>VWZG01002507.1:35237-59852 GCA_013396735.1 Grallaria varia | reverse complement strand
GAATAGGCTCTGGGATGGGCCCGGAATAGGCTCTGGAATGGGCTCTGGGATGGGCTTCGGGATGGGCTCTGGAATAGGCTCTGGGATGGGCCCGGAATAGGCTCTGGGATGGGCTCCTCTGTCCCTCTCCCGGGCCCTCCCCCCTCTCTGCTGCCACATGCACCAAACGGGATCAAAACAATCAGTGCCTTCTCCGCCCCAGGTCAGTGGGCCCTAATTGACTCACCACGGGACTAAACGTGCCCAGGCCTCACATCCCAGCCACAGGTTCTTTGGAGCAGTCACTGCTCTGCCCAGGGGCCGTTCTGCGCAGCCCAGCAGAGAGAGAAGCACTGGAAAACCAGGAGCCCTGCGAGAAAGACTTCAACAAGCATTGTAAAACCAGAAGCCCTGCAAGAAAGACTTCAACAAGCATTCCATAACCAGGAGCCCTGCAAGAAAGACTTCAACAAGCATTCCATAACCAGGAGGCCTGCGAGAAAGACTTCAACAAGCATTGTAAAACCAGGAGGCCTGCAAGAAAGACTTCAACAAGCATTGTAAAACCAGGAGGCCTGCAAGAAAGACTTCAACAAGCACTTCATGCCTATCCATCTGTAACCTGATAAGGGGATTTATCCCTTAAAGTATGTTTGGTGGTTGTTTTAAATCATTTGGACATGAAAATAGCCTACACACAGTGGGGGAGAGAGAGCCAAGGCCACTCCTAATCGGCCCAGTGGTTTCTGTAGATAATAAATTAAGGAATATGTCAAAAAGGTAAGATAACTACAGAAATTTGTTAATTAGACCAGTTTGAGCCATCAAGAGGACTGGTTACAGCAGTTTTCTGAGCCAAGTTGAAAAGGGCACAGCGAGGAAGACTACAATCTTCATCCTCAAGACCCCCGAAGACCTCTGCCCAAGNCTACAGAAATTCGTTAATTAGACCAGTTCGAGCTGTTAAAAAGACGGGTTACAGCTGCCTTCTGAGCCAAAGTTGAAAAGGGCACAGCGAGGAAGACTACAATCTTCATCCTCAAGACCCCCGAAGACCTCTGCCCAAGACCACTAGAAATCACTGCACAAACTCAGATAGGAGGGGCTCAAGGTGGAGAAAATGGAAATTATTTCTGGGAACTGATTAGAATAAGCCTGCCTTTTTCTAATAAGATGATGCATATGCATAGGGAAATAATGAATATGTACACTGTAATTGCATATAAACAAGCCTGTGAGCGCAGACAGGGGTGCATGTTCTTGGAGGAGTGACCCCCCGCCATGCACCCAGTGCTGAATACACGTACCTCTCTAGAACCTCTTTGGTTATGGGGCTGTTATTCCACAAATCAAACCCACCCCTACAGGAGCCCCTTTGCTTGCAGGATTCTGCTCAAAACACCTCAGCACTGAGAGTCTAAATACATCCTACATAGACACCTGAGCACTACTGAAGCTGCAAAACATGGAATATGTAAAATTTTCTTAAGAAAGGATGTTCTTTGATGTTTGATCTTTATATACTTTAAGCCTAACCAACAAGGAGGGAAATTTAATACATGGAACAGAGAGCAGCCAACAAGCTATAAGTGATGTCCAGGTGTTAGAAAGAAAATTTACTTGTTGGTAGAATTGTCTTGCTCAGGTTTAGGGCTGGACATGTTTCAATAATCTCAGACTTGGGGAGGTTAACAAGGCTTGGGAAGAAGGATGTACCACTGATATGGGGCACAGAGAATGTAGGATTTATGGACCACAGGGACATTTGGCAGAACCCCCAACATAAGGAAGAAACCAATAAAGACAACTCAGCAACTGTGCTGGAGCAGCTCCAGCTGGGGAAAGGGGGATTCCAGCAGGGCAAGTCGTGCCCACCAACCCAAAAACCCACCGACCTGAAAGCATGGGACCAATTAGCACGAGAAGAGAGGGAATCATTAACCAATAGGAGATAGAATACTAATTAATAAGAGAACTATGGAACTTGTAGCCAATGAACATTAATGCCTTTGTTCTCTAAAATATATAAATAGTAGCAAGTTTTAATAGCTGGCATGCTGGCTTTATGGAATAGCACCAAGCCCCCAGGCTTGAGTGACTCTGAAATAAATTATCAATGTCTCTCTCTTGAGTGTGTAATTGCTGGCTTGTTTCACGCTGGGTAATGAATCCAATTTTTCTGGACAACAGGTCCATTCCTGGAATTTATGTTCCAAACAAGCATTTCTCTGCATCTCTCAGCCCACCTTCTGGTATGGAGTTTTGAGGCATTTTCAGGCAAACTGAGGCAGAAGCCCCACATTCAGGAAAATCCAGTTAGATACATCTTAGAGATGTTGCACATTATTGCAGTTATTCCTGTTTAGTGTTGAGACAAGAACATCTGAAATCTCTTGTGTTCAAGCACTTCTGTTACAGAGATCTTTCCATGTGGGACTGGCATTGGTTTTACTATGACAGTGGACAAGAAAAGAGAAAACTTCCACATCTTTAAAAGTTTCAACAAAGTTTTCCAGCAGTAAGTGTCAACAACAAAAGAGAGGTTCTAAAATCTGTGGATGGTTCCAGCTGATTTGTTAGCCTGTACAGGGGTGTTCATGTTGTCCTGTCTCTCTTCAGCAGGTTTAACTCGCTCTGTATCTCCTGGAATGCTGTGTACAGCAGGGCACTCATCACTGGGTGCTTTATATCTTACAGGTGATGTACTACAATACAGAGCTTCCTCTTTTGTTGTCCCCAGCATCTCCACCACAGTTCCTTTTTCTCAGGCTTCGTGTTTGCTCAGCCACAGTAAATCTTTCCTCCTTCTGAAGTTCCAGTGACTGTTGCAGTATTACAGGGACGTTCTGTTTAACAAAATCAAAAGCAGTCTGGTTCTGTTCCTGCTGTTTCCTACACTGTTTCACCTGGACAAACAATAAATTACAAGAGTTACTATTTCAGGCTGTGTTCCAAAATGTAGTTCCCGTGTCTGGTATAAGGCAGCCAACTGTGTACAGGTTTAAGTGTTGAAGACAAATAATAAAAAAATGGGGTGTGAAGGCTGGGAAACACCTATGGAACCAGGTACCCTGTTTCTCTGCCCCACTTTCCCAAGAATATTCCAAATAAATTCCTTCTATGTACTTGGCCATCTAGGCCCATATTTGATTCAAGCCTTTTCTCTTGCATGATTGTTTGTTAACTTTATGCATGTCCTTTTAGTCCTTTTTAATCCCTTCTTTACTTAGACACCCATTTTTTGTTTTCCCCTTATGCTAGGAAGAGACTCCCAGCTGAGTTTTTTTCCCTTAGAAATCTCATGACTCTCACTCTGTAGCTGTGGGAGAGGGATTACCACTTTCAGCTCCTGAAGTCACACTTGGATGCGTGAGAATCTCAATATACAGCCATCACATTTTTGTGTGTGGAAAGAAAATCTTGAGACTATAAAATCTGAAATTTCTATGGTCAGTGAACAACTGTAGGCAGTCTCCTTTTTTTTTTGTATTTTGTAATAATAAAATACTAAAAAAATTTAAAAAATCTGGAATGATTCTGCTTTTTGGTGTTCAGTGTTGGCTGTACACCCTTCTGCCTGTGTTTACCTCGTGAAGTATTTTTGTGCAGTTCCTGGATTCATTATAAAGTATTTTAACACACACATAAGGAACAGATGTCATCCTAGCAGAGCCCCCCTTTGGGAACTGCCAGCATCCGTAATGCAGTGTAAGAAGAGAGATGAGCTGCCTGGATAAACGAGATACTCTTTCAAGAACCTGAGGTGTAGGCAAGCTCTGGAGTGATGAATATTTTAACATTTAATCTCCTCCTACCCACTGTACGTCAGAGGCTCTAGAGTGTGCAGCCTGTACCCAAACTGATTGTATTTCTGCCCTATTTTTGTTAATAGGCACTGGCACATCAGTCACTCGTAACCATTAAAGAAGGCACATGACACCTTGTTCAAATGTGTGTCACCATTATTAATGATGCTCAGAAACTGTAACTGCCAAGTTACTTTAGCCAATACACTTAAGAGTGCCATTGAGCCATTCACCTTGGAACCAAATAACTCGCATTTCATTTTACCTCCCCTGAAATGCAGCTCTGCCCCTGCACAGTGATCACTAATATACAGCCAAAGCTCAAGTGACCTCTCCTTGTGCAAAACCTTCCCAGTGAGTCCAAAGCTGTATTATTATAGAGACAACTTGCCTTAAACATTCAAAACTCCCATTTCCTCAAACCTGCAAAGCTTAATATCTCCAACTTCAATTCAGCATTCCAATCTGACTTGGAGTTTTTTAGTCATAGTGCATTCTTCTATAGCAATTTTATTAGAGGGAGCTCAAAGTAAATCATAAAGAAAATTATTCCACATACAGAGATGGGGAAACTGAAGCATTTGTTGTGAGTTCTGTATCACAGCTGGTGACAGGCTCAGAAGAACACGTGTATTTGTTCTAGGCTGCTGCTCTGTTCACTCATCACTACTGTCAAAGGGGAGTAAAACCGTTAGTATGAAGACTGGGGAAGACAGATCTGTTCTTTTAGGTAGCTTGAAATGTTTCACTGTAGTGAATGGAATTAGTTCTTCCTGTCATTCACTGCTAAGCAGACACTTCTGAGATGGGACTCAACAGCCCATGAGAAATTTGTGGAAATCACAAGTATTTTACATTTAGCTCAGAGCTGGAGGAATCCACCCTTTAAGCACCCACCACTTGGTTCTTCTGACTTCCATAAGTTCATGAGTGTGATATAATTGCCCGTGATTCAGACTAGTCAAGCTGAGAATAGAATTACATGACAACTGCAGCTTTTGAAGTGATAAATTATAATCTGAGGACAGAATCAGTGAAAATCCATTCTTAGAGTCAGCCAATGTCCAGAAGTATCAGGGTTAGAGAACAATGTGATGTTTGGATAAGCAGCAGTGTCACCTTATCTTTAAGAAAAACTTAATCTTTTCCTCCAAAAAAGAAAGAAGGCCGATTGGGTTGGGAGCGCATTAAACTGTCACATACACACTGGTTCTCATTTACAGATAAAATTTTAGCTAGGCTCTCTTTCACATATTGTCATTCCCCCTTTTTCATTTTTCTAAATCCAGCCATTTAAACCTCCATTTTGTGGAGCTGGTTCCTGCCATGTCTTCAAGATGTTTTCATTTGTTTTCAGAACTCTTCATGTGCCACGTTTTTGTAGTCCACTTATGGAGACATCTATGTGGGTTTGAATGTGAGAAAATAAAAGCTGAAGTGGTGAGTGATGTCAAGGGCAGGCAGACACTGGGCACTGCAGTGGCACCATGCCCTGTGACCTGACCTGGCCCTGGTTTTCAAGTTTCTCTTCAAAGCAGTTGCTCAGTACCCTCTGTCTTGTGTATGGCCTTTTCCAATTCATAGTTGGCTCTTTCAAAATACAAAATTCCTCTTCCATTTATTTTCATTGGTGTTCTTGTACTTTTCCCTATGGTCTAAATCTATTTGCATCTGATTGACTCTGCCTCTGCTTGGCTTCCCCGGCTGCAAACACAGCACAGAGCCACACACGGATGAGAACCAAAGGATCACAACTCCCTGCAGCTTGTTGGCCTGCTAAGAGCAGAGTATTTTCACAGAAGATGCAGTGTTGGAACCCACCAGGATCATCCAGTCCAACCCTCAGCCCTGCCCAGGCCCATTCCCAAGAGTCCCCTCCTGTGCCCCAGAGGATCATCCAAAGGCTCCTGGAGCTCTGGCAGCCTTGGGGCTGTGCCCCCTGCC
This sequence comes from Grallaria varia, assembly GCA_013396735.1. Taxonomy (NCBI): domain Eukaryota; kingdom Metazoa; phylum Chordata; class Aves; order Passeriformes; family Formicariidae; genus Grallaria; species Grallaria varia. Next base: position 54,123 of record VWZG01002507.1, on the reverse strand, counting down.
CTGGGGAGCCTGGGCAGTGCCCCACCACCCTCTGGGGGAAGAACCATGTCCTGAGATCCAACCTGAGCCTGCCCTGACACAACTCCAGCCATTGCCTGGCTGCTGTCCCTGGTCCCCCCAGAGCAGAGATCAGTGCCTGCCCCTCCTGAGCAAGTTGGACCTGCACTGAGGTGTCCCCTCAGTCTCCTCTTCTCCAGCTGGACACCCCAAGTGCCCTCAGTGTCCTCACACGCTGCCCCTCCAGGCCCTTCCCCATCCCCGTGTCCCTCCTTTGGACACTCTCCAATGGCTCAATCTTTCCCTTCCATTGTGTCCCCCCAGAGTGCCCCAATGTCCCAGGTGAGGCCGCCCCAGTGCAGAGCAGAGCGGGACAATCCCCTCCCTACCAGGTTGGTGATGGTTTTGGCCCCATGGCTGCTCCCGGTGCTGGGTCCCCACAGGAGCTGGTACACAGACTGGCCCTGGCCATCCCTGTACTGTCTGTGCCAGGCTCTGTGTTGGCACCCGAGCACGTCACACAGTTCAACAGAAATCAATTGAGAAGCTGCCCTGAGTCAGCCATTGCAGAACGCCCCTCTGGAGACCTTTACAGCAGTTACAGCCCTTACTGGGTGATTGAGCTTGCATCAGCGACTCCCAAAGGTTTTATAGCTGACTGTTACAGAGACCTTATGAAGAAGGAAATTAATCCTTACAAGGCAGTACAAAATGTAAAAGTTGCATAAAATACTCCTATTGATTTTTTCCTTCCATATTCTCGATTGCATAATAGAAGAAGCCCTATTTTTGTGTGCTGTTGTCTTTGTGAAAATCAACGTGTGTGTAAAATGTCTTGGCAGACAGCATTTCCTGGAATCTAACAAAATTGCTACCAAGGAGCCACCTTCTTTGCCACAGAGATGTCTTAGGACATTTTACAGGTACGGACTGGGTGTCTTACTGTAGCCTTGTGCTGGTTTAAAAGTAAACTGGCAGGAGAAATGAACCCAACTCAAAAAAGTTTAGAAGTCAGAACTACAATTTAATAAAAAGATTACAATAGATACACTGATACAAAGGAAAATTGGTTTCAGCCCTCAAAACCCAGTTGTACAACCCAGCCCCCTGGGGCGCAAACAGTACGGTGCTCACCAGCCCCTGTGCTGAGCACCACGTGGTCCCCCTGAGTCCAAAGCAAAAAGAAAAAGAAAACCTGTTTTCCTTCCAGAAGGTTGGTGGTTGCAGTCTGGTTGAGAGTGGTAGTTGCAGTCCTGTGGAGGTTCTGGTCCTCCTCTCAATCTGACTAGTGAGTGAGTGCCCCAAGTCCCCAAACCCCAAGCTTATCTATGCTTGGGTTCAGTACCTCCCCCAGGGTAAGGGGTTTCACAATGGGCAATTTACTCAGTGAGTCACAGGATATTTTTGGTCTACTTGATGGCCCATCAGCAGACAGGGCCCCTCAGGTTGGGTGTGAAGGTGTTAATGATTCCCGGAGGGGAGTTATCACACCTGAATCATTGATGTGGAGACAGGGAACCCTCTTATCTCTGTTTTCCCATGCACACAGTTCATAGCCTGAGGTGTCAGGTGTGTCCTGGGCAGCTGTTGCAAACAATGCATCGTTAACAGTTCCTGATAAATGGCAGAGAGGGTATGGAATACACAGTTCCAGTTACGTTCCCACAGTGATAAACTGGTCCCAGCCACTATAACTAGGACAAGCCTCTCCATGGGTGTGGGCAACTAGTGGATTACTCCAGGTAACTGGTGCTTCAGAGATCAGCTCCTTTCTCTGGAGTCTGCTGTGTTCTCTCCCCTAATATATCCACACCTTTCTTTTTGTCTTTTTAAAAAAAGTTTCTTCAAAATGACAAAGGAAAACAAAATCAGATGGCCATTTCATCCTTACTTGGTGTGATTTTTATCTTGTTTGAAAGGGGCACAGGTAATTTTTCTTGAGTCGAGAATGTTCTGCATGTCATCTAAGCACCGATTCTTAGGTTTTAATTACAAATCCGGTAAAAACGCCATTCATTTTTTGCAGGGGATGGAGTGTTTCAGAGCAGCGAGGCAGTGATGTGGCCCTGCAGAGCAGAGGTGAGCGGGGCAGGTCCCCCTCCCGCCTGCACCTTCCTGTGCCTGGGGCTGAAAGCACCTTGTGGGTTTTGTGCAGAACGGGCAAACGCTGCGGTTTGTTCCCAAATTCCATCCGCATGTCACTTGGACAGTTTCCCCTCTGAGTCCTGAGGCTTCAATTGTCTCAGTTTTATATTTTCCTGCTGCGCTGCCTCAGCAAACAGAGGGAGGAGGGACATCAGGGACAGGAGGGACAGAGGGGGCAGGTAGGACAGGAGGGGACAGCGGAGGGGACAGCAGGGAGGGCAGCAGGGGACAGGAGGGGCAGCAGGGGACAGGAGGGGNGGGACAGCAGGGGCAGGAGGAGCAGTAGAGACAGCGGGGACAGGGGGTTAGGAGGGACAGCAGGGGCAGGAGGAGCAGCAGGGGCAGCAGGGACAGCAGCAGCAAGAAGGCTTTCCCGTCCTGCAGCGAGGGCTTTGGCTGCTCTGTGTCTTTAAGGGGCTGCCCCTCTCGCACGGGAGCCCTTATAAAGGCAGGTGAGCGGAGCCGGCGCCAGGAGCCCGCAGGTGCAGCCCCGGGATGACTGGGCACCGCCGCTGGGGATACGGGCAGCATGACGGTAGGTGATGGCATTGCCGCGCTGCATCTCTGTCTCCCCCCGCTCGTTTTCTTTCTAGAGCTGTTGCCCGAGCCCTGCAGAGCTGCCTGCATTTCGAGGTCTGCAAGCATCAAGTATATACGGCAGGTAATTAATTCCTTTATTGATAATCAATAGCGCCCAGAAAGTGGCACCAAAAGGTGCAGGAGCCTTTGCCTGCTGCCCTTCACTGTGGCAATCGGTGTCCCTAAACTGAGGGAAGCAGTAGGGAGTGGGGCGTTTTTCAGGCTGCAGAGATGGGTCCCCTTCCAAAGAGCTGTTATGAAAAAGATTAACTGTGTCTGTCTCTCCAAAAGCAATTCTTGCAAGTAAAGAAGATTTAGTGGAGCAGTAATGGATCTCCTGACTGTGCAGTTGTTGAAATGTGATCTCTGGGCTTCCATAGAAGTGAATAAAATAAGGTATTTGTTATGTATGTCTAGAACATCAATAAATTGTACAGATCAGTATCAGAGATCTCTTACAGAACAACTTACGCTTTCTGATTTGACAGTTTTAATTTAGTCATCCTCCTTTGCTTCCCACCTCCAAGGATGTGTCAGAGGGAGAGGATCTGTGAGCTGCTGAAAGCTCACCATGGCAGTGTTTCCCAGTGCCTGATCCTTCCCAGAGGAGGGGGGCTGAGGGGCTCCTGCTGTCCTCTAAGACACTCTTTTGCAGAACTTCCAGCAGTCTCTCTCTTTTGGCAGCAATTCTTTCAGCTGCTGAGTGTCCAACAAGAGTCTTTTGGCATAACCTTCAGGGGCCCGTCTCTTTTTTAACAGCAACTACTTTAGTTTCTGTGAGTCCAAAAGCAAGTTTGAGTACTAAGTGAAGCTGGTGAGTGTGGGTAGATCCTGTGGCTGAGCACGCAGGTAGGAGTAATAAAGCCATCCATGCTCCTATGAAGCTCGAGAGCCAAGTGGTACTGCCTGAGCTTGTGTAACAGCATTTAGTTCCTAAATCTGCTTTACAGGCAGGCTGAGTAAAGATGTTATTTTCTAAGCTTAGCTTTGCAGAAAATGTCAAAGCCAAGTAAGAGTATAATAGACCACTGTTTTCTTATGTAAACTCAAGGAGCTTGGTTAAAAAAACCCCTGCCCTTGAGAAAGTACGTGAGGATGCTACAGTTAAAAATGTGCTGCTTGAGAAGCTTGAAGTAAAATTGTTACTGTTAATACTTGGTGAACAGAAGCAGTAGAAGAATTTACTTGCTGCTTGCACTGCTAAACCAAAGTAGAAACTTAGGCATAAGAAAAGGTAATTCTTTGATATGGAAAAGCTTTTGTTATCTCAAAGAGCATAAGAATGTTCCAGCTCTGGCAGCAGAGTTATTAAATTGGTCTTTCTCCTCACTCTGTCAAGGTCAGGAAGTCCAAAAATGTTAATTAAGACAGTGTACCCTTCACTCAGGGCAGAGACATCCCATAATGGACATGAGTGAAGAATGGAGCTGCCTCAAAGATTTACTGCAGTCATAAAATGATTTTAAAAATAACTGCATAGTCAGTAGCTAAGATTGAGTCATCTGCATCTCATTTGAATCGCTGGAGCTTCTACATTCTTTCCCAGGAAGAATTAAAGGCTGTCTCTTTGGGGGAGTGTGTGTGTGCCAGTGTGTTCACACCTGCACCCCCCTGGAAGCCCTTCAGATACCCCAGCAGTGTAACTGCAAATCCTGCAGAACACGAGTGGCACAAGTCACTGAAGGAAGAGCACTGTGATGTGCCACGATTTCCTCAGGGGGGTTTGGGTGAGGTATTTGAATCCCCATCTTGCTGCAGCCTGTTTGTGCTAATAAAAACACACCAGCTTAGAACTGAAATGGATTTCTCAGATACCAAACATTCAAGTCACCCTTGCTGAGCAAGCTTTATTTCAAGCCTCATGAAAACCCATAATGGTTATTTCGTGTGTAGTAGGAAGGAAATAATGATGCTTTTCTCTCTTCCCCTTTGAAGGACCTTCCGAGTGGCACAAATCCTACCCTATTGCCCAAGGGAGCCGCCAGTCCCCCATTGACATTGTTTCTGCAAGGGCAGTTTATGACCCAAATCTGAAGCCACTGGTCGTGTCCTACGAGTCGTGCACCTCTCTCAGCATCTCCAACACTGGCCACTCCGTTATGGTGGAGTTTGAAGACACTGATGACAAGGCAGGTGAGATAACACGGCCAAATAACTCACACCACCATTAGTGACCTGGTGAGGGAAATAGTTAAGCACATCCTGTAAGTGTAAATAACTTCTATGATGTCTAATTTCAATTTAGAACAAGGCATATGATCAGAGCCCTTTATGTTCTCTCTTCTTGAGCCTTGTGTTTGTCTTCAGTTGGAGTCTCTCTGGCAGTGCAGTGTTGCAGAGCAGAATAGTGTTTCTGCACCGGGAAAAGCTCTTGCATCAGGAAAATCAGAAATTTGTTTGCAGTGCTGTTCTTTTCAATGAGAATTGACGTTTGCAGGACAGGGAATCCCTGCCCCTCTCCAGCACTCCCTGACCACATCCAGAGGGTGTGTGGGCTCCTCACTGCCCTGTTCCATGGTCACCCAAATCAAAGACATTAACTCCTGGGCCAGCTCTGGCTCACTGCCCAGTTCCCATCCACAGGGAAGGGAAGAGGACTAGCAGAGATGGGTCATACAAGCACAGTTATCATAATCACAGCCACTGCTCCAAGTTGTGTCTGGACAGTCACTGTCACCTTGCACTGGTTTCCTTTCCCCTCCACCCTGTCTCATAGCAGCTCAGTTTCTTCAGAATTCATAAAATCTTCTGCTAATTCTGACTTGGTAGCAGCTCAAGGATGTTGGACTGTCTGCTGTTGTGCATTATCCTTGTCTCAGCTCTTGGCAGGGAATGTAAAAGCTTCGAGTGATTATTTCCCCTGTTAATTCTACTTCCATGGTCGACTTTGCTTTTACATCGGGGGAAGGGGAAGAGCATTCAAATGGAGATCAGAAAGTAGCGAATAAATGGGAAGAGTGCATGTTAAAAAGCCACTCTGAACAGCTTTTAAATGTATCAGCTGATTTCATCCTCCTTTTGTGTATGTGGTTTGATGCTACCTAAATTGGATACCTGGATATTCAAAGCAAGTTACTTTTCCCCATGAAGTGGCTTGTCTGTGCTGGTAACCCTTTGAAATAAGGGCTAAGGATTAAAATTCCAGTCATTTTGTTTTAAAAATTCTCTTCTGGAATGAATTTTAAAAACTGTCTAGCGGAACAGTCAGATTTTTAAGCATCTTAATTGAATTTGAAAAGACTGGATGTGCATTTTCCACTTATCCTGCAGAGATCCATTGAACATGTCACCCTACAAAGAGAATTTTTGAAGTAACTCTGGCAGTATTACTTTAGCCTGTTAACTCCTTTCATGCAGTTTTCAACTGAACTCTATCTATGTAACAGGGAACTTCAGAAGCTGAAGAACATAATCTATTACTCTGCACTTAGAGATGCAGACCCAGAGCACATAAGACCTCTGGCCTTCATTTTAATAACACTTAATGGCATAGATTTTAATACCACTTTTTCAAGGAGGATGACTGCAAGGAGTGTAAACCATGACTTAAAGTGGTTTTAGCTATGTTGAAATAATCCAGTGACTCAGCTCTGTGTAAATGACACAACAGAATTTTGAGAGTAACCCATCATAGCTAAATTTCTTAAAATATTTGGGACAGGCAATGCATTCCATTACTAAGTTCAGAAAAACATACTGGGAGATATTTTTATTCTTAATTAATACCAAAACCTTTTCTTAGGCAAGGCCAGCTGGAACCATGCACACACAGTAGCATTGTGCAACCCCCTGCTTTAAATTTTTAATAAAATGCTATGGCCCACACTGAGGATGATTTACAGACACTAAATATAACTTTAATTTCCTTAATGTAAGACTTTTTGGTTGGGTTTTCATGTCTGTTGGGCACAACATATTAGATTTGGTGCCATACGAGAGGGTTACTGATGCTGTTGATCAAGTATCTTCTATAGGTGGCACCTTAAACATTCACCTGTTCCTAAGGGCTATTTCTAAATGATGTATTAAGTTCCTCTACAGCATTTCCTTACCTCTATAAGGTGACTTGAGATTGAGTGGTGTAATGTGAAGTGCAAGCTATTATATTACCTCTTTTATGGGATCAGGTATTTAAAGGAAAGGGAATATAGGTAACCTCCACTGGAAGTAAAGGTACTGTAAAAAAAGAAAATACTTACCTTGAACATCAGGTAGACAACTCAGCTATAAGGTTTCCTTGGGGCTTTCTCCTCTCCAGGCTGAACAATCCCAGCTCTCCCAGCCTTTCCTCCCAGCAGAGCTGCTCCATCCTCTGCCCATCCTGGTGCCTCCTCTGGACTCTCCATGTCCTTGCTGTGCTGGCCCAAGGCTGGAGGCAGCTCTGCAGGTGGGGTCTCACCTGCGGGGCAGAGGGGCACAATCCCCCCATCCCCATCCTGCTGCCCACGCTGGGGGACCAGCCCAGGGCATGGGGGGTTTCTGGGCTGGGCCGTGTCCAGCTTCTCCCCCACCACCTCTTCATATACTCTATAAAGAAAGCCACAAAATCCTGTACAGGATGTTTTTGGTTTACTTTTGTATGTGACTTTAGGTGCTTTCCATTGATGAATCCACTCCTCCTGGATGTGTAGATGATACATCCTTTTCATGCTGGCAGCTGGGAGAAGCTGCTGGCTTTTTTCCACTATTGTGCCAACAGTGGTTAGTTTTTTCCTAGCAGGGAGCTAACACTTTTTTTCTCTTTATTTTCCTCCTGCCTAGCAATCAGTGGTGGGCCCTTCCAGAACCCATTTCGGCTGAAGCAGTTTCACTTTCACTGGGGCAGAACACACAGCCAGGGCTCAGAGCACACAATTGATGGCAAACCTTTCCCCTGTGAGGTAACAACGTGTTTTTACAGATGGGATTATTTCATGCAAATGCTCTTGCCAAGTGACTTGGTCAGCAGTAGGGACAGGATTAGGATTCTCATTGCTTACTCCCCGTGGTTATATCAGCCCAGACTCTGAGCTGGTGTTTTCCATAGCTTAGAAATGGCTTCAGATGGAGCCCTTCAGAGAGTTCTGCAAAGCCAGGACAAGGCATGAGCCTTTCCCAGCACTATCTAACCCAAACCACCCTGGGAATGCAGCATCCCAGAGTCCGCCATGAGTTCTGGAGTGTAGGGGTTTGTAGGATGAAGGCATGTACCAAGGAAGTCAGGTCACAGTTTCATGCCTGATTTATTACAAATTAAAGCTGTGTGGTAGTTAACTCTGGCTGCATGTCAAAGCCTTTCCGTCCCTGCCCTCCTCAGCTGGACAGGGAGAGAGAATACCATGAAGGCTGGTGGGTGGGGATAAGGACAGGGAGAGATCAGTCCCCAGGCACTGACACAGCAAACCAGGCTCAGCTGGGGGAAGCTGTTTATTACCAATCAACTCAGAGTAAGATAATGAGAAATGAAAACTAAATCTTAGAACACATTCTCCCTATCCCTCCCTTCTTCCTGGGCTTAACTTTGCTCCCAGCTTTCTCTGCCTCATCCCCTGAGCGGTGCAGGGGGATGTGAAAAGGGGGCTGTGCTCAGTTCATCCCGTGTTGTCTCTGCTGCTGCTGCTTCCTCAGTGGGACGGCTCCTCACACTCTGCCCCTACTCCGGTGTGGGGTCCCTTCCACGGGAGACAGCTCTCCACAAAATTCTCCAACATGAGTCCTTCCCACAGGCTGCAGTCCTGCAGGACCTGCTCCAGCCTGGATCCCTTCTCCATGGGGTCAGTCCTGCAGGACCTGCTCCAGCCTGGATCCCTTCTCCATGGGGTCAGTCCTGCAGGAGCTGCTCCAGCCTGGACCCCTTCTCCATGGGGTCAGTCCTGCAGGAGCTGCTCCAGCCTGGATCCCTCCACGGGGTCATGAGCTGGGGGAGCTTCTGGCAGTTTCTCCCCACAGCCACCCCTGTACCCCCCTCCTACCAAAACCTGGACATGCCACCCTGGTGTAGGCTGATGTTTAGAAAATTTGTTTAGTGACTGTCCACAGGTATGGACCAGTCCAAAACATTGAACTTGTTCAAGTTTCCAGCAATGCCTTTTGCATGAAACTGTTCTGTTATGAACAACTGTTGGTGCTGTTAACATGAAAAACCGTGTTCACAGCTTCTTATCACTAATTTAATTCTTATTTGTTATTTTTTCTTTAAAGCTCCACTTAGTTCACTGGAATGGCAGAAAATATGCAACATTTGGAGAAGCAGCAGCAGCTCCAGATGGCTTGGCAGTAGTTGGTGTTTTCTTGGAGGTAAGAATTGCAAAAATAGCATATTTACATGATGAAAAGCATTATGCTGTCAAGTGTTTGAGGACCACGCCACATATTTAAGAAGTGCTTAAGGAAAACAGATGACTTAGTGGAAGCAGTACCTCACTGCAGCTTGCTGTTAAAGTTTAGTAGGAATGTTGAGGTTCAGATAAGAAAACAACACCTATTCAAAGCACAGTCCTTCGTATTTAACCTGTCTATTCTGCTATTTTAGATTGGAAAAGAACATGCCAGTATGAACAGACTCACTGATGCTTTGTACATGGTAAAATTTAAAGTAAGTTTTCAGCTCTTTAAATTTGTTTCTGGCGTATATCATAAAAATCAACCTCATGTACCTATTTGAGACAAAAATCATATCCTCCCATCACTAGGACATCATTGTAGTTTTCTCCTCGTCCCCTCCAAAGTTAATTTCATTTGCCCAATCTCAGGTGCCTCACAAGGCTTTGCTGACCCCACTGGTCACCAGAGGTTCTGCCTTTCCCAAAAACTCTAAAATCAAAAGATCCACGACCCTTCAGGCTCAGCTTTTACACTCAGCAAAATGATCCTGTTCCACCAAGCCTGCTCTTGAGCAAGTGGAATTTGGCTGTTTGTCCCTGACAGAGCTCTGCAGGAACCTTGCTGTGGTCCAGGCTGGTCTGCTCCCCAAGTGTTTCCTGAGTGACTGAGTCCTTTTGGGATGTTCCTACAGGCTGAAAAGGTTTTCTCTAGACTGTGGTACTTAAGGCAATCCCTACTCTAGGCAGCACCTCCTTCTGTTTCTATGAGTCTCTTGGTTGATCCACTGTCCTCTAATTTTAGGCTTAGAGGTTTGATTTTAAAATAATATAGCAGACAGTGACTATAGGATTTAAAGTTTCTACTAAAATAGATGGGAAGAACAGAAAATAGCAAGTGATGAGACAAGGAATTCTGCCGTGGTATTATCTATAGCTCACTGAATACTACATAGAGAACACAGTTCCTCCATTATTTTTAGATCTATTTTGAGAAGAGCTGAATTTTGGTAGGGACAATGGGGTAGAACCTCAAAGTCCATAACCCAGCAGCAGGCATTACACCTGCCACATTCCTTCTAGCTAACAGTTGTTATAAGGCAGCCAAACCTTTATAGACCTTTCCTTTCCCCTAATTTTAATATTACTTTCGCATTTTTTTCTGGTTCAAAGAAAGTTATTTAACCTACACTTAAAAATAAAAGGATAAATTTCAAGTCAGGGTTTGGTTTTTGTTGTTGTTGGGGTTTTTTTGGTTTTTTGTTTGTTTTTTACAGGGAACAAAGGCTCAATTTGGAAGCTTCAACCCTAAATGTCTCCTGCCCTTGAGTCTAGATTATTGGACATACCTTGGCTCTCTGACAACACCACCCCTTAATGAGAGTGTTACGTGGATAGTGCTGAAAGAACCCATCAGAATTTCTGAGAAACAGGTAAACTGTTGATACTCTCCCAGTTCTTGTAGATTCAGCGCTGGATAAGCAGGCAGAGACTGTTTTGATTTGAAATAGGGCTGAGCTAAAACACTGAGTATTCAGTCTGTTCAGTAATCAGGGCTTCTGTTATTCTCTGCTAATACTCTATTTGCTTGAACCTGTTTTATTAACTAATTAAAATGGATTAAAAATACACTGAATACTGTCCTTTGGTCCCTTTTAAAAACCATTGATTGCCCCCTTAAGCAGTCAATTATTTCCCCTGAATTTCCAGCTGGAGAAATTCCGGATGCTGCTCTTCACCAGCGAGGAAGACCAGAGAATCCAAATGGCAAATAATTTTCGCCCTCCTCAGCCTCTTAAGGGGAGAGTTGTTCGAGCTTCCTTCAAGGCCTGAGGAGAACTCGTAATGGCCATGGGATATCCAAGAGCTTCCACATCTGAGATACCAGGAACAGGAACTCTGGTCCAGACCACTCATGGAACACACAAGATAAGCATTTCCATGAACACTCTGCTTGCAGAGGGACAATCTTCTGGTATTGTTTTATCTGAAGTGCTCATTCTTCTGAGAAATGGGATATTTTTAACAAGCACTGTTTAATATAAGGGATAGCTGAGTAAACTAGACTACTGTCCAAGAGCTGAAATTCTAAAAAATTAAAATGAAGTTAAATTCTAACTTGATACAAAATGGGAAAATATGTACTGATCTACTAGTACTGACGGCTAAAAATACTTCCCATTTAATACATGAGGAAACAGTAATGAAGAATTTTGGACAAACTACACTTAAATTTTCCTTGCTAATCTGTTGTTAGCATTTGCTGAACTCTGATTTAAAGGTTGCTTTCACTGTATTCTTGCTGTCTGTTGACAGAGTGCATGAGTAGCACTAAAAAGTTCTTTACTCACCTCAAGTAGGCACTGGTATGAAAACTAGATATATATTTTAAATTTATTGCTCTAAGATGCTATTTTATTATTACAAGTACCAATGTAAATGCTGTGTTTCAAAGCAGACCATTTTATTGAAGCATTGTGTACAGGACTATGCTGCCCTGGCCAGCTTGGGTGATCAGTCCATCTAGAGCAATTCAGGTGTGTGTTTTGTGGTCCTCAATTGCTCAAATTCTACCTCAGTTACGTGATATGCTCTGCAACACGACCTCCTTCCTTGTCTGCCCTGCAGAGAGTGTGTATTCTGTTTACTTTGGGGACCTGATGTGGGTAGATCTGGACTGCACTGAGTGTGTGTTGCTGCACAAAACCCCTTTCCTGGCTGGCAGGGATGCTCCCTGCACCCCTCCTGAGTCCTTTTACCTCCTCATAAACAAGTTGCTTAGAAAAGCCATGTGTTGGTATTACTGCTTGTGCAGCTTAGTGACAAATTCAGGCTCTGCTACTAAATACTGTGACGTGACCCAGGACTACCCACAGTCTGTTGACATCACTTTAATTCTGGGCTCCAAATGGCCCATTTTGTGTGTACAATCTGATGGAAAGTGATGTTTATCACTTTGCATTAGCTTAGATGGAGAAATCAAAGACGTACAGTGCAAAGGAAGGTGGGGGAAGAGGGAGAGCAGCAGGTGCTGTTCCCTTCTCAGAGAGAGAGAAGGACACTGGAGCACAGGCCAAGGAATGAAAGACTAGAGTTCTAGCCTTCAACTCCATGGTTTGTCTGGTACACTGACCTAAAACTTTGTGTTCCCCACTTTCCTCTTGCATAAAAAGAGTGTAACACTGATCTACCTCACCAGGGTGTTGTGAGGGCTAATACAGCGTTGGTTTAGGTGTGAGATTCTTATACCATTTATGCTAAAGGCAACAGGAAATCTTTCCAAGATGCAATGGTTTTAGCTGTTATGAATGTAACTTTGCTAGAAATGCAACTGGTATTGCAGAAAATCTATTTAATGTATCTTCTTTAACAAATTAAATAAATGAGACTTTAAAACCAAGGGTGTATGTCTTCATCCTTTATTTTGAGCAGACCCACCTCCCCCTACTTACAGCACTGTTTTTTTTGGACTTTCTTTAACAGAAACCATGTTTGATATTTTCAACCGATGAATCTGTTTTGGACCAAGGAACGCTTTGATTGTTTACCTTCAGTTCCACAGAAACCTTAAGCTATAGTAAAATGATCTGAGTACAGGTAAGTTACCCCTCCTAAGTTTCTGGACATTTTTTTAAGTTCTAGAAACAGCTTCTGACACCTATTTTTAGTCTACATTGCAGTTCTTCCCATCTTTTAGGATTAACAGCCTCTGCTTCAGCTAAATCCATTAAATTCTGACATACTGTGTATCTTGGATGGCTTCTTACGCAGTCAGAGTTAAATTATTGTCATTATATGTCCCAGTTAAAATTAAGAAAAAATTAATTACATGAAGTGACACATTTTAAAATGTAAAAAGTGTTTCAAAAAACCTTACATCTTTGATAGCCTGAATATATTTTATTAGGGGCAAATTTGAAATACTTTCCTGATTAAGATATACTGAATACTAATTACCATCTCAAACCACTGCTGCATTAATGTTAGTGCACATGTCCACAGAGCAAGTCCCTGATGGAGGTTTTCAGTGTCTTCTCTCACTTTAAGCAAGTAAGCAGGGCTCTGCTCACTCAGTCTCTCACACTTTGGGCTTGTACATCAAAGCTCTGTCCAGTTTTTTCCCCAGGTACACTCAGTCTAATAAAATAAAGTTTATTTAACCCCAGAAAGGTGTCCTTTCTGTGACCTCGAACACAGTACTTAAGCCTCTTTGAGGGTGGTTTAGTCATGAACAACAGAAGGATAATGTTTAGCTTACAAGGTTATTGTAAAAGCTTAGCTATGGTAAAGAGCTTTAAATACTGAATTGCCCCAAGGTGTTCAGTTGCAGGGGGAAACAGAACTATATTTTCCTTCAGAAATAAATTTTCTTTTACTTTCAGGGCTCTTTTTTCAGTTGTTGAAGAACATGATCTAATGAAGCAAAATGTACAAAGAAGCATTTAATATTCTTTGTTGTTTGAGACCCTGATCATTCAACAAAAAAGCACATTTAAGTTCTGTATGTTTTTAAAAGCTATAAACTCCTATTTAAGGCTATTACTCTTATTTGAGACTGAACAATTCTAGAACATGTGCTCTCTTTATCAACTGTGTTGAAGGAAAACAGGACTTGACTAATTACTCCAGCAAGGCTCAGCTAAACTTCTTGTGGGATGGCAGCTCATGACTGAGAGAACAGGAGCTCTCACATCCAGGACAGGGACTGAACCTGCACAGCTGTAAGAGCCAGATTAAAAATGCCATCTAGTGGCTCCCTGTGACCATTTATTGCCACAATGCTTCAAACAATTTTTAGGCCAATTCAGACAAAATACAACAGATGAGAGAATTCAACTTTGATGATAATTCTCAAAGACATGGGTGAAAACCTTGTGCTGGCTCTATGGATGTAGTCCTTGAAACTCCTTTCTCAGATAAAAATCAATCTTACAAAAGAAAGTCGATAAACCAGTTACAAGTTTTTGTTCCTTGTTTCCCTTCTCTATCCTCTCCTTAGTAAACTGCACACTATCTTAACTTCAGCTTTTAAATTTTAATAGCTATAGTTACAGTTCAACTTAGGGTTCTTTTCCCCATCCTCTTGCAAACAAAAAGATATTTAGGTAGTCTCAGTCATACAGCTGCTATGATCTAGCAATGATTTATAAGGATAAATTCCATTATAAGTGTTAATTAATCCAAGTATAAGCATCATGGGAAAGGTTTTGCAAGGTAACTCAACACTAGATGGTATTTTTGGTGGAGTTCAAAGGTCAGAAAGATAAAAAACAAAAGCAGCATTTCGGAAAAAACAGAGATAAGCCTGAAGAAAATGGGGCATTACCTTATACCTCAGGTTATGTTTCCCACTCTGAACTCCTTCTGCATGCACAAGTGACCATTTGGTAGTGGCATGTTGCTCTACACTGCAAGAGTCGGGGGGCTCACGTTTTTACCCTGAGGAAAGTTGAGTAGATGATGAAACCTGACTGACTGGAACACAACTCTTCCCAACCTACATGGCTGCAAGGCAGAGAACGTTCACTCCTCTGGTGTTCCATTCATTCTGCTACTTGAATGACATTTGAAATTTCATCAAATTTCAGTGCCTTCCTCCAAGCTGTGAACAGCAACACAGCAATGCAAATCATCATTTCATATTAACATAGTGGAATATTAAACGTAGCAATTCAGAACCTGTTCATCTGTTGGAGGAGAAGAGGGAGGAAAGGAATATAATTGCTTTTTTACATATGAGTACTTCTTACCAAGCCAGAAGACTTTCCTGCTCTTCAAAACTGTCCCCAAGAAATTTAAACTCACTTTTGCAGTGATACAGAGCCTTAATGAACATGCATTTCAGTTTAACTCAAACCAGTCTGTAAGCAACATCCAGTAAAATTCTGCATGTGAAGTTCAGATCCCATTACAGCAACTAGACAGACCTTTGCACTGGTGCAATTACATTGACTCAAACTGGACCTTCAGGTTAAACCCTGCAGCTACAGACACACAGCCTCTGCTGCAACAGGAGGGGAAATGAAGCTGGAGAGCTGGAATGGCATTTTCCCTACAGTTGTTCATTGTTTAACCCTGTTCATTTGATGTTTCTTGCAGCTTGTTTTCTTTCCTAGCATTTATTTTAGGTTGTATAGGAAGATCATAGACTGGAATTTGCTGGAACCAAACTAGGACATGCAATTGCTCTAACAGACCTAGAGTCTAGTTTTCATTTGTTCAGGGGTTTTGTTTGTTTGTAGTAAGAGATCTCTGCATCTAAGGGGCTGACTTGCCCTTTGTGAAAATCCAGACTAGGATATAGAGGAAATGGAATGTATGTCACTATGCACAGGGCAAGGTACGCCCAGTAAGCAGCTGACATTCCCAAAGGCTCTCAGCGGGAAGCTATCCAAGGGTTTGTGCCCTGGTTTCCAAGGGCTGGTTAGTTAGACTGTTGTGCTTTGAGTGCAAAGGCAAGTTCAGGCTCAACCGTGTTCTCTAAGATGGGCCCAAGAGACAGTTCATTCAAAGGCCTTCCTTTGCATGATGGCCATTCACAAGTTTCCAAAGGGGGTGGGGCTGGGGCTAGCTGTAAACTGTATCACTAAACTGAGTCTTTCTATTTCAGAAAAACCTCTAGTAAGCTACTTTTAGTAGTAGTTTACTATTTTCTTTGAATTCAATTTTTTTTTTACTAGTCAACTTTTTTTTTTAGTTATTTATTAGAAATACTATTCCGATTTTTAACTTGCTTTCTTAGGAATATCAGGCTTATTTGGTGGTTGGGATCTCTGTGTGTCCCCATAACAAGAAATGTTTACAAAGCATCAGGAGCCCCAGACCTTTCATGAATATCAACAGTTAGTGGAAAGTAATCCATCACAGCACCTGCTCTGGAGGCATCTGTTTGCAGCGTCTGGAAGCAGGTGGTGTTTTAGTTGCACCAGAGTAGCCACAGCCAGTTGTCCAAATGAACAAGGTGGAGAAAAAAGGTAATGTTCCACAGGGAAGAAGGAAACCCCAGTAGGGCAGTCTGGCCTAAACAAGCAACACCGAAATGAGTACAAGAATATATTTCCAAAGAAAACCAGAACTGCTGACTGTACAAGTCAGCAGATAAAATTATAGCTTGAAAAAAATCTAAATATAGGATTTGCTACATTTTAACCTATCACTGCACCTTAACACCTGGAATTAGAGTAATTTGCTTACAAATACTGGTAATGACTTTCTTCTGGCACAGGACATTTGATTCTGAAATTTAACTCACCTATAATCAGGAAAGTCAAAACCAAATTTTAGTTTTATTTAAAAGAAACTCGAGTTACAATTTTTTCACTGCAAATTAAGAAGATGGAGCACTATGGCAACCAAGCCACTGTTGCTACAGAATTTTGTCATTTTTATTAGGTAGTCCTAGAGGGAAAAAATACTGCAAGCTGAGCAATACTGTTTCTTTCCTCAGATCATATTGGGGAGTACCATTTCTACTTTTTTGACCTGAACTACATATTACTTTGGTTCATCAGCACAATCAAACACTCCAAAGTAGAATCTAAATCTGAATTCAATTTAATATCTAGTCCTGTCGAGTGCCTCCAATACGGTATTCCTTCTTGTGTTCAGACAACATGGAATGAAAGCAACACCTTCTTCTGCAGGACTGTTAATTGTTTCACCTACATTTATGTGATTCCTAAATCACTTATGAGCTTTTGAAATGAATGCATGAACAAATAAGCAATAAGTAAAAGCTCTCAGCTGAAAGGAAGCATTTAACCATGGTGCGAGCACAGGAAACCCAGAGCAGTCAGCCTGGTTTTCAGGCTGCTCTATGAGGTCTTATCTTTGTAAATGGTACAAAAGCTGAAAATTGGTAGGTCAGAATGAAGAATCATTGAATATTCTGAGTTGGAAGGGACCCACAGGGATCAGCAGTCCAACCCTGGCCCTGCACAGACACCCCAATAATCCCACCGTGTCTCTGAGAGGATCATGCAAACATTCCTGGAGCTCTGGCAGCCTTGGGGAGCCTTGAGATCCAGAAACTGCTGTCAGCAAATGTGAGCACTGGAGCAGAACAGGGAGATGGAGGTTCTTCAGACAAATAAAGTAATTATGGAAGATGTAATTTTTCCCATGTCTGCTAAAATACTGTCTTGAATTTATTTTTCTTTTGTTTGCTCGTACATTCAACACGTAACTGTGTTTCATCATGTTAATAAAAACAACAAATAAGTGAAAGCTGAGACTCACAAAGGTGATCTCACACCTTTCCACAGGAGATAACCTGGGGACACATTTATCTCACCTAGAACACCTGCACCACATTATTTAAATAAAAAAATCCTTCAGCACAAGAAGCCAGGGCAATAAAAAATGCACTGTTAATAACAAAACCCCTTATGACTTATTTGTGAGCCTCTGTTTTTGCAAAGATGACTGTTATAAGTTAAAGCAGAGCCTACTCAGTAACCACCCCGTTAACTGCCGTAACCCCTCATTAACCTCTCATTAATTGCCCCGCACTTTGGGCCCGTTCCTTCCTCTTGTTACAGGGCTTGACATCGCTCCGGGGAAATTTTAACCAGGACCAGCAGAGATCTGAAACGCCCGAAACGGGCGAGTCAGCAAACCGAGCCCTTTTGTTCTCCACAAAATACACGGCCCGTCGCTTTCCCGAAGGCTTTGCTGCTCGAGCCCCCCGGCTGCGGTGCAGTCCCACCGAAGGGACACCACAGGGCCAGGGGCTGTCCCTCCCCGGGGACACCACAGGGCCAGGGCCCTCCCTCCCTCAGTGGAACTGCGCTGTCTGAGCGTTCTCAACGAGGAGGAAACCCGCGCTGGTGCTTCTACCCGCTGCTTTACTAACACGTGTCACTCGCCGCCTTCTACCGCTCACCTTGCCATAGAGCTTAGAGCAGAGCCGGGCCGGGCCCCGATCTCCCCTCAGCGGGCCGAGGGCACCGGGCGGAGGGTCCCGATCCCCGCTCAGCGGGCGGTGGGTCCCGATCCCCCCTCAGCGGGCCGAGGGCGCCGGGCGGAGGGTCCCGATCTCCCCTCAGCGGGCCGAGGGCGCCGGGCGGAGGGTCCCGATCCCCCCTCAGCGGGCCGAGAGCGCCGGGCCCCGATCCCCCCTCAGCGGGCGGTGGGTCCCGGGGGTGCCGGGCTAGGCCCCGACGGTCCCTCAGCGCCCCGCAGGCCGTGGGTACCGGCGGGCCGGGGCGGAGGGTTCCGGGCCCAGGCCCTCCCTCAGCGGGCGGTGGGCGATGGATCTCGAGTCTTGGGTGCCGGACCCCGGGGCGGTGGGTGCCGGTGCCGATCTCCCCTCAGCGGGCCGAGGGTGCCGGGCCCGGGCCGGTGCGTGCCCAGCCCGCGATCAGCACCCGCCGCCCTCGCGGGAGGGCCGAGGGTGGAAGATGGCGCAGAGGCCGGGCCGGGCCGCGCCCGCCCCGCCGTGTCCTGANCCGATCCCCCCTCAGCGGGCCGAGAGCGCCGGGCCCCGATCCCCCCTCAGCGGGCGGTGGGTCCCGGGGGTGCCGGGCTAGGCCCCGACGGTCCCTCAGCGCCCCGCAGGCCGTGGGTACCGGCGGGCCGGGGCGGAGGGTTCCGGGCCCAGGCCCTCCCTCAGCGGGCGGTGGGCGATGGATCTCGAGTCTTGGGTGCCGGACCCCGGGGCGGTGGGTGCCGGTGCCGATCTCCCCTCAGCGGGCCGAGGGTGCCGGGCCCGGGCCGGTGCGTGCCCAGCCCGCGATCAGCACCCGCCGCCCTCGCGGGAGGGCCGAGGGTGGAAGATGGCGCAGAGGCCGGGCCGGGCCGCGCCCGCCCCGCCGTGTCCTGAGGGGAACCCGGGGCGGGGCGGGGCGGCGCGGGCGGGTTGGGCG
>VWZG01002507.1:1057-34850 GCA_013396735.1 Grallaria varia | reverse complement strand
GTGCCGGGTGTGTGTGGGCAGTGTCGGGATCCTGTGAGCGGGGACCGCGGGGGTCTCAGAGGGGCCGTAAGTCCGAACGCATGTGCTGTTGTGCTGGGCGGAGCGGGCGCTGCTGTGAGTGCCCTGCGGGCCCGACCGGGCCGGGCTGTGCCGGGACGGACACCGCGTCCTCGAGCGGGTTTGTGTAATTGGCACTTACATAATGGTCTTTAGCGCACGGCTTTGATTAGCAGCGCTCACGGGGAGTGCGGGGCGCACTGCGGGAGGGCCCCGGCGCTGTGGTGAGTGGGATGGAGCGGAGCGGTGCCCGGGGCCGTGGGGAGCGGGATGGAGCGGAGCGGTGCCCGGGGCCGTGGGGAGCGGGATGGAGCGGAGCGGTGCCCGGGGCCGTGGGGAGCGGGATGGAGCGGAGCGGTGCGCGGGGCCATGGGGAGCGGGATGGAGCAGAGCGGTGCGCGGGGCCGTGGGGAGCGGGATGGAGCGGAGCGGTGCCCGGGGCCGTGGGGAGCGGTGCCCGGGGCTCGGCAGCGCTGCCCGACCCGGACGGGCACGTGTCTGGTATCAACACCTCTGTGCCAGCAGCGGCCTCGCTCTGTCTGCCGGCTGCTGGCAACAGGGCAGGTTTGTTTAAATCACTCTTTCAACCGGCTTTCTGATTAGGATATGAACGTCATCATTGTTTCGGTCGCATATGGTGCACAGGGGCAGGAAGAGGAAGGAAAAAGAGGACAGGGGATGGCCTGGGGAAGGTTGGCAAACACGAAGACTTGTCTTGTGCCGTTGGTGCTTTGTACGTTTAGCTGTTTCTGGCCTTGGCGGTATTGGCTGCCTTCCTATTGTTTTGTTGTGCTCTTTGCAGTACAACAAAAGGCACTAATTGTGTTGGGAGGTGCCAGTGTCCCAAGAGACTGTAGGTGAGAGCCTCAGCAGTGAATTGGCATTGCCTTTTCCATCTGCACTCCTGACATCAGCAGTAAAGTTTGTGTCTTTGCTTGTCCTCACAGAGTCCCCAGAATTATAGTGGTGGGGTCTGTTGGAGAGCTGGTCCACTCAGTTTTCTGTGTTAAGCATGGGTAGCACACTTCAGAAGTGTTTTGTGACATGTTGCTTTGGTTTTCCAATTGGGATTTCAGTGCAGTCCTTGGCTTGTATCAGTAAGCCGTCTGTTTAGAATAGCTCAAGTTTTGAGCTGATTTCAAGTTCCTGCTGATTTCTTGGAAACGTTTTCGTGTGTTTGATCTGGCTGGTTTCTTGTTACTACTTGTGAAATGCCCTCCAAAAAAACAATCTTGCAGTAGCATGTGGGGTCTTTGGCTTGGGGCCTAGAGCACATGGTGCTACAGGCCACATGAAAATGACTGAGAGCTCACAGAAAACTGTTGGCTGCTGGTGGGATCTTTTGGAAGTAATTGTACTTGCAGTGCTACCATACAGTGAGTTTTTGAAATCCATGGGGCAAAATTCTGTTGTGATTAAGCATCTGGTTGTACTAAGCATTATCCCACAGCCTGAATACCTTATTGAAAGTAGAAGACAATTCATAGACCTCCCCGGTGGTGGCTGAAGAACTTCAGCTGTTCAAGTGCCCTTGGTTTCAGTGCTGTTGGCAGCGGAGCTCCTCGCAGCTGCTCGTTCTAATTGCACCCAAATGAACAAGCCAAATTGTAAACCTGTAAAAGTTGTCAGTGTAACTGTGTTATAACTTTCAGTGCATCAAGGTGCACAATGCTATGATAAATGCATTAATTAACCTGCTGTAGGATCTGCCTTTGGCTGTGTAAAAGATCCTGCGTGCTGAAGGTTGGTTAAGACCTTGAGGGTAAAAAAAGAAGAACAGCTGAGCTTATAAGCTGTAACAGAATTGGAAAGGCAGACTGGCTTGTTCTGGTTGTGAGGATCATGGTAATTCATATAAATCATTAACTGGCCACATCTTTCAGTCTTTCCAGAGGGTTTAAGTACTGATCTTCTCTTGGGTTTGATACTTAGAGTCTATTAATAGAGTTGTACTCCAGAAAGCTTTTTTGAAAGTTGTGCATTAATTGTCAGTTAAGTTCCTGTTTTCCAGCTTGTTGGGTCTGTTTGTTCTGTTGTGTTAGACAAGGCTTTTCACTGTACAGTTTCCCATAACATTTCTTACGATGTTGCCATTTCTTCTTGACTTTGCCACAATAAGGAAACACCTGGAAAGTAAAAGTTCTTTTCAGGTGAGTTGACTGGAGAGGAGCAGTTATGTCCTAAGGTTATAATTAAGTGATGGAAATTATATCACTTTTAAGATGCTTTAAGATGTCTATAGAGATCTCTTTTGGAAAAGATTTCTGAGTATTTCTGAGAGCTCTAGATGTGCTTTCATATTGCAATATAGAAAGTTTCTTGTGAACCCTCTAAATTTAATTTCTTTCCTACTCTTACATTCCAGGCTATAAGGACATTCTGTGTTACTGAAGGAAGGTGTTCTATCTGTGGAGTGACTTACGATGTCAAGAACTGTCTCATCCTGGATCTTAAGCTCAGCAAGAAACAGCATTGTTTTACAAGGGAAAGGACATTGGTACTCCATCTGTATCCCAAATAGGAACAAGATAAAATGGAAGCTTGTTTTCTCCAAAACACACCTCTTCCCTGCTGGGAGCTGCAGCTTAGACCATACTTTGTCCTTACAAAAAGCATTCCGACACACTTCCACCGAAGAAGAACATTTTTCTTTCCAGTTGTCTCCATCACAAATCAACGATATGCTCAGAGCGGGTGAATTATCCCATAAAACACTGGATTTGAATGGCAAAAATGTCAGTTCCGTGTTGAGGTTTGAGAGCAACCAGCTGGCATCCAACAGCCCTATCGAGGACCGTCGCAGCGCAGCCACGTGCCTGCAGACGGCGGGGATGATGTTCGGGGTGTTCGACGGCCACGCGGGCTCCGCGTGCGCCCAGGCTGTGAGCGAGAGGCTCCTGCACTACATCGCCGTGTCCCTCATGTCCCGGCAAACCCTGGAGGAGATTGAGCTCGCCGTGGAGTCCATGAAGCCAGTCCGGCCCATCCTGCAGTGGCACAAGCACCCAAGCGACGTAGAGTATCGAGAAGTTACCTCACAGTACTTTGAAAACCTCCGGGTGTACTGGCAGCATTTGCTGGACCTGGACACTGAGCCAGGATTTAGTTTAGAAGAAGCCATGGTGTGTGCATTCAAAAGGTTAGACTCAGACATATCACTGGAAGTTCAGGCTCCTCAGGAAAACGAATTAATGAGAAATATTGCCCTCCAAGTAGCTTTTTCTGGTGCCACCGCCTGCGTAGCTCACGTAGATGGTGTTCACCTACATGTTGCAAATACTGGTGATTGCAGGGCAGTTTTAGGCATTTGTGAAGATGATGGAACATGGTCTACTCTCCCTCTAACCCGAGACCACAACGCGTATGATGAATTTGAAATTAGAAGATTGAAGAGAGAACATCCTAGATCTGAGGAGAAAACCCTTTTTGTGAATGACAGATTACTGGGCATTCTCATGCCCTCCAGAGCCTTTGGAGATGTGCAATTAAAGTGGAGTAAAGAGTTGCAACACAGCGTTCTAGAGAATAGCTGTGATGTTGAGGCTTTAAACATTTATCAGTACATTCCTCCGAACTACCACACCCCCCCTTATTTAACTGCAGAGCCTGAAGTCACATACCACAAACTGAGAAGCAAGGATAAGTTTCTAGTTATTGCTTCGGACGGGCTATGGGAGATGCTAAGTAATGAGAAGGTTGTCAAACTTGTTGCTGGACACCTTACTGAGCTGAATGTGCAGAAACCACAGCTGACTTTCAAGAAACCAGTTAATTTGGGTTATATGCACAACTTGCTGCTTCAGAGGAAAAGCAGAGGCCTGGCCTCCCTGGACCGGAACATCGCCACTCATTTAATCAGGCACGCCATCGGCAGCAACGAGTACGGCGAGGTGGACCCGGAGAAACTCGCTGCCATGCTCGCCCTGCCCGAGGACCTGGCCAGGATGTACCGCGACGACATCACCGTCACCGTGGTGTACTTCAACTCAGAGACCATTGAGAATTACTACAGGAACGAGTAAACTGGCACTGCTGCTGTTCAATACCAGTGGCAAACCTGGATACTGGAGCCATTCCTCTTGTTCTCTCATAGTCGAGCTGTTAGCCAGTGTTATGAGCCGCAGGTTTCTAAATTTTTTGTTACTTACTAGTTTTGACAACAACTATCTGGAATTGAGTTTGGTGAAAGTTCCCTGTGTTTCCAGGTCTGTATACACTGAAGGAAAAGGTTTTCATAAAACTTCACTGAAATGTCCCTGAACTAAAGATTGCTGGCCAAGCTCTGATTCCATGAGAGCCTCTGGTAATAGTTTCCAAATGAACAAATTAGACAAATTTCACTGAGACTGCTACAATTTAATAGGGAGATGAATAATAGGTGTAGCTGCATGGAATGTCAGAAAGGCTCTGCTCTTGTGGCAAAGAAGTAGCATCCTATTGAAGCACTGTAACTGAATTAAATAAATTAACTATCAAACCTTTGTTTGATGTAGGTGTCAAATGTTTTAATGAATTGCCTCATATTTATGAAACAGCATGAAAGAGGGCTATTCAAAGAGCCTGGGATTGTCAGATCTCTTTTTTCCTGATTCTATTCCTTCAGCTAGGAAAAAATAGTATTTTCTTCTGCAATTATTTTGAAGTATTCTCTTAATTTTGTCTGAACTTGTGTTCCAACTTTCAGCTCAAACGCACACGAGGGTCTTCACGATTCCCTGTTTAGGTTTTAACAGTACTAGACTTAAGCATTTAAGTGTTTTGCTTAAAGCCTATACCCTTTATTAAGCATTGATTTGTGAGGTGCTCTGCCTCAAATCCACCAACTGTATTTTAAATGAAGTTTGTCAGATCCGGAAGTTCAAAAATTCACCTAAATATAAATACAGCGAAAGAGAGAGCATCTTTCTCTACAAATTTAACTTGAAGGAAATAATAGTGCTGATACTTCACCAAAATATGTGTAATTTTTTATTCTTGCTTTTGGACATCAGCCCTTCCTTACAGGTACGGGGGTCTCTTTAGTGAATGTATGTCCTAGTTTCTGAACACACATTTTTGTGCGGTTTCTTTTTTTCTTTCTCAAGTGCCATCCAAGCTTGCAGATTAGCTTTTGCGTATGGTGTTCTCTGGTGACTCTGTGCCTTGTTTACACACAGCTGTAACTGTTGCCCACAAGAATGTGCATCCTGGGAGTACAGGACTGTTTACTGTTGTTGCTGCTAAGTAGGAACTCATGAGGGTGCAGCAGAGCAGAAAAAAATATTGCTTTTTCCCCCCCGAATTTCCAAATTTCCCTTAAAACAAAAGTGTTATCCTTCCATGGTTTAGCAGATGAAAAAGTGCTTCATTTTTTTCTCAATATCTTAAGCAGATGAGGCCTTGGGGCTTAAACGGGTAGCACTTGCGGATTTGGGGTTTTTTGTATACTCCACATAAAAATTCTTAGTGCTTTTTTTCAGGCACTTAAAACAATGTGTTTTGAAGATGGGATTTAGAAGGAAGCTAAAACTGGTTTAAAAATATTCATGCATTTGACTATTCAGGATTGACTGTAATTCAGTGCTACAATTGCAGTAACTGAATGCATCCTTAAAAAACGTCTGTTCTGGAAAACTAGTTTACTGTTAGGTTTTTTTAATCTAGTACATATTGGAACACATCCAGCAATTCAACCTGGAGGCAGATTAAAAGAGGAGGTCTGTTGCCCTTGATACCAACAAAATGGGGTTTCCTCAAGCAATCTGACACTGGGATCTTGGTGACAAGGACTGCAGGTAGATTTTAGGGATGTGCAGGATGTTACAGAGGTTGCTGAAATTCTGGATGCTGGGCTCCAACTTGCTCTAAAGTGTCCCCTGCCCTCATCCTCGAGGCTGGCACTGTGGAACTGAGGT
Source organism: Grallaria varia (assembly GCA_013396735.1). Classification (NCBI taxonomy): domain Eukaryota; kingdom Metazoa; phylum Chordata; class Aves; order Passeriformes; family Formicariidae; genus Grallaria; species Grallaria varia. The sequence continues at coordinate 28,899 of VWZG01002507.1, read as the reverse complement.
TTCATTGGCCACAAAAAGGCAAATTTGTGCAGGTCAGATCCTGCGTTACTCTGGCAGGGTCTGGTCTGGTCTGAAGGCAGCTGGGACAGGAGGGGAGCACTCGACAGCAATCCTAAACTCCTCTGGCTCTAGGTGGGCTATTTCCTTATAAACCCTTTTGTGTGATAGTTATGTGCTTCATTGCTTGAAATTTAGCTGTAAAATAGTAAAATGAGACATTTATAGGCTGCCTCTTAATTGAGAAATTGCTTAGTGATGCATCTAGAGAAACAAATGGGCTAAACCATATTAGTGATGTGAAATGACATGTTTTATGACAATAGTCTCAGTAATGTTTAGTGTAGAGCAAACCTGCTACTGCAGAAGTGGTGTAGCAGACCAGCTAGTGTATAGGCATCAAATAAACCCAAGGTTTGTTCTTTACCCCACCCAGTGGTGAAATCCAGGTCATGTTTTGAAGGAGTCACTCTGGCACTGTGTTGTCTAAGTGTAACTCCTGGGCTCATCGTTGTGTGGAGGTTGTCACTCATCCTGCAAATTGATAGATTGTTTGGGGGAACATGAAAATAAGGAAGGTAATATTTCCCATGTCATGCTAGGTTTGCTCAGTTTAGCATGCAATGCATCCTACAGTGGAAAAGGGTAATGTTGAACTAGTTAGAGACCTCTTTGGATTTTTTTTGTTTGTCTGGTTTTTTAAATGCAAATCATGGATTTAACAGCATATGGCCTGGAATTCAGTGCATGTCAATGAAAGCAACCTGTCCATGCTTAGAATCATTCAGGCTGGAAAACATCTCCAAGATGGAATGCAGCCTTTGACCCGGCGCTGCCAGTGCCACCACTGAACCATGTCCCTGAGCACCACCTCACACACCCTGAATACCCCCAGCAGGGATGGTGACTGTCCCACTGCCCTGGGTGAGCACACGGCACATTGCAGGGAAAGGCAAGGATCCCACAGAAACACCTCCCCCTCCACAGAATGGGTGTATCCCCAGAGCTAAGAGGGCTGAGAAACCAAAGGGTAAAGAGCCCAAACATGTAGAAGTATTGAGATCTCTCAGACCTCACAGCTGCTTCAAGCCTGGTCGCTGAGGTACCAAACACTTGGCAAAGACAATGTCCAGGTGAGCAAGAGTTACTCTGTGTTCTGATCTGAGTGTTTTGTGTTCTTGGGTTATAAACATCCTGGGACTAGGAAATGACAGAGCTATGAATTCCTACCATGGAACCCTGGAAATCCACCCTCTCGTCTCACTGTGACTATCACTCAAGTGACTGCAATGCCCAGCTGGAGGTGACACCCCCCAGTCGGCCACTGTGGCCCCCAGGACCTTTCCATGGCAACAGGTGAGCAACTGGATCCATCTGGTCACTGACATTCATTTATACCTGCGTGCTCACAGTAAGAACAAGATGAAAACGCTGCCTTCCCCCATTTCATATCCTCTGAAAGCTGGTAGGTGACCAAAAAAGAGCTGTGCCTTGTCAAAACAAGGGGGTTTCTCTCAACAAGCCCGAGGGATCTTCAGCTCTAAAGAGCTGCTGGAACAGAGTAAGTTGACACACCTTCATGCTTCAACATGCTGAGGTGGTGCCATTGTACTTCTCTTACAATTCATTTCAGTCTCAGATCTCTACAGTATTAGGTATGTGTATTTATTCAGAAAAAAAAATATCCTATTTCCAAGTTCCTGCAGACATTAAGGGTTGTGCTGAACTGTGGCAATGTACGCACAGCAAAATGTTTCATGATGAACTCATCCATTATGGCCATGGAAAATTGCAAGAGTTAGCAATTTACTGCACCCTGAAATCAGCTGAATGGACAGCAATTCAATTTTGTCTTCAAGGTATTTAAAAGAAGTTCCAGATTTAAATCGTTCTAAGTTCCCAGTAATGTGGAGAGGAAAATAGGCATTCTGCTCATTTGAACTGAGTCATAGGTGTTTTCATCTCTAACTGCTCTATCAATTAACTCAATCAGAGTTAACAGGCATTAATAAAAGTAGTATTTTGTGACAATGTTTAAGTCAACAATGTTTAAGTGTGTGAACCAAATGCATCAATCTGCTCCTGCAAGCACAATGATGTGAAGATTTTATAAGAACATTTAGATGCAAGTCCTGCAATGGTGAAAATGTGTTGGAACAAACATGTGTGCAGGCTGTCTCTCTGATTTAGGATAGACAGCTCTGCTTGCTGCTCGTGTTCTTTACTTCCACAGCAGTCAGAGAATAGTCAAAAACAGCCACACTAATTCTGTGTTTTAAGATGTGGAATTATGGGCATTATGACTTAGCTAAAACACTTCATGTTAAGTACGGATGTAAATACTAGGAAAAAAATTATTTTCTTCTCTAAAACTTAAACCTTGAGTTGAAATATAGCTTTGTTACTCTATTCTCCAGAACTCCTAAATTATGGTGCTTATTTGTATTTAAGTGTTCAGACTTCTATAGTTGGAATTTTAGGGAGTGTCTTTTCTTTCAACTTCTTTGTAATTAGTGAGGGGAATCACTGGCTCTGTAAGTAAAAATATTTAAAACTGATCTTCAATAAATGGATGGAAGACAGTGTTTTGGTTGCTGTATTGGAATGTGGAATTTTTTCTACTGACTGTTCCCAGGAAAAGACGCTCCAGATTCCAGAGCGCCCGAATGTTCCAGCTGGGGTAGAAGTAAATAGTCTGAGTAGGTGTGAATTTGGTGCAGTGTTTGTAGCTGTTTGTAGCACAATGGAAACAATTGCTGATACATGAAGGTAAGGACATCTTGTATTGTTGAGGTTCCACTACATCACCCAGTCAGCAGAAAGGACACGGGTTCACTGGCCAAAATATCCAAACTGTGCTCTAGTTCATTGGACAAATACAGAAAGATGCTTTAACTTTGATAGGCTGACATGCACGTGTGTTCATGTGCAGCTAAAACATCACTGTAACATTCAAAATGTTGTATTAAAGTAATGCAAAATTCCCTAAAAATACAATATCTGTAGAAACACTGAATCCTTAAATTACATTAGACCAGTAGCAAGGCAAGTGTTCAGGTACTTAGTCTTTGAGGCTTAACTTTATTTCCATCATTTCCAAGTGTTGATTTATTTTATGGAGGTAAAGAGAAGAGAAAATTATTTGGGACAGATTTTTTGTTTCTTTGGAAAGAAGAGAAAAAAAATTTTTGTCTAAACTTTGAGGAAGTTTTTTGGTATTGTTGAAGTTGAACAGAGGTTCTCTGGTCAGAGCTGTGGTTTTATCAGATGTCAGTGGTGTGTGCCTTTCACTACCACGGGGCAAATGCTCCAGGACAAATAGAAAAGTGAGAATCCAAGGTGTGTGTTTCTCTTGGGGTTACAAAACGTGGTGTGATGTGAGAAAGGTTTTCCCTTCTTTGTGTCTGTGACAGATTAACCTTCTGTAGTGGGTTGACCCTGGCCAGGTTCCATGGACTCAAATCCCTTTCTGCAACTAGGCAGAAGGGAGAGGGTTCATCCACCCACCACCTTTATGGGCAAAAAACAGACTCAAAGTGAGATAATACCTAAATTTATTACTAACAGGATAAAAGCTAAGCTAAATAGTGAGAAAAAAAACCAGTCTTAAAACACACACCACACACACACACTTTCCCCCCACCCCTCCTTCTGTCCATGGGGGGTTGCAGTCGGTTGCAGTTGCTGCTGCTTGTGATGTGAGTTCCCCACCCCTCGGGGTCACTCCTCCATGGGGTGCAGTAAAGGTTGAGTCCCTGCACCCTGATGGGCCTCCGTGGGTTGCAGGGGGACATCCTGCTTCACCACGGTTTGCAGGGGACCACAACTGAGTCCATCCCCTGCTCCGTGGGGTCCCTCCTGTGGGAGACAGTCTTTAATAGACTTCTACAGTGTGAATCCACCCCTTGGGCAGCAGCTCTTCCATATCTGCTGTCCTGAGGGCCACAGCTCACACTCGGGTAAAACCTGCTCCAGTGTGGGTCTGCCTCTCCATGGGTCCACAGGTCTCCTGCTCCAGCGTGGGTCTGCCTCTCCACGGGTCCACAGGTCTCCTGCTCCAGCATGGGTTGGCCTTTCCACAGGTCCACAGGTCTCCTGCTCCAGCATGGGTTGGCCTTTCCACAGGTCCACAGGTCTCCTGCTCCAGCATGGGTCTGCCTTTCCACAGGTCCACAGGTCTCCTGCTCCAGCGTGGGTCTGCCCCACCACGGGTCCACAGGTCTCCTGCTCCAGCGTGGGTTGGCCTTTCCACGGGTCCACAGGTCTCCTTTCAAGCATCCACAGCTCCAGCATGGGCTCCTCCATGGGCTGCAGGGGTTTTAGCTCTGAGTCCTGCCCCTGCTCCATGAGGTGCCTCCTCCTCCCTCGCTTCTGCAGCGACCTTGATGTCTGCCTTGTTATCCCGTGTTCTCGCTCCCTGGAATTTCTTCTGCGCAATAACCCTCCAATTCTTAAATATGTTATCACAGAGGCATTACTGTGATCTCTAATTGGCTCGGCCCTGGCCAGGAGCCGGATGTCCCTCCTGGGGCCAAGTGTCATTGGCTCCCATGGGACAGGGGAAGCTTCTAGCAGCTTCTAACAGAAACCACCTCTGCAACCCCCCTCCACTACCAAAAAAAAAATTCAGCTACAGAAACCCAGGACACCTTCAAAGACGTGTTCTTGTCAAACAAAACCCCAGGTGTTTCACTAGATCTCTGTATTTATCCTGAAGAACTGGTTCACTCGGCTCCTGTTGGTTCTGTCCCCCTGTAGCCGGGTAAGAGGGAGTCTGATTTCTGTGTTGGTGCTCAGGGACGGACAGCCCGTGCTGGCAGGGGCGATCCTGCTCTGGCTGGGCTTCTTTGGGCCTCTCAGGGTGCTTTGGCTGGGCTTCTTTGGGCCTCTCAGGGTGCTTTGGCTGGGCTTCTTTGGGCCTCTCAGGCTGCTCTGGCTGGGCTTCTTTGGGCCTCTCAGGGTGCTTTGGCTGGGCTTCTTTGGGCCTCTCAGGGTGCTTTGGCTGGGCTTCTTTGGGCCTCTCGGGGTGCTTTGGCTGGAGCTCTTTGACAGCCTGAAGGCAGAAGATGAGTGGGAGCCAACCCATTGTGGAAAGGAAGCAAAATTAGGGTTTTTCTTTGGGCGACGCGAACTTAACCAAGCACTTTTCTTACAAAGACAAAACTTACGGCTCTTGCCTTCTGGAGAGCTTTTTACATTGGGAACAAGGCAGAAGGGGGAATGCGGTCAGTGGGCAGGGCACGAAAGGGTGCTGGGACTGCAGGCAGCAGGTAAGGGGGTCACAAAGCGCCCTCCTCCTGCCTCCCTGCTGAAATCCCGGAGCCAACCCTGCAGGAACTTGTTCTAGGGGGGTTTGCTCAGTTCAGAGCCTGACTCTGTGCTTCTCTCAGATCAGCCCAAAGGTGCTGCCTGTGGAAATAGTTCTTCGTGCCTGTAGGTGACTGCAGTGCCTCCAACCAGGCTCCTGCCCTCACCTCGGGGCTCGGAGCCCCCACCGGACTCTCCTACCTGCCCTTTTCTCCTTACGTTCAGTTTGTTCGTCCTCTCTGACCCGGACTTGGCTGCTTTGAGGTGGCTCTTCCGTCGCTGTTCGTGCTCCGCAGCTCTGCGGGGTTTCTCTTAACAAATCCAATTTCCATTTCGCTGTGGGGCCGAGCGATCGTTTGATTTCGTACCTGCAGGACCGGTCTTGGCCAGAGGATGTCACCTGAGTTTTGCGGAAGGGTTGCTGCGTTATGACCGGCAGCCACAGCTGGAGGAGTCTCTGCTGCCTCTTGAGTACATCGCTGTCCGCAGCTTAAGTTTCGGGTACTGCAGAAAAATGGAGAAACGCCCCCACCTACACACACATATCTGAGAAATTCTAGGGGATTCGTTGACAAATTATGAAATGGGTAATCCGAGCAAGAGTGTGAGTAACTCTAATTCTTTTTCCAAAGCCAAGTTTTAAAAGTGGTTAAGCTTTGTGGATAACACTGTCCTTGTCTGGCTCTGCTGGGTACAAGGGCATGCAGGTGGCCCAGGAGGCACCTCTCTGAGTTTCCCGAGGAGTCCTCAGTTGCACAAGAGGCAAAGATGCTCCCAAAGCTGAGGAGATCTTTGCTCAGCCATGACCCAAGCGTGTGGCTCCTGCTGTTGTGCAGCTCCAGCTGCAGGTGCCACAGCTGCCCCACGGCCACGCTATGGCTCGGGTTAGAATGTTTTCATTTGGGAAAACTGTAGCCTGGAGATCATCTTGGAATGCTCCTGGAGGAGCTTAGTGCTGGGAGGGGCTGGAGAGACACTGTTGGTCTGGGTGTTCACAGGCAGACCTGGCTTCAACCTCGTCGTCTGATGGCGTTCTTGAGGAAGAGCAAGGTTTAAGAAATAAATCAGTCTTTGGTTTCTTTAATGGTGGAGGGGTTTGGTGTAAACCTCCTCCCCATCTATTTTTTCCTCTTTCCTTTTATCTGCAGGTCTTTCTTTCTCCTGGACGTAGTTGCCTGCACTGGATGCAGCTTATCGAAACTCGCATCTCTTACATATTCTTGCTGTCGCTTTTTCCACACCCCCCACTTTCTCTTCCCATTATTCCATGATGTTTCATTTTTCTATTGATTGTTTTGGGCAACTCCTTCAAGAAAAAGGAACCACACTGCATTTGTAGAGCGATATGAGAAGAGGGACGTGCTTTTCTTCCACACGCAGCCGGTGAGGGAGTTCTGGGGGGTCACAGGAGGTGCTCTCAGGCAGGTGTGAATGTGAGGGTTGCTACAGCCCCACACGGACCTTCTCCAGCTCTTTGCTGCTGTTACAGCCCTGCGGTGGGGCACAGCAAACGACACCAATCTGGCGTGCCAGGGGGGTAATAATCACTTTGTCCTCTTTATTGTCACGGGGCCTCCTGGGAGACCAGCTTTGCCTCCTGTGTAATTCCAGCTTTGGCCTGGGATTTGTTTGAGTCCCTTTTTCTAACCACTTCTTCCCATGAAGATAAAACCATGGGACAGTAATGGGAGATGGAGGTGACGGGCAGGAGTGGGGCAGGCAAAGCTGTGTGTTTGGCTTACAGAGCATGGACTGGCTCCACACATGGGGTCAGATCTCATCTCAAGCCCATTTGATGTATTTGCTAATCAGAGCTTTTCTGTGCTCTTACTGTTAATAGGGAAATCTGGTCATTTGCTGGATTTGCAGAGAAACCAGGCCACGATTAAAATCTCCCAGGGTTGGGGCTCATGTTGCATCTAATTTTAAACAAAACGGAAGAGTTTTCTCTTACTGTTTGCAGGCGTATGTAAAACAAACGAAGCAGTGCATCCCTCCCTAATCTGATGTTGCCGTGAATTCAGAAACGTACTGTTTGCCAGGACTTTTCTTTGCTGTGCTCCCCCCGTGGATTGCCAAGGCGTGCACACAGAACCTTCCTCCGCTGATGGATAAGAGATAATTGCTGTTTTGTTAAACTACCATAGCAGTAAAATCCAAGCACTGCTGGAAAAGTTATTGATTTGGTTTTGTTATGACTTTGTTTGCAGTAAGCCCTGTGTCTTTGAAGTCTTTGGGTGCAGTAGAACAGATGGCACCAGTGAAAGGTCTGAGCTTCTTTGGTGACATTATGGGGAAGAGAGTGTAGAACCCCCTGTAAAAACCACAGGAACAATGTGACATTGCTGCCCTTCTGTGGCCTCCTTACATAAAGGAAAAAGGGCTTCAGTTTCTTTTTGGCTTCAATTTCATTTTGACTTCAGTTTCTGTGTGGTTTTCCAACCACCTGATATAAAAGTAATTGTACTTGGTTATCTTCATTTCCTTTTCTGGAGTGCAAGTTAATTTTTAAATGACTTTTTCATTATTATTATTTTTTTTTCCAAGCAGGCTTTTAGAGGCATTCTAGTGTTATCCTCAGTGAATGCTGGTAATAAATATTTCTACCTGATTCACCTGCCAACTCATCTTTTATTCATCCTGCTGATGAAAACAACCTCCTGGAAAACTCCTGTTGCTGAGAGAGTTCAAAAACTTTCCAGTTATGGATGTAACTGATCCTTTTGCTGCAGCTTAGGTAAGAATTTTGTATTACTTTTTTACACATTTTTGAAGAAGTTAGCAAGTTCTGATGTTAATTAGAGTAAGAGTAAGAATCCAGACCAGTAAATGTAGCAATAGGTGAAGCTGCTTTTATTTTATGTCCTTATTTTAAAGCGCCCAGGTGGTACCACTTTATTAAAAACCAGCAAATAACTGTAATCAAACACCTCTCCCCAAGCTGTGTTCTGCAAAGGTTTTATTAAAACTGTCAGTTGTTGCAGGAGCCTGCACGTCTAGGTAAAAATATAACAAAATTGCTAAATACATTCGAAACAGGTTGTACCATGCACCAGACCAACTGATTTATGCAGCTGTATATATAATATATATATATTTTTTTTTATATGTATATGTATGTGTGTATCTGCATAGCCAAAAACCATCCTTTGGTCTACAGGTGAAGAGCCAGAACTGTAGACAAGCTGGTGCCCTGGACAATCATGAGCACAAGGGTCTTCCTACTTTAAATACACTTTTGTGATAAGAAAATAGGGGGTTTATGCTCCGTGAAGAAAAATGAGAAGTATGAATGTGCATCCATTTAAACTTTTTATCTAAGGAGGTTTTCTCTGCTTGACTAGGGGAGGTTTTAGCTGCTCTAAGAGCTGTCCCATGAACTCAGAGGTGTGACTGTGTCTCTGACTTGTTCCTTAGGAACATAACAAAGGCTGCTCTGATTTACAAGCCGGTGTTGAATTAAAACATGCCGATGGTGCAGACCCTGCACCTGCACTCAGATCTCCTGAGGCACTGGTCAGTAGGGTTGTCCTGCCAGTAGAGGAGAAACGACGCAAAAGCCCACCTCTGAAAAGTCCCAGGGTTTTTGGTTCCCTGGCCTGGAGCAGAACATGGACTGTTGTGTCCTCCCCTGGGACCGTGTAAGATTTCACCACCACAACACCCTGGACTCCGTCAAAGCCCATCGAGCTCTGCCTGGAAAATTTGGAAGGTGTGGAAGTGTGACCCCTTGGATGTGCAAATTCCAAACAATTCAATTTTACGTGTGAGATACCCATGACTCTGATAGTCACAGATCCATATTTTTATGTCTGTGCAGGAGTATTTTGGCTATTGGCTGATATTTTTGTGTATTGCTGACCAGTCTTTGAACTTTGCTCATTTTTGTAGCAGAAATAGGTTGGATCAATAACCTATTAATAACCTATTCAAGCCCAGAGTTCTATTCATGTGCACTCTCCAAACAAGAGAGAGTTTCCATTGTTCCTTATTATGTGCCACTTCCATTTCAGCCCTGAACTCATAAATCATAAATGAGCTTGAAGTATTCATTTCCCTCTTTCAGCACTACCTTTATCTCGTATTTGCTGACATGGCTCATTATAAGTTATTTTTGAGCACAGTCAGACCTTGTTTTCTGAACAGATGAATTCATTGTTGGAAAAGACTCTATAAATAGAATTTAGGGGCCACCAAAATAAGAAATCCTTGCTCATTAGGATCTCAGCTGGAACAATGTGATCAGATATACAGAAATGTTGAGCTGATGAAATGGAAGCAAAGACTTAGCTAATTGGCTCTAAGCCTTCAAACAACACATGGGCAGTTTTTGTATTACTGTTAAGGGTGATAGAAACCATCTGGAAAAAGAGATCCAAGGCAGCATTTATTGGAAGCACAGAAAGGAGATAAAATGAAGGAAAATAAATGAAGGGTATACAGTGGGATAAACAAATGACTTCTGGTACCTTCTGGTATTCTGAGCTCTCTTCAGGTGAGACTGGGATAAATTGAGAGCTCTGTTGACCTCAGCCAGGCTCCCCCATGTGTCAGAGGCAGATCCGTCTCCTCTGTCAGCTCTTGGTGCTGAAGTGATGCAGTAAATTTATGGATATGTGACTATCTCAAGTAGGATTATTAATGGAAAATGCACGAATCCTCCCAACTATCTCCAGCCTCGTGCAAGACTAAGGACTTACTGCACCCACCCCAAATAAACACTCTGGGAACGCTGTGGATAACTGTGGGCACAGTGTGGGTAACTGTGGGCACAGTGTGGGTAACTGTGGGCACAGTGTGGGTAACTGGGCACGCTGGGAATAACTGTGGGCACACTGGGGGTAACTGGGCACAGTGTGGATAACTGTGGGCACACTGGGGATAACTGGGCACACTGGGGATAACTGTGGGCTCAGTGTGGGTAACTGTGGGCACAGTGGGGGTAACTGTGGGCACACTGGGGATAACTGGGCACACTGGGGATAACTGTGGGCTCAGTGTGGGTAACTGTGGGCACAGTGGGGGTAACTGTGGGCACACTGGGGATAACTGGGCACACTGGGGATAACTGTGGGCTCAGTGTGGGTAACTGTGGGCACAGTGGGGGTAACTGTGGGCACACTGGGGATAACTGGGCACACTGGGGATAACTGTGGGCTCAGTGTGGGTAACTGTGGGCACAGTGGGGGTAACTGTGGGCACACTGGGGATAACTGGGCACACTGGGGATAACTGTGGGCTCAGTGTGGGTAACTGTGGGCACAGTGGGGGTAACTGTGGGCACACTGGGGATAACTGGGCACACTGGGGATAACTGTGGGCTCAGTGTGGGTAACTGTGGGCACAGTGGGGGTAACTGTGGGCACACTGGGGATAACTGGGCACACTGGGGATAACTGTGGGCTCAGTGTGGGTAACTGTGGGCACAGTGGGGGTAACTGTGGGCACACTGGGGATAACTGGGCACACTGGGGATAACTGTGGGCTCAGTGTGGGTAACTGTGGGCACAGTGGGGGTAACTGTGGGCACACTGGGGATAACTGGGCACACTGGGGATAACTGTGGGCTCAGTGTGGGTAACTGTGGGCACAGTGGGGGTAACTGTGGGCACACTGGGGATAACTGGGCACACTGGGGATAACTGTGGGCTCAGTGTGGGTAACTGTGGGCACAGTGGGGGTAACTGTGGGCACACTGGGGGTAACTGGGCACAGTGTGGATAACTGTGGGCACGCTGGGGAAAACTGTGGGCACGCGATGCCTTCCAGAGCTGGAACTCTGGAGCACGAAGGCCTTGCTCTAATTCTTCCCTTCCTGGCAAGTTTCAGGCATGGCTGGAGGCCAGACTAAGTCTTATCTTGAAGTCATACCCCAACTAATGTCTGCAGTGCCCCTTTCCTCACTGAGGAGCAGAGCACTCTGTGCATCCCTGCCATCCCAAGAGCCAGGGAGGGACCGGGCAGGAGGGGAGACCATTTTTGTAGGACATGTACATTTGCTGTTTAAGGATTGTATTATCATAGGATCGTGGAATGGTTTGGATTGGAAAAGGTCTTAAAGCCCGTCCAGTGCCACCCCCTGCCAAGGGCAGGGACACCTGCCACCAGCCCAGGCTGCTCCAAGCCCCATCCAACCTGGCCTTGGACACTCCCAAGGATCCAGGAGCAGCCAGAGCTTCTCTGGGCACCCTGTGTCAGGGCCTGCCCAGACTCTCAGCCAAGAATTCCTTCTCAATATCCCATCTAAATGTTCAGTTTGAAGCCATTCTCCCTGTCGTGTCCCTCCAGGCCCTTGTCAATGGTCTCTCTCCATCTTTCCTGCAGGTCCCCTCCAGGCACTGCAGGGCCACAATGAGGTCACCCCAAAGCTTCTCCTCTCCAGGCTGAGCAATCCCAGCTCTCTCGGCCTTTCCTCACGCACAACACAAAAGAAAACACATGTATTGGAAATGCCTAAACAAGGAATAAAGGGCAGAAGGCAAAGAGAGGGTCTGTGAGGTCAGACCATCTCTGAAGGAATCACAGCCCTTCACACAGGGCAAGACCAACCCTATGGAAGTCCTGCTGCCTCTCCCTGGGGATGGAATAATGTCTTTGACATAGGTGTTCATATCCAGAACAGCAAAATTCATCTAATTCAGTCTTTTGATTTAAAAGATTTAAACAGATACTTTTAACTTTGAAAAAAACCATGTTGGCTCCAGAGCTTTCTTTGAAATCAGACATCCAACAGGGAGACCGAGGAGGCTTTGCTGTGCTCACAGTAGTGCATTAAGAACAGAAGCAGTGATGATGGCAAGACAGGGCGTTCATTTCCCCAGCTATTTTTCACTTGTCTTTTGGGTGATTGTTGGATATAGAGAAAGCTGCAAAGGTTTTGTAGACTCATTTACACAAACCTGATGGGAAGGACATGGGAAGTACCTGAAATTACCTGAAATCTCTGCAGGGGGTTCTGTACAACTCACAGATAACCCTAAGAATACTTTTTATTTTCTGGTAAGCAAGAACAGCAATTAAGAAAAAACATAAAAATATTTGAGAAGTCAAATTCTTATTCTGGTTTATCTTAATTTAAATGGCAAGAAGAAGGAATGCCTCAATCCTGTCTATGTTTTTTCTTGTGCCTGTCATTCCTATTGTCACTACACATAACTTCAAAGGGATATCTGTCTTTCCTCTTGTGTTTTTTGATACTTACTTAAAAAATCCTTCTTTCACTCCCCTAGAACAGGAAATTTCTGATGTAGCTGTGTAGATATATATGTAACGAAGCATTTTGTGACAAAATTAGAGCTATTGAAATAGTAACTAGTGTATTCAGGATTCAGAAGTAAAACTAAGGCTCGCTGTATCCTCCTTTGAATTGTGCCTTGTTACAGTTTCCTGTCCCTTCTCCAAACACTAAAAAAACCAACCCCAAGCTCCATGAAAACAAACACCATCCCCTCAAAGCAAAGCAAACGTGAGGTCTGTCTAAGCAGAGTTTTTGGTGTTTGTGGAGCTCAGAGGGCTTGGAGACTGTAGGAAAACCTGCCTGCACAGCTCCAAACGACCGTGCTCACATTCAGCTGACTCCTGTCTGTGTAGGATCCCAGCTGAAAGCACGACTGGCTTTGAAAAATCTATCTGAATTTTAGACTAAATTAATGATTTTAATTACTCTAGAGGTAGTGTAAGCCAGGAGTGATTAAGGAAAACAAAGCTATAGAAAATCATGTATTGACCTGAAAAATAAATTTGTTTTGCTCATTTCAGAATTATTGGGGTATTCCTTGCATACTTGTCTTCCTCCTTTGGTCTCTGTGAATTTGTAAACCTTATGTTCCCTCCTGCAAAGGATGTGTTGATTTGCATCATACACAATGCTCATGAAAGCATGAGGTTGAAAGTGAAGTATTGCCTGAATTTGCTCAGGCATACCCACCAGAGACACAAGGACAAGTCTCAGCAAAAGGAGGGAAGGAAGAATGTAAAACGATTAGCAAACAAAATTGAGCTTGGGTTATTCAATATGAAAGTCTTAATGGTGTCTCTTGCCTTCTTACGTTAGTGACTTAAATGCAATAATACCCATCCTTAACACACGTAGGCTGTTCTACGTATATACATATACCCTGTTAGAAACAAATACTGCACATGCTGAGAGTGGCTGCCTCTAACCAGAGGTGCCAATCCCCATTATTTCACTAATTAGCTCCATGCATCAGTGCTGACCTGCCTCATTAGTCACCAGCAGGCAATATGGGACGGTGCCCTCTGACTCACCACACACTAATTGGACACTGATGGAGCAGGGAATTGTTTTCCCTGAAATGAGAAGCTGCTGAGGGATGTTGTGATGCAGGAGGCGCCTTTGCCTTGGTCGGGTGTGACGTTGGAGGGCCCAGGGGACAGCTGGGGACGTTCCCAGTGCGCCACAGGGACGTGTCCCTGGGAGCTGCCCCATTTCCCCACTGGGCCAGGACAACTGTGGCAAACACCAGGATAATGCTGGGTCAGCTCCAAACTCCAGCTGCTCCTTCCCCATCTCCCAGACAAGCCAAGGAGCCAATTTTAAGAAGCTGTTACATTTCATAGTCTTAAATCTTTTAAAGACGATGATTCACAGTCTTTATTCATTAATGGGCATCTGATTCATTGCTGGTTGTGGAGGAAATAGATTTTTATATTGCAGTGTAATTGTTCAGATTGCTTTATAAAGACTGTGCAATTATTTCTATTATTGATGTCTATTTGGGAGATTTATAATTTGTCTGTAAAACCTGCAACCTGCCAAGTTACAGCATTAGGGCAATCTCTGTCCAAAGTGATATAAAGTGGTAGTTTTTAATTTATGAAAAGGTTTTTCTTTTAAAAAAGTTTTAAAGCACTCATAGATTTTTCAATAGTATGTGGAAATCTAATTTTCATTCAAAAATAAGAAGAACAATAATTTTCTGTTGATTTGGCTAAATTGAAATGTTCAGAGTCACACATTTCACAGGATTTTCACAGAATAAAAATTATAATGTTTGGAGGTAATCAACAAAATATTACAGGGAAATAAAATCTGCTGTTATTTTTTTTTCACCCTCAGCAAAGGGATGAAAAACCTTGATTTTCTGTGTAAAGGCATTTCGGAACTTCCATGAGCACTTTTTGAAGTTAAATGGCTTATTCAGCAGCAGCTTAGGTAAAGTCAAATACTAATTTTTAAAGTTTCACTGCCCTTGATTTGAGCAGCCCAAGTCAGATGGGATCATGACAACATAGGGCCATTAATCCTTAAGGCCACCTTTGTTTCACCTTCTCTTGGGAAGCAGCTTCATCCTTGTGCCGTAACTGCATTGGAAGGTCCTGCCTTTTGGGGTCGTTCCTTATTGAAAGCTGGTTCTTACCAACCCCCTTTCTGAATGGTCCCAACTAGAGGCTGACTCCTGTTAGTGGTCGCATGACGTTTTGGGATGTTTTTTAGTGTTAGGGTACATTTTCCTCATTTTCCTGGGCATTCCAGAGGTTTAGTTGGAGTTGGGAGAGCTGAGCTGACCAACAGCACTGGATTGTGCGTGTTCTTTGGCATCTCAGGATTAAAGAAACTGACTCAGTTGGGGATAATTTTGTTCATGATGATGATGATGATGATGATGAAGATGATGATGATGATAATAATAATAATAAAGTAAAAGCAGATCTGACGTCTACCATTTATTATTCCAATCCTTTGGCCCCAAATATGTTGTTAAGCTTTCAGGAGGTCTTTGCCAAGCGGTGACGATGAGTTCTCCCTTCCTGGAGGTGTGTTCAGAGCCTGGCACGGCTGAGACAGGATGGTCCGAGCTGAGGGGGGTTATGCCAGTGGCGCTGGAGAGAAATTGTGTGAGAATGGATCTGTCCTGGGCACGAGGACAGAAAACCTGCCCTGGGACAGAAATCGCAGCTCCCTCTGGGCTGCAATGTGTGTAGGGACTGGGTGACAACACAAAGGCAAAAGCTGGAGTTTTTGTGGGTAAAAGGAGATCCACGAGAAGGTTTCAGACAGTCTGTCTTCAAGACCTGTTTGTGTCCAACACCCGTAGAGTCACGCTTAAAGGGGTGCTGATCATAAACTCCTGGAGAATGGAGAAGTCTTTAAGGCACGTGGTCCTCTGAGGTACCTTGTGATTCTGATGTGCCCTTTCCAACACAAACCTGTGTAACACGGAGTGTAACTGGTATAACACCTCTCTGTAAAACTGAAACCTTCAAACAGCTGAGCAAACCCCATTTGTATCAGGCAAGGATTGATGGTCTGTGGCATCCTGGTTGGTGTGGAAGCTTTATCTCTGTCACCTTTTCAGATGTTCTCCCTGAAGTTTCCATCTCTGGCATTCAATCCTCATATCCATTTGGACACTTGATTTTCATAATGTGTTTTTTATAATTTTGATGACAACTCTATTTCTACTTCACGTGTTTCTTTTTGCTTTCCAAGGCTTCTTATTTCTTTCCCATGTTTATCATTCGGACTTTGTAAGGAAAAAGTTCATTCAATGTGAAGGCATTTTTTTGGGTTGCTCCCACAAAACTGGGAGCAAAACTGCATGAGTTGTGTTCTGGAGATATGACTGACTGAAGCTGTACCTATGAAAGCAGAAACCAGCTGAAGGCCTCTGAGCATCCAAAATCCAACTGAGGCTCTTCACAGTATTCTCTTCCTTTCCTTGGAGCCCTGACCAAAATATGGCATTTTCCAGCTTTGCAGAGTTCCCATGACTTTAACACTAACTGTGATAATATAGTCTGTGTAATCTTATCTTTGTTTGCTTTCACAACAATCCTCTGTTCACTTGTTGTTTAATATATACACAGCTTATTTAAACGAGGTGTTTCATCTTTCATTATTGTCTTCTGAACCCGTAATGGATGTCAAAATAAAAACATTAGGAGAATGGGAAAGAAGTATCATATCTGTTTAAAAGATAACTTAAAGTATATTTACGTAGCTAAATAAATATATTTCATAAATACAACAATAAAAGACAGTTAAAGCATATTTTTTATATATATAGTTGTACATGTTTGAACTGGGAGGAACCTGCACTCTTTCATCACAGTTTTCTCTGAGGACTGTGAATTGTCCAAAGACAAAGTTAAAGGGCAACTGCAGCCAATAATAAACCCAGACTGTTTCCTACCACACTTTAGACTGGTCAAAAAGATCTGCTCTTCTGTTTGTGTCTGGTGGGAGATGCAGAATGTGAAGATCCCTGGTTTCAATTTGTACTTTTTCAGATGCTTTCCCAGCTTTGCTCTGGAGCTCCAGGGTCAGGTACCACTGACAATACTTTATGTCTGTGTTCTTTGCTCTGGGGCTTCACCTCCTCCGAGGGAGCACAACAGGACTAATGAGAGAACTTTATCTTTTACAAGGCATTGGAAAGGGTAAGCAACAAGATGTATTAAACCTGCCTTTAACCTAAGGGTCGAAGGATTTTAAACATTAATTCTGTGATAGGTTTTGTCTTTTTATATGTAACTCAAAACTCAGTTTCAAGGCAACAGTTGTCCAGAAAGATGGGGAAATGGAACAAGTGGCCGTAAGTTATATCCAATTCAGAAGGCGTGTTTCCAGTTAAATGCACAACTGGATGTGCATGAATTTGGGTTAATACACAGCTCTGCCCTGGCTGCTCTGCCTGAGCACTGGGTACTTTGGGATTGCCAGAGGAGCAGGGATACCATCTCAGCCCAGGACACACATTTACACATTCCACTTACTTGCCAGTGAGGGCTTTTTTTATGGCATCCCAAACTACCTCTGTTTTACTGGGGAACTGGGGGACATCGGCCGTGGCTGCTGTTTGGAGCCCACTTGCACGTCCCTCTGGGAAGGGCAGTGCTGACCTGGTGTTTGACACTCCTTTGCTGGTGCCTGTGCATCCCTGTCACTTGGGATTTTCCTTTACTGTAGCTGTGGCCAAGTCTTTGTGTTCTGGAAGTGTGTGTGGGACTCTGCCTGGGAAGGTACCAGGTAAAGTTCTGTCCTCTTCAGACAGTGGTTGAAAGGTCACTTTGTCAGTGAAGAATTTTCATGTAGTTTTCCTTGCATGTGTTTTCAAAATTGCGCCTAAAAGTGACTGGGAGAGTGTCAGACCCAAGCTGGCTCTGAGTGGAATGAAAGCCCCCATTCCAGTGGGAATTTCCTGTTATCCGTATTTGCTCTGATTGCACCCTTTGAAGAGAAGAGCCAATGCTGTGTTACCCTAAATGTCTAAATTCTATTCAAGACTCTAATCCAGGGACAACCCCCCACCTCAGAGCAAGGAAAACTTGAATAAACTCTGTGCCTACTACAGTATGTTTTTTGAAGCTAAATTCACAGTGAAATTTTCCCTTGTTTTTGAAAGACACTGTCTTGAAGACTGAAGAGTTTTGCTTTTTTTTTTAAAAAAAATCTATGGAAATTCTAAAATGATTTCCTCCTGCCTATAAAAATAGTAGTGTTTCAGTACCCTGCTGAAACCATTAACCAGGCTTCCCAAAGACTTCTCACAGTCTCAAATAGGTTAATAACCACAATATTTCAAGCACTTTCAATTATCTTTCCAAATGTGGCCAGAATGCTCAACCAGCCCTAGTGGTGTGACTGCATGCAAAAGCAAAGTAGGTACCCCATCTCACTACAAGCTGAATGAAATGAAATGCAATATCACCATTTATCTACTTTGGGTAACTTTTTGGGCCTGTTCTGCGTTCCGTGGGCTGACAGCTACGTCCCACCAACGAGCAGGAGTGTATTCTTCTTTCAGTTCCACTTAGGAAAGGACAGCTCCTCAGCAGGCACCTTGCCATTTTTTATTCCCAAGTATATATAGATTGGAGAGATGGGCTGATTCCAATGGGATGAAGTTCAATAAGGCCAAGTGCCGGGTCCTGCCCTTTGGCCACAACAACCCCCTGCAGTGCTACAGGCTGGGCACAGAGTGGCTGGAGAGGGGCCAGGCACAAAGGGACCTGGGGGGACTGAGGGACAGGAAGCTCAACATGAGCCAACAGTGTGCCCAGGGGGCCAAGAAGGCCAATGGGATCCTGGCCTGGATCAACAATAGCGTGGCCAGCAGGAGCAGGGCAGTGATCCTTCCCCTGGACTCTGCGTTGGTGAGGCCACACCTGGAGTGTTGTGGTCAGTTCTGGGCCCCTCAGTTCAGGATGGTCATTGAGANATTAGAAAAAAATTCTTTCCAGAGAGAGTAATGAGGCATTGGAATGGCCTGCCCATAGAGGTGGGGGATTCACCCTCCCTGGAGGTTTTTAAACTGAGATTAGACATGGCACTGAGTGCCATGATCTGGGAAACTTACTGGAGTTGGACCAAGGGTTGGACTTGATGATCTCGGAGGTCTTTTCCAACCCAATCACTTCTATGATTCTATGGTTCTATATGGTGGAGCTGGAAGAGCTGAACTAAGCACAGGTACACGTGCCAGTTGTGGGTAGAGTGTCTAAACCCTCTCTGTTAATCAAAGGAACAAAGGCATCCTTGCAGGTTTTTGCTTCAGGACACAAGGAGGTTCTTTGCCTCACAACTTGGAGCCTGTCTCAAATGCCGTGCTGGGCAGTGCCCGCTTTGCAGTAAAAATATCCCGGCTCTTCCAGAAAAGAGGCAGCAAATCTGCTGCTGAATGCGGAGGTGAGGAGGGCAGAGGGACTTGTTCAGGTGCTCGGAGATGCTCGTCTTCAAGAAAAGGTAAAAATGTTCAGGTTTTGCACCCTTTGCAATGAGTAAATGGAGCTTCATCTCCAGGACTTCTCTTGATTTCCAACAAGGGAAAACAGGGAAGGAGCCTTAATGAGGACCAGTGCCAAAAATGTGTTTCCAGCATATCTACTTTTTTAGTACAGATTCTTTAAGCTTTTTTTTTTGGCTCTAACTGTAGAAATACTTTAAACTCTGTCATTTACAGTGATTCCAATCCTTATCCTGTGTGTTTAGGAAGTTGCTAATCTACCCTGCGTTCACATCTGCTGCGACCTGCTGGAACCTCCCGTCCCAACTCTGCTCTCCCCGGTGGATCAGCCTCTTTAATCCCCCACTTCCACGTGTGCCAGTAATCGGAATGTTTGTTCTTAGCAGGCAAATCCTGGCTGTGGTTATTCATAAATTTGCCTTTATATTACACCCAGCAGTCCTCCTCTCCCTCAGCACGTTGAACATGGGAAAAGCCTCCCCGAAGGTCTGACTGTTGGTGTGGGATGTGCTCGGACAGTGAGACTGGCCCCTGACACTGCGTTTGTTCAGAAGTGTCAGAAATAAAATGGCAACACTTCAATGTAAAAACAACAGCCTGACACCACTTTTTGATCTTTAATTGATAGTTGTTTTGATTCTTCCCCTCCAAAGGCTAAATTACAAGGGTATTTCAGACAGTAATTAGGAGTTGTCTGCAGCTTGCATAAGGTATTCACCTTTTTTGGCATTATTTAATGCTGAAATGAAGAGAATTCAGAATTCTTTCCCTCTGCTTGCCAATCTGCTGTCAACTACAGGTTGTGTGCATTGCTCCAAGAATGCTTATTGCTTATTGCTCGGAGTAATGTAATCATAAAACTTACGAATTTGAGACATATAAAGAGTGTTTCCAGATAAAAACAGACAACCAAGCCAGCAGAAAAAGAAAAGAATCAGGGGTTTGACCTGCTGTTTGACCATCAATGTGGATGAATTTGTGAGGTAACACAAGCATCTTTGTGCTCGTGGGCTGCTTTTCTTTCTGAGCTGGTTGCACACAGGAGGTTGTGTAAAATAGATAAGAAATAAATGGTGTTTTCTTGCCCTGACTTACTGGCCATGCTGCAGACAAGGCTGTTAGTCACCCCTCAGCAAGGATACCCTGCCCTAGATGGGGCCACAAAACGTGTTTCTTCCACTTTAATTTTCTGACTTTCAGATATTATAACATCAATAAAACTGAGAGAAAGCTGGTGTATGACAGTGCAGCTCCTCTCTGATACTGGCTGCATCTTTTTGAGCTCTGACACTTTGCAGCATTTCAGTAAATTTTCTGACTAAGGTCAGAATTAAAAGTCACTGCTGAATCTGAGAAAGGGAACTTTCCTCTACCAATGCAGCTCATTGTTTCACTATGTGTTTTCCCGGTGCCTGTGTTCTGGTTGACAGTGTAAGCTATGAATCTTTATTCATTTTAATTCACCCTGTTTTCTGTTGTTTTCCCAAATAAACCAGATATAGCACAAGGAGATCCATGGTCTTCTATGGGTTGTTCCCTGGAACCAGACTGGACTGTGGAGACCTGAAAGGGGCAAAGGAATCTGCTAAAGCATAGGGATATACAGATATATGCACATACATTTTCGATCAGCTTTTAGAAATAAGTCAGTTTTTTCCCACTTACCTTAACCAAAAAGCATAGTAGTCTTTCTGTCCTTTGGGGTTTTTTGTTCTTTTCGTTCTAGTGTTTACATGAAAAGCTTTCCAGTGGAGGCTATAGTGCTCTTCCAGCATTTGAAATGGCCAAATGCTAAATGAGAGGGAGATTATGTACAAAGGGAGAGAACAATTTACTAGTGGGGTTAACAGCCACAAATAAATCCATTAGCATGCCCTCGGGGAGAAGGCTAAAGGGCTCAGTTGCTACTGAATGACCAGCAGATTTTAACATCAATGAACAGCTGAAATGGGAGGTATGGGGTGCCCTGTGTTCAGCTGGAGCGACTGAGTTTAATCTGGTCAGATTTTCAATCCTTTCAAAGTAATTGTGAATTGAATTGCATTCGGTGGTCTCAAAGTGTCCCTTGAGTCTACCCTCTTAAACAGGACAAATTGGAATAGTTCTCCTTTCAGCCCTGAGCAGCCTTAGTGCACTGGTATTGAGGACTATATTTGTTTACAAAAGAAACAAGCCTTATTCACAGACTTCTTGTGAATTAACTTAGAAAGTTATTTCAAATATTGATAAAGTGTCCATAACACTGATTTTTACCCTGGTACATTTATTGCCTGGACTGGCTGTAAAGTCATATTGAAAGGTGACAAGAGCAAGAAGCTTCAATGAAAAAAGGTTTTCAGTTGGGAGCTGGGGATCTGTTCCAGTTTTTCTGATGATGAGCCTTGGATTTGTTTATACTACATTTCTCTACCTTCCCACAATTTGTCTGTCCAGAGTAATGCACAGAGACCTCTCTCTTGTTCTGTGTGCGGTGCCAGGGAGCAGGACCAGAGACTTTGTGAACTTTGTGAACTGCAGGAGTTCCAGGCCAGGGCAGGGTGCTGCCTTCTCTGTAAGCCCCACCTTAGGTAGCAGAAGACAGCACTCCAATTCCCATTCTCTTCCCAGTCTAAACAACCCCCATTCCCTCACCCTCCTCTCACACATCCCTGTGGATGCATCCATCTGCAGTGGAGAGACTTGGGAGACCCAAAACTGGGCACAGTACTCCAGACGTGGCACTTACAAGGCCTCTTCTCTCGTTTAAAGTTGTCCTTCCAGAGTGTCTGCTCATTTCTGTCTCCTGATATTATGATTTCCCAGGTAAAAGTTGGTTTGCTAGTTTGGACTATTATTTAGTCAGCTGCAAATGACATGGTTGTCAGGAAAATTATAATCTTTCTTTGAAAAACCTTACCAGTGATATTAAGATTTATAAGGATGGGAAAATTAAATTACATTCCAGATTCTGCATGTGGTAAACAAGGTTTAATCTGGCAAGCATTTCTCAATCTACAGAACATTTAGTAGCCAAGCACATTTCCTTGAGATTTGGCTCTGACTACAACAGTAAATATCAGAAATATAATTCCCTAAATGTTGATAGCAATGACTGAACCAGGTGGTGCTGCCAAAATGTTCCTGTCCTGTTACCCATCTGATGGGAGGTAACATTACAGGAGCTCTGCCCACACAGGATTCTAGTGCTGTTTATAGCCGGTAGAGTTGTACTAGAGGAAAATTCTGGTTTCAAAAAGTATGTTTGGATAAGGACATCTTTGATCTGCACTATGAATAGTGAACTTCTACTTGCAGGAAGGGTGAATTTGGCATCTGTCATTAGTACCACATTCTCTTACTAAAATAGTAAATATGTATCCTCTGCTGGATTAAATGAGGAAATACATCAAAGTCATCCCACGGTTACACTTCACTTCCAGTTAACTCACTTCCGAATTATACTTTTGAGTTACTTCAAGTGTCAAACCATCAGGCGTCTTAGAAATTCTTGAAGCGACAAGTCCTTAATATCACAGCAACAACTTGGAAAGCCTCATGTGAGAGTAGAGTCTCCATTTTCTAGGTCAGCTGTTCCTCCAGTGAACGCAAACATGCAGAAGGATAAATATATTCCCCATCTTCCCTACGAGCCACAAGTGCTGTGACAGCACCTGAGCTGTGTGCAGGAGGAGTCGTGTACGCTGAAGATCATGAGAGTTCCTCTGAGCTCTGTGCCCAAAATAGCACACGTTCACTATCTGAAATCAAAGGGCTACTATAAAAAGCCCCTGGATGCCTGTGGAGCATCCATGTCATCCGTCAGGAGGGTTTATTTTGGGCAGGAGCGTTGACACAGCCACTCAGGATCAAGGCAGGCAGCTCCCGAGCCTGCACGGGCAGCGCTGGGGCTCTCCCGTGGGCAAAGCCAGGCAGTGCCAGCCTGGGGGCTCTGGCCGAGAGCACAACGGGGTGACCAACTGTGCCCCCAGAGCCCCCCGTGGGCTCACCCTCCCTGCAGGCCCCGTCCATCAGTGGGCAGGGGCTGGGCACGAGTCAGAAGACACGTCCATTGCCCACGAGTGGGGCTGGAAGGCTCTCTTTTATCACAGCCTTTTCTGACACTCGTGCTTGAACTCTGGGTTTTTTGATAGTTGAAGGAGAAAGCTGTGTTCCAAAAAAAGTTTGTCCACTTTTCTGGTCCTCAGTACCATTGGATTTGAGGACTTTGCAATCTTATCCTCAAGAACCCCTGCAAATATTTCTCACGCGGCCAATTGAGGCACAGACAAGCCAATTACTTGGTCAAGGTGACAGGAGCAGGACGTGAAGGCAAGTTCCCTGTGCGGGGCTGTCCTCTGCATGACTGCCAGCTCCTGACAAAGGGCATCCTTTGGGGCAAGGCTCTATTCTGATACATTGGCTGGGACAATTTATTTGCATGGAATCACAGAAGATGCTGAGCTGGAAGGGAACCACAAGGATCATCCAGTCCAACCCTCAGCCCTGCCCAGGACCATCCCCAGGTCACTCCCTGTGCCCCAGAGGATCATCCAAAAGCTCCTGGAGCTCTGGCAGCCTTGGGGCTGTGCCCACTGCCCTGGGGAGCCTGGGCAGTGCCCNCCGTATCCCTCCTTTGGACACTCTCCAATGGCTCAATCTCTCCCTTCCATTGTGTCCCCCCAGAGTGCCCCAATGTCCCAGGTGAGGCCGCCCCAGTGCAGAGCAGAGCGGGACAATCCCCTCCCTCTCCTGATGCCCCCCAGGACAGGAATGTCCCTCCTGGCTCCAGGGCACTGCTGACTGGTGGCCAACTGGCCACTGACCAGGACCCCCAGGGCCCTTTCCTGGCTCTGCTTTCCAGCCTCTCATTCCCAGTCTGTCCATCCATCCAGGGCTGTCCCATCCCAGGGGCAGAATCTGCCACTTTCCATGTCGAGGTCTCTGCTGGACTTCTGGGCTGTGGTTTTATCCAAGCACCATCTCCTGGTCAGACTGTCCTGCAGTTCCCCGTGTGCCGGGGAAGGGGCACAACCCTGAGAGGGCAGATTTTGGGTGGCAGCCCAGCCAGGGCTTCTCCTGAGCATCGTCCCTGCTGGGACCTGTGTGCCCCTGCAGGCTGGGGAAGGACTCCTGGAGACCCCCAGGCTCCAGTTCCAACCTACCAGGCAGTGGCTAGGCCTTAGTATTTTTTCTATTAGTTGAAACTAATAAATTATCCGGCTCCAATTTCAAATTTCTCGCTGAGGCTGAGAAAGTTGAGTTGTCTTCACTGCATAACAAATGGGCAAAAACCAGTTGATGATGTCCCGGCAAATATTTTGTGTTGCATATTAGATGTAAATACTCTGCTTTCAGGATACACAGTTGGATGCAATACTTGCCAAGACTCACAACTTATTTTTATACACATTTTTGCATTTTCGGAGTGATCTGAGCCCCAGGGTTCATTTGCTGTAGCTATATTCAGCTTTTGCTGATGGTTGTAACTAACCCTGTTCCTGCTCTTCTTTTTTTCCTTTTAATAAGTTTTCTAAAAAAGACTCTCCCTAAAATAAGGCTTTCCTCACGAGCCAGTGTATCACCACTTTTTCCATTGGATATGTTGTGCTGAGTTATTTACTGCATCTTTGCAGGACTCACAGTCTGCTCTGGCTTGGCAGCTGCATTTGAAGTCCACACATGGCCTGGGAGCTCTGCAATGATCTGCAGTGCCTGGTTGTGTCCAAGTTCCTCCTCACTGCTTCTGGCATCGTGCCTACCAAACGCAGCCACTTTACACAGCAGGGACACTGAGGAAAATGCCAGGGAAACACCAAGGAAGAAAATCTGGGAGGGATTTCCCTCTTTCCCCCAGATTATTAGACCTAGAGACGCAGTGTTCTGACCACGTCCTTTCCTTCTGCAGGGCTCTGTGTCCATTTAGAGCCATTTAGCTCCTGTTTCTCTGGTTTGCATACAGTCCTCTTTAAATGCTGAGAACATCTGCATCCAGTCCTTGCGTGTATCACTCTGTCTTTGCCTTGATGTCATCATCTTTAAAATTACGTAAAAATATCAGTTTTCTTCCTTACGAAATGATTAAATAGACAGTTAGTAGTGTGAATGCAACTTCATTCTAGTGCAAATGTGAAGAAACTCTACAAAAATTAGTGAATTAAATTAACTCAAAATCAATTTCATCAAAGCAAAAGTAGACTTTGAATACTGCTGACAGCAAATTTTCTGTTACAGGCTGCTAATACAAATCTCTCTCTGCACAAACACTGAAAAATTTAAATGTCTAAAAGCAATACCATGAATTTACCCTCGAATTCTTGCAAAATAAAGACCCTGCCAAGTTTCCAGGGAATGTGTTTGATAAGGATTAGGCATCCTTGTGACCTTACTAAATGCTCTCCTAGTGTGGGAATGCATCTTCCACGCGGTGCCCGGTAAGAATAGCAACGTGGCTAACTTGGGCACAGATAACTAAAAAGGGAGCACTTCACACCTTGCGGGAATTATTGCAGTATCTGGAGGGGGATGGGGGAGAAATAACATGTGAGAAGGGAGGTTGGACTGAAAAATGAGTGGGTAGGACAGGCAAGGGCTCCAGTGGGGACTCCTGGGGGATTGACCTGCCCCAGCCAGCTCCCGTTGAGTTCCACGGGAAGGTTTGCAGTGGGTGAGGAGGAATTCCATGGGCAGCCGAGGAGTTCCCATCCCCTGGGTGAGGAGGAATTCCATGGGCAGCCGAGGAGTTCCCATCCCTTGGGTGAGGAGGAATTCCATGGGCAACAAAGGAGTTCCCATCCCTTGGGTGAGGAGGAATTCCATGGGCAGACGAGGAGTTCCCATCCCCTTAGGGCCACAGTTTGCTGCTGGAATAACAACACGTCAGAGATTGAAATGGGAGTGACATGAAAAGTATCAGTGATATCACTAAATAAAAACACCCCAGGAAAGCCCTCCCATGTTCTGTTGGGGTCTGAAAAGAGCCCCCTTTCTTCTCTCCCCTCTCCCGTTTATTTGGTGTTTCCATGGACAGAAACACTGCAGAACCTCAGCTGTAGGTACAGAGGTCTCAGTGCCGTGTCAACAACAGCAACAGCATTATTGGTCTATCAGGAAACTTTGTTAACTCCCAGTTTCTAAACCAAGCTCAAAAAGTGGCTTTTTTTTTTTTTTAAAATTCTAGTTGTATAAAACTCTGTTTTATAACACATTAAAAGCACTCCATAAAATCTGACAGTCAAACCCAGGTTTATTGCTAATTTAGACTATTACTGAAGACAACTTTCTAGAACTCTTTCTATGGCTCTATTTTATTGTTAGACTACGAAGTTCATTTCATAACAAGGCTTGGCAGTTTTGTGGTTGCTAAAAATATATATTGAAAATTGTTCTTGGATTGATTACCTAGACAGCAAACCAGAGCTTAGAGAGACTCTGATGTCTAAAATAGTCTGGGACTTCCCATCAATACATTTATTTTTTAAATTAGTCAAAATTGAGAAGTCTAACAGAATGCACTGGCATGAAAATGGTCCTTGTTGCTTATGTTCTCGCACAGACTTGACCCACAGCTGCATCTGTATTTGATGTTTCAGTGAACACCTGTGATGACTCAGTGATAATAAACTTTGTAATAGAATCATTAATCTTTTTTGTTTACAACAAAACTCAGCCAAATGTACTCAATGGCTGTTATCCAGTCTGACTTGGAGAAACTCCTTCCTCACACTTCAGGATTGATAAGTCATTTGAAAATTCAGAATAAGCCCTGCCAGTTGACCTATTTCAAAGCAAGGGTGCTCCAAGTTTACATGATGTAAGAGTTGGGGGAAAAATAGATGTAGGTGTTTGTCTTGCACTGAAAACAGGTATGTTGAGTGAAATATGTATTTTACCTTTATAGGTGTGTGGCTCTCCTGCTAAATTGTTTTTCTTGTGGACTATGAAGTTTTTAAATAATACTGAAATATTTTAAGTCCCAGCTTTAGTATTTGATAGTTTCAACGTGAAAGTTTAAGAGTTTTTGTATGTTTGCAACACAAACCAAATTTCCACTGGAAGGTCCTATCCCATGGTTGAATGGATGGCAAGATACTGTATTTGTCAGAACTTTGAAAGCACATTGCCCTTAAAATACTGGAATTCAGATATTCTTGTCCAAATCATTCCCATTCCCTCATATTTTCTAAAATTCATACTGTCTCAAACATCAGAAAAATCTTCCTTTTCAATGAAATGACTGATTTATGTTGGCTTTTCAGTTTTTTTTTTCTTTTTCTTTCTCTTTTTTTTTTATTTTTTTTTTTTTTTTTTTTTTTTTTTTAATTATTGNCTTTTCTGTTTTTTTTTTTTTTTTCTTTCTCTTTTTTTTTTATTTTTTTTTTTTTTTTATTTTGATGTAACTAATGTTTTGGGGTTTTTAAAACCCAAAAATTGTCAAACTTATTCGAAAAAAAATTGAAATGAACAGTAACTTCTTTTCATTACTATAAAGAATCTCTCTAAATTCACCCCAGCTTTTCTGTGTATGTATAAATATATATATACACATAGATGCTTCTCTTTCTATAACTGCAAGATGCTCATTCTGCCAACAATGGGATTTAAAAATCTTGCTTGATACACTCCAGGCTATGCAGATATATATAATTCTCAGCTGGAGCCTGCAGTGTTCTGGGAATCCTTGCATAATCTGGGCTGTGCCATGAATAGCACAGGCACTCCACGGCAGGGAAGTGTGACTTATTAAGGGAGCTCCGTGCTCACCGCAGCCCACGCTGCCCTTCAACACTGGGCTGCTCCTGCCAGACGTGCCAGGGGTGCCAGGCTGAGCCTGCCAGGAGTGCCAGGGGTGCC
>VWZG01002506.1:1186978-1225606 GCA_013396735.1 Grallaria varia | reverse complement strand
GCTTCTCCCCCGCAACAAGGGAGCATCCGTGGAGAAGTCCTCATTAACAGCTACTAAAAAAAAAAAGTGACTGGGTTTCTGGGGCAGGATTTAGTTCTTGTCTGTAAACACTTCCTGGGTCTAGGAATTGGCCTCCCAGCCATAAGCAAGTTGCTGGCAGGATAAAGCGAGCTGGTCAGCCCCTTCCACACAGTCAGGAGGGCTGCTCAGCTAGCCAGATGCAGGTGTCTGTTTTAGGGAGATCAGAATAGCTCTCCAGACGGGAGCTCGGTCACATGAAGACACTCACATTTAGAAAGTATATTTATGAGTCTACAGTCTGGATCTGAATATCAAAAGCTTGTGGCTTTGGGGATTAGGCTGCCTAAACATAGATGCCCTGTGGTGTCTGAGACATCCAAGGTGGACCGAGCAGTAGGACAAAAAGTCTACAAGGGAGATGTGGGCCAGGAGATGGAGTCCAGGCAGGACTTTGCAGGGAACATCAAGTGCCTCTAAATAACTATGCGTGGGCAACAGACCTGAGCTTTTAGTGATAATTCACGCTTACAGATACCTTCTAATCCTGTTTCTTCTGCTTAGTCTTCTGTTGACTTTTTTTTTTAAATTTCCCCTAGTCCATGTGAAGTGACTATGTATTCATCATTAAACCCAGAAATTTAGCATGACCAGCTACAAAGAGGAAGCTAAAACTTGATTTTACCTGATACAAATTACTTAGAGGCTACATGAATGACTCATTCATGCCTTTCAAAATAGAAGATGCTTTCCTTGACCTTTACTGCCTCCCCAAGTGTTTCCCTCCCAGAAAAATCCAGAGAGAAAAAGACAATGTGGGAATGATAAGGCTTCAAAGAGAGGTTTCTCTATAATATATACTGAGCCATAACTATTTGCTCAGTTTGTTGTTTGGAAATAATTTTCTGATTTATGTCTGAATCAATACCAACCATGGGACCAGTTTTGAGAAACAGGCTGACCCTTGCTTAAGTGGTTTAAGAAACCTCTCAGAACAACTGACTTAAGTGAACACATTGAACAAATTAACAGATGTGGAGTTTCCCCCCTCAACTGGGACCCTACAGCTGGGGATGGAAAAAATGTTTAATTGATATGTGGAACGACTCATATGCTTCCTGCTCAGTCATACGTCCCAGTCTCATCCTATATGGTTTTCCATATGGGAGGAGCAGAGCAAACAGTCTGATAGTCTGTGGTCATTTCAGACATACCAGGAGTTCCAGAAAAAGGTTTGTAAGGGTGGTGAGGAAGGGATGGTGAGGTGTTGCGGCACAGGAACACCTGTAAAAATCTTGCTTTGCCCTGAAAAGTTGGAGTTGTTCTTTCCATGCTTTAAAACCTGTCTTAAGTCAAGGTACATCTATGGCAAGCTGCTTTAAAAAGAATCAGAACACAAAACAACAGTCTGCTACCGGGATTAATGCATCTTCTGTGTGTGGTGGTGCACAGAGTGCCAGGGCTCTGTGAAAGACTGAGATATGATTAGAAACATGACAGACCCATCAGTGACAGCTCAGAAAGGTGGGTTAAGTTTGCTGCTGTATGACTGTTACCAATAGAAAGACTAAAAGCATGTTTATTTTTCTCCTTCTTACAATGCTTTTTTTCCCCTGGTGTCCTTATTCTCTCACAGTTTATTATTCAGTTCACACAGAAAGCAGTAGGCACAGCCTGAAATTTCCTTTCTATAGCTGCTTTACAGAAAGCATTAGGGTTGAAAGAAGGACATGATTTCAACATTCATAATAGATTTTATAATGGAAACATGAAAAGTTCACATCCATGATAGGAGACTCTACAGGCAATTTCTGAGACAAGATAACTCTGATTTTTCAAAGGCTGTATTTTCTGTGTTGGTGCTCTCACCATAGGGTCTAGGGCTTTGGAACATTTGGCTCCAGGCCAGGAGAGAGCAGAAGCTCAATGCCATAAATATATGGTGCCTGACTGCTGAGTGTATCTCTTTGAATAGAAGTGCAGTCATTGGTTGAGTAAGAGTGAAGCTGAGTACCCAAGTAATACCTTGATTTAAAGCCACACAGACCAGGTTGCAGTAGGATCAGGACTGGAGGTATGGGCTGGTCCATAGACATTACATAGTTTGCATACAGGTTTACTCTTATGATCAAATGTAGAAAAAAGATGAAGGAGATAAATATACACATGAATGTTATTTTGCAGCTCAAAATGAAATCTCTTTTGCAATGTGTGTGCCAGTTCTAAAGTTAAAGGTTAGTTACCAGGAAACAGAACCTACTTGTTTTCAAATTGGTAAAAAATCCCAACACAACATAACCAGCTAATTAAGACGATGAAGGTAAAACCTCCTATGTCTCTACAATCTGAGGGGTTAGACAAGGAGTGGGTCTAAAAACATCTTGTTCCATGACGCATGCCTGTGCCAGATTCTGTTGCAGTTTGGAGAAGCAATTATGTAAATATAGATTTACAAACAATTTAACAAAGTGACAAAAACAGTGTTAATTACCAAAAACGTTCGTGATCTGTCTAGCCAACCACAAAGTGATGAAATCATGGTCATATTAAACACGAAGCCTGCTGTAACTCCCTGGGTTTGTTTGGTTTTTGGTTTTTTTTCAGGATCATTATCTTTCTTTGTATCTTTGACTTTTAACTCTCAAGAGCATCTGCATTTATTTTTATTTTTTTTTTTTTAAATTAGGCCCAGGAAAATGACGCACATGCACATAGTCAAAATAATGTCTGCTCCTGTTAACAGATGGGAATGCCATGAGTATTGCTACCACAAATCCTCATAGAACTAAAAATCAGTTAAATTGTGTTCAGATTCTCCTCCTGAATTAAACAAGTTTTTTACTTTGGTTTTAACAGAAAAAAGATCCGGTCTATTTTCTTTCAACAAGTGAAAAAGCAATGTTTATAGTAACTTTTTGACATTTTTGACTTGCACAGGGTTTCTTACATGACATTGTAATCTCAATATAGTAAAGCTCTTCTTTAATCTTCATTTGATTCTTTACCTGGCTGCCTGTAATCTCAGCAGTTCAGCACCGCAATTTAAAAGTCTCATTTCTCAAGAATGCAATCAGTGTCTCT
This sequence comes from Grallaria varia, assembly GCA_013396735.1. NCBI lineage: Eukaryota > Metazoa > Chordata > Aves > Passeriformes > Formicariidae > Grallaria > Grallaria varia. The sequence continues at coordinate 1,222,507 of VWZG01002506.1, read as the reverse complement.
GTTGCACTCATTGGTTACTTGAACGTTATAAATATAATTGATAAATAGTGAGAGATGGAGTACAGCCTACTGGTACTAAATACTGGTATCCAGTTACTCTACTTTCCCCAGATTATGGCTATGGATGTCATACAAGATTGACTGAAAACATTCTTTGGATGCACTGTAGAAGTTCACATCAAGTTTAGAAAAGGTTCTGGATGCAGTTAACCATAAATAATGGTTATTTTGTAATATTCAGAAACATCTTATTTCCATGGATAAATTACTACTTTCTCTTTCTCTGGTGAAAATTTAAATAGTAGCTTCAAACAAAAGCTGCTTCTATTCCTGCCACAAGCTTATACAACCCAGTGTTGATACAATTTAAAGGAGCTGACTTACTGCTTAAAATATGGATGCTGCATATGACTTAAATAATATGAATTATACGCTGAAGTCATTACTGAGTTGTTACCCAGGGAAAACAGTGTTGCTTCAATAAATATTTCAGGATTCAACACTATAATTCTTAGGAGACATTTTACAGAAATAAGATGGATAGCAACTTAAAACTTGCTGTTGAATTAATAACTCACTGTTTAAATGTTTAGCTAGGACTTTACTAAAACAGGATTGTTTATCCATATATTTGTTAACCAAATAGTACATTTACAAAGGACAAGATCATATCTCCTGTCTTCTCCTTCCCCCATTAAATAAATGTGTAATAAGAATTTGTTACCGTTCTTCTAAAACTCTGAGCAAGTCAGTCTAGCTGCCTATGTCATAGCATGAGAGTGAAGTTTTGATGAGAACAGGCCCATGAACAAAAGTTCTCTTCTAATCAATTCTGACCTTTAATCTAAGGTATGAAATAAAGTTCAATCTTTTAATCAGAAATTATTTTCTTTAAAAACCTTTGATAGACATCACAGAGCATTTAATACAACTTTTATTTCTGTCATACTCAGAAGTGATACCACTACTACAGAAGTGGAAATTCAGGTGCAGAGAGTCAGTGTGTGTTTGGTGATAGTCCAAAACCCCGAGCTTCTGCTTTTCAGTATCTTTGTTTAGGGACTAAAGTTTGAATGACAAGACATGCTGAAGATTTCCAAGTGCTTCACAGCTAGTCAGGTGCAAGGCCTAGAAAAAAAAGGGGTTTGCCATTTCTGTGACTTGTGGACTAACTAATAAACCAAACAATAAAGGATGTAACTAGCAGGCAATAGCAGTCAATATATGGCAGCAAATTTGACATGCTGTAGCACGGTGTTAGTCTTTAAAAGATTCTAGGATGCACATCTAAAATATACATTAACTCCTGCCTCTGTTTAAAAGACGCAAAATCTATATGAGTGCCAAAGACATAACTTTCCCATGAAAATGTGTTAATATTTTTAGAGCAGCAGGCTCTTACCTCATATCTATATATGTATTTCCCATAGTGACTCAGTTAATGGGATTCACAAACTCCAGTTATAAAGATAACTGTTATAAAACATCTACATACTTTGAGATTAGTAATGGCTTTCCATTACAGGCAGCTTTTAAACTTCAGTGTTTAATGTATTGAGGAGCTGTGGCTCTGATCCAAAACTAAGTAATTCAGCAGAAAGGCTCCCACTGATTTCAATGGGCTTTGAACCAGGGAATGGTCCCTAAAATGTTCTGTGCCTCCTGCTCGAATATGAGAAGAAAGAAAATGAAGGGAAGTTTTTATTCCTCTACTGCCTACTGTTTGTGATGACTCAGACACAGCAGACTGCTAGGAAATTGTACTGATACCACAAGGACAACACTTATTTCAACTCCTTAGTCATCAGAGAGAGAGAGGCTACATTCAGTTGCAAAGTTTGGTACCGGGTCTCAGTCTGCAGCTTTTGGATTATTAATTTACTTACTTAACATATGGATTTTTTAGATAAAGTTTATCCAGGAGTTGAAAATTAGGGTGTTTCTAGGACTTATTTAATCCTGAATTTTGTGAACTAGGAGGTTATCTCAGTAAAACCCATCGATTCCAAAAGTTGATTAAATGAATCACGTGAATGAATCTGGTATCACGCTGTTACAAAACATCACCACATGAAATACTTACAAAGCATCAGGGATAAGAAACTACCTCTTAAAATTGCCTAACACAGAAACTATCCTCCGGTTTAATCTTGATATTCAGTCTGTTTGGGTCCTGTTGCTCTAAAAGAAAAGCTGATACATTTTAATAGTCTTCAGCATTTGTACAGCTGCCCATCACTCCGGTACCATTCACATCTTTCCAAATGGATGCACTGAAAATCTTTGCACATCTGAAACCTTTAATGTAGTGGAATGAGGTCAGCTTTTGGGCTGTGTGCAGCCTCAAAGATTTCTTAAAAAAAACCTCCTGATTTTAATACCTATTTGATATTCATAAAGAGCATTTTGGCTGTGTCATGCTGTGCTAATAGGCTGAAAGATTTCTTGGTCAGTTTGACATTCTGCTGCCCCTAGGTAGCAAAATGCCGTGGTCTCTGAGGACAACCCTCAAAACTCAAAAGGGCTGGGTACTGACTCCCAGCGGGGCTTCCTTTATGTGAACTCAGCCAACCAACAACTCCATGACTCCAGCAGATGTTTTTGGCCCATGAATTTATCCATCTTCCCTCATTCCCTCAGTTATCTATTTGGCTGAAGCCAGCATGGTTAAACCTGGATCTGTGCCAAGGACAATGAGGAATGAAGTGCTGGCCCAGTGAGGTTTTCCAGCATGTACCAGGCAGATTGTATTCGGGGGCAAAGGGTCCATGCTATATAAATGCCATAGAGCCTGTACCAGTGTTTTTTGCTCCCTGTTGGGCTCTGATTGCATGTTTTAAATATGTCATGTATTTCTAGATGCATTATTTATGTTTTCTTGTGTTGTGCAATTTGTGGCAGAGTGAGGGGTCTGTTGGAAACAGCCCTTGGTTTAGTGGCCAGCCCTGTAGCAAAATATTAGTAATACAGAAATCTGCTGCTCTAAGTGAAATTTGATTTAAACATAGGTGACAGAAAGTATTCAAATAATGTTTTTTTTTTTTAATTGATGACATTCAAAAGTCATTAACTGTAAGTATAGCTACTTACAGGTTTTCTCTTTTTGTTCTTGTCTTGCCTCTTCTTTCTTCCCCTTCCCTTTCCCTTTCTTTTTCCTTTTCCCTTCCATTATGCTTCATGATAGGAGTGAGGACAGTGGCTTGATCTGGTGATGCCCTAGCACTGTCAGATGGGATAAAGCTGGTAGTGGCTGGTCACCCCTGTGGCAGTGGCTCAAATAACCTTTTTTCAGCCAGCATGGGTAGAAGGCTGTGTCTGCTCCTGCGTCTAGATTCAGGTACCTTCACCCCTTCCAGAAACTGAAGCTAGCACAGTCAACACGTGGTGTAATTCGGTGGCAACTCGAGACACTGGTGTTTCACAGTCATCCCAGAGTTTAAGGGCTCCAGCATAGTTCAGCTGTATTTGCATTCTGTTTGGATTTACTTCAATAAAAAAAGGAATGGATTCTTGCTTCATGCCATACTGCCTTGCAATCAGTGGAAGCACTTAACCAGGACTCTCTTGACTTTAAAGAAATGTAACTTCCAGAAGGATATCCTTCATGTCGTATTCTAAATTAGAGCTTTTCCTTTCCCAGCCCAAATAGTTTTAGTGTAAATGCTTATTTATACATTTGTGTATACATTCCAGAGTTTAGATGCAAATATGTACTTAAGGCCAGATACAGTGGTGGTACATGGTAGCTAGCCTTGAACTTTGTATTTACTTGGCTATTTCCAGGCATGATTTCATTCTTGGTGCAATTTAATTTTTTGGGTACCCTAAAATGCTTTGTTTAGGAATTGGAACAATCTGTGAAGTTACAGGAGTGATAAGTGACCATTGCACCATTATGACAACCTTTTTTTACTTGGATGACCGTTAATTTGCGTTAACTACCAACTTCATGATCATCCTGCTGTGAACGTTATGTATTGTATATTGAAATTTACCCTACTCCTCTGTGTGACCACAAAAGAAATCCCCAAGGGCATATTTAATTTCACAGTCAAATGCACTACTTGACTAGCAGCCTTGAAACTAGTGTGTTTGGATCTCCTCTGGGAACAGCACTGAGAAGCTAATTTAGTTATTTTGCTTTGTACACGAATCTCAGCAGGAAGACTTTGGGGGGTGTTGAAAGAGGAGGGACAGGGATTGAGAAAAAATATGCGTGCAAGTTAAAGAAAAAAAGAAGACAGAGCAGAACCCTTAATATTTTTTTCAACAAGATGTAATCAGTTGCCATAATATTGTACTGTTTGTTTGACTTTTTTTTCAGTGTGGTTACTGTTACTTCATCCCTGAAATCTTTCCAAGAGAAACAAGGGATTGTCCACAAGATAATCACCGCTGTGCTGTGTCTGACTCCTTTGTGTGTAGTATGGTGTGTCACTAAGACAGAGGTATTATCTACATGCAGCCTGTGAACAAAAATCAAGAATACTCACTGGGGATAAAACTTTGAGTGCACATTGTTCTGCAAATGGATGGTTTCTCAAAAAAATGTCTTGCTGCTGGGTAAAAGTAGTGCTCTGTCTTTTCCAGTATCACTATTTTTGCGCCTGTTCTGTTCAATGGTACTATTATTATTATCATCTTCATTGTCTACCATTATCTTCAGTGGTAGTTTAGGAGAAGGCCAGTTAATGATTTCTGAACTGACTTGCTGGCACATCAGGCACCAAGTCCTCTTGTGAGGCTAAGCTGTCAGCTCAGTTCAAGGGACATAGATGGTTATTTGTGCCCATGCTCCTGTGTTCCCAGAGGTGGCCAGCTACAGCCATAGTGCCTTCTGTGAGCTGCATTGTCCCCATGGCTCATTTAATCCTTGCCCTGCCTGCAATAACCAGCATGGGCGAATTTCCCATCCTACAAAATAGAAGGCAAACTTCACCACATGGTGTTCTCATTGTGACATATAACCATCTTCTAGGCAGGTGTAGATCCACAGTATGAAAAGGGATGCTATGAAACTGTCAGCTTTGAGATGGGAACAGTCCCTCAGCTCAGGGTGTCATCTGGCAGGGTCTTCAACAAATATGGAGGGTCACACTCAAGCTATGAGGGTCACCAGGGCCAGCTTTCAGGTGGGCATGCTTACTCAGCACAGCACCCAGAGTAAACTTACATGAGTAAACAGCTCTTTTTTTCTAATGTCCATTTTGTATATTTACATGGGATTTATTCTACCCCGCTTATCAAGGACCTAAATTCGACAACCTCGATGAAATATTCCTTCTTAACAGGGAATTCTCCCTACAGTCAGCAAGGAGAGAAAAATGCCTCTGGAGACATTTAGAAGATTGAGCTGTCATCCAATGCGGCTTGAAAAAGACAGGCTGGATCCTAGCATGTATCAGCACACAAGCATTGGTTTAGGGGATTTACTTTTTTAAATTGTGGTCCTCATTAGCTAAATGAAATGGAATCATGCTAGTCAGTTCATGCTTTAAAATCCTGCCCTTCACATCAATAGTTTACTGGACTGTCAAATAAATATACTTACTTATATCTTGTGGGTTTTGTTATCATTTTGCCAAGATTTATTCATGTTTCAGGATCATGGAGAAGCTTGCTTTTACAGTCATAGAAGAAGTCAGTGCAATGAGAGATAAATAGATGATGGATCTGGTAGTAAAATCTACAGCTATTCCATTTTAGAGTGATTATTTTTCAGAAACTGAGATAATAGAAAATAGAAATAGAAAAAACAGTCAATTTTCTATATTTTTAATACTTATTGGATGGACAATATCAGAAGTCCAACATATAACAAGATAATGTCTAGCCCCAGTGCCAGATTTCTATACCTTTACTAGTTTGAGTAGGATTTTACTTCACAGCTGATCTTATCAGAGCAAATTCCTGCTTGTTATGCATCAGCTGGCAAGGTCTGAATAGTGATGGCTGTTGGTCACTAATGTAAAGTCTGACCCGAGTTAGTTTTAATCATTTAATAGGTAATTAACTAGCTGTAATAAATCCATATAAATTATGAAATCCAGTCTTCCAATGTCAGAACACCTTGCAAAAAAGTTTTCTCTGCCTCTTGATTTTATTAGATTTTCTTTGGACCAGTGAAGAGGGTAATATGTTTGATGCATTTTATGTATGTCAGCTCATTTTGGCTAGCATTGCAGAATTAAATACTCTCATAGAGAAAATTTGCTTCTGTGTTTTGAATGTTGTGCTTATAAATTGTTAATGCTGTGCAAAAACTGAGTGATGATAATTAGCAAAATTGGGTAAAAAATATCAAAAATCAATTATGCAAATTAGGTAAAAAGCTTGTAAGAATCTTGCGTAGGTGCAGCAGTTTGGAAAGAAAACATTGGCTTTGTTATTTCTTTTCTGTCTCATGACTTAAAATACAAGCCATTGCTCCTACCTTGATGGGAAAAGTCAAAACATATGCTTTTCAGTTAACAAAAAAATAACATACAAAGCATAATGTTATTGTAAGTGTCAAACTAAATGGAACTTTTCCATAAGCCATATTCAGAGCAGTGTCGATGGCCACAAGGCCAGCTTCAGCTTGCTTCTTGGGGGTGTTGGAGCCCACATGGGCCATAATCCAAACACAGTAGAAATACAATACAACAATGTTTTCCCCTCCCGATGCTTTTCATGAAACCACTGCATCAGGATCACAATGTATCAGTCTAGCTCAGAAATTCAGGCTCGGGAAAACAGCTGGTAGAACTGCTTCATGCATCATGCTTTACAAAACTTAACTACTTTACATTTGAAGAGGCATAATTATCTGTGCTAAACATCACTGGTTAGAAGCCGCACTGGAAAAGAAGTGACATTTTGACGGGTTGTTAAGGCAGGGAGAAGTTGAATACTTTTCAGTATTTTGACAACAAATAATTGTGTAATTCAGTACCTCAAATTGCGTTCTTTGGAATGACTGCGTGAAAATGGTGCTTCTTACCCAACATACCTATTCTCTATGTGAATTTAGTCATTGCTGCCTTCATCAATTAAAAGAAATGCTTAACATTTTTAACATGTAGAAACTCTGCTAAACCAGAACTGAATGGGGAGGAAGAGCTGGAGGCTTTTTGTATTCAGTGGCCGTCAGTAGCATTGTTAAATAAGCAGTGACTGACAGTGCCTCAGCCCTTCATCTACGGGCAGAATACTCACGTCCTCAGGTGAAATCCTGTGGAATAGGATGGAACGCAATGGCAAGGAGCATTTGGCCTGTAGCATCACCACTGCTGGTGTTAATTATCAAGCCTGACAAAACATGGCTTGCCTTTTGACTCCTCAGATGTGTTGACAGAGCAGACAGTTAATGCTTCTCTCTTTTTTTAACTTGTGAAACACGTGTTTTACCTGGAATCACTGAGTCACAACAAATGTGGAAAAACCACTCCCATGCCATTTCCCAGAGAAGAGCAGTCATTTAATAATGGCATGTTTATACAATATTTATTTCCACTGTCCGTGTTAGATCCTCAAAGTACTTTGCAAATCTTAATAAAACTATTTGTAATCCTTTATAGCTAAGCAATTTATTTCTGCTTTATTGACCAGAGCCATGAAGACACTTAGCAGTTTTAAGCTGTTACATGCAGTCCTTCTAAGCTGTGGCTTTCTATGTTCTTTGAAGAAAAACAAAAACAAACCATGTTATCATTAAGCCCATTTTATAGATGGAGAAATAATGTTTTAAAAAGTACCAAGAGTAAATAAGGGACATATAACCAATCTGATGCCATACAAAATTCCACTCCCCTCCATATGTCCTGATACCCATCTGCTAGCATGTGTATCATGTAAATTGTTTTCACTGGTCATGGGGAATTTCTGGGGCAGTGGGAAGAACTGGAGGGCCAATGGAAGAGAAGCAGCCCTTCTGTGGTCATGCCAGTGTGTTTTTTTAGGTTGCTTCTAAGAACTTTTTCCGTGAGCCCATCCCAAACTGGAGAGCCCTGTGTATGTCAACAGAGCGGGCAGCTGCACACATTCACATTGCAGTGAAAGCCCACAGGCATTACACATTTATGCTATAGGACCTCCAGTACTGCCCAAGCCCTGCAGCAATTTCTTCATGGCTGATTTTCCTGATATATATATACATATACTTTTAAAAATATATATGTGCATATACCTCGACCATGCAGCCACATGTACCTTCTCTTACTGCAGAGACTTCGGGAGCAGGGTTACTTGGCAGACCTAAGGGAGCTCCCTCCATCTTTCTATCTTTTGGCTCAAGGCTGAGTGTCTTTTCCTTGGAGATAGCCTATAGGACTGGTTTGGGACCTGTAGCATTCACCCCAAGCCTAAGCACAGCACAAAAATTGGCAAAAAGCAGGTGTAAGGGCACTGTTCTTGGACTGAGGGATTGTAAGCAGGGGACTTTGGTCACTGAAGATTTTGCCTCAGACACTGAGTCAGAGGAAAAGTCCCTCATCATCAAGTGACGCACACTTTATTCCTGGCAAGAGGCAAGAAATGTTGTCTTGGACACCACCATTGCTATTCCAGGCTGTGGGCAACAACCAGGTTTCTGAGCCAATGGCACTGGTGCCTTGTGGTGGTCTAGACATCACCTGAAGCACCAGTCAGAGATGGCTTTGCCCTCCCCATTTTGAATTGCTCTCACCCCATGTCTCGCTGCTACAGAAATGTGGGCTGCATGGCAGCTTCTTGACTTCCAGTCATTCAGGGATGATGTTGTCCCTTGAGCCACTACTGAGGAGGGCTTGGGAGCTGCAAAGTCCTGGGTGGCACTCTGCTTCTTGCCAGTTCTAAGCCAGGGATCACCCGGGTCACTTCAAGATGTGGCTGCAATGGGCTGGGGGAGCTCTTAAGCTTTCTTCCATGGCATTTTGGCTGGGTTAGTTTCACAGTGTATTTTAAAATACTGCAAAGAAAAAAAAAAGCAGTAGATAAGAGACTTGTCCCTGATGGCTTTGCTAAAGATGGTACTGCTTAATGTGGCCAAATTAAAGCCAGTCGGGGCAGCTTAAATTCCCTGTTGTTCTGTACTTTTTTCCAGTTTAAAAAGCATTTCTGTAACATGTTACTGTATTACCCAGATTTTTTTAAACTATGGTATGCAGAAGTGGATTCTTACCAATACTCATTCTTGCCATGCTTTTACCTACACTGTTATAGACATACTTGCATGGACAATGCCTCTCAGAGAAAAAAATCTCTAATGTGTGTACATCACTCTGTGATGTACTTATACCTCTGTAGCAGCACTGATGTGTAGCCATGCCTTGATCCTCTTACACTGACAATTCTCCTTAAAGTGTTTCTCTAAACTCATAGTCATCGAATGGTTCAATTTGGAAGGGACCTTAAATATCAACTAGTTCCAACTTCGCTGCCTTTGGCAGGGATATCACCCACCAGACCGGGTTGCTCAAGGGCCCCAACCAAACTGGCTTTGAACACTTCCAGGGATGGGGCATCTACAACTTCTCTGAGCACCCTGTGCCAGTGCCTCACCACACTCTGGGTAAAGAATGTCTTCCTAATACCTAATCTAAATCCCTCCTCTCCTAGTTTGAAACTGATCCCCCTCATCCTATCACTATCCGCCTGTGTAGAAAGCAGCTCATTAAACAACAGGAGAAATTATCTCTTTTTAAGTTCATGTTTTACTCAGTGATTTTCATAAGGGGAGACTACATTAGCTTCTCTTCCTGTACTGGAGAACCATGCTAGGCGTTCTCGAGACTGAAGTATCTAGGGCTCCTGGTTTCACCTTGGAGTCCTTCAAATGATGCTGTCTCACAGCTGTTGCCTAAAACAGAGTTCAAAGAATAGCCCTTCAATCAGTACCTGTCAGAAAGAGCTGTTCAGTTTGGATCCAGGATATCTGCACAGCATCACCCCTCCACCATGAGCCCATGAGTCAATAAATCATTACTGGATTTTGAGCTCACAGCCTATGAAAGTGATTTCAAAATTGTGCAGAGAAATGTTGAGGCTGCAGATTGTGAAGTTCACATAATACTTTCAATCTGCATAAAAAAAGACACCATAGGGAGAAAGGTTTAAAGTTATACAGATCAGATTCTATAATTGTATTACACTTTTAATTCTGCTTCATTCATTGGATTTTCAGGTTTATACATACAAAGACCACAGATATAAAGAAAGGTATTGTAACAGAGGGGGAAAAGAGTGTTTGGCAAGATCTTAATGGATACCTTATATTCCTGACCTTTGAAGTACTTAATATTATATTTATACATTAAAAATTATATATATTTAATACTATATATTAAAGAGTAATTTTGCTTGCTAAAAAACCCACAAGATGGCAGTGTTCAGTTCATTAAAAAGTGAAAGAGGAACAACTGTTTTGCTCTACAGAGAAAATGAAATGGAGAAAAAAATATTTTCAAACACAACAGAGGTGGGTTTTTAACCCTTTCTGCCCATCACACAATAAGACAGTTTCCCCCTAAAGCGTACAAGAATGCGTAAGTAAAATCCACAGTGAATATGCACAACCCTGAAGAACAGCCAAATTGTGCTTTGTTACCCAGAGATAAAGAAGTGTTTTGCTTAGCAAGCTAATCTTCAGAGCAGTGAGAGAAAGTGAAAATGACAACTGAATCTGTCCCAGTTTGTAATATATATATATATACATATATATTTCTTGTCTGTGCCTGAGGCTTAGAGCTTCTGAGATTACACATACTCAGACAGCAAGATTTGTTCCTTTTTCCAAACAATATGTGAGATAACAAATAGATGGGTTTAGCCTCCTCTATGCTCTCTTTCCACTTGTTTGGTAATACACTAAATGAAAGTATTTCCTGCATCATTGCAGCATTGTGGTATTTTTAGAGACTGTTTTTTTCTTAATGAATTTTCCTTCTGAATGCACAACATCTCCATTAGGACATCTTCATTATTTAGCTTGGGAGCCATTCAGAGCATGCCAAGTTAAATATCTAAAAATAGAGCATATGACTTCTCCTTATTCAGAGCACCCTTTCATAGATGCAGCTAACTGCCGAGAAAACAAAACCCAGTCCAGGCTCCTGGACACCCAGGTCTCAGTACCAAAAGACCAACACTTGGCTTTGTTTCCGGCTTCTTAGGTTATACTCAGTTGCAGGTAAATGAACAGGGAAGCAACCAAACCGTCTGCCTGTCTTCATGCTGAAATGACATGGGTTCACCCCAGCCTGGCTGAAACTGCACTGTCCTAAAAACCGTGTCACCAAACCCCCTGCCTATGGTGCACCCAAGACTTAGTAGGATGGGCCAGTCTCTTTCTCGTTGGCGCACCCACAAGTTTAGTTGAGCAGTCGGCACATCTGATGCCTTCATCAGGGTCACTGCGGAGCCATCAAGGGACCAGAGCACTGTCTTGTGAAAAGATGGGACCAAGGGGTTTTTTAAAAAAATAAAACAAGCCACAAAACCAATGTATAATGGTTACAGTAACTCAGAGTTTTCTGTCTGGTGCAGGGGAAAAAAAGGCAGCAAAACCTTATGACAAAGTCCCACATGGGACTTGATTTCCCTGAGTGACTATGACCAAGTGTGTGTGGGCATCCTCACCTTTAGAACAGGAGAGCGCAAGGTATTCCTGGGTCCCCAGGATACTTCCAGAGACACGAAACATCTAATTGCTTAATGAATGACTTCCCTTAAGTGGAAACACAGCACTGGGAAGTGGGAAAATGCTCCCCTTCAGTATCATCCCTCCCCTCATGACAGTCCTCACCCGGCAATGGGCTGCAGCCAGCAGTGAGTTTTAGTCCTGCTCTTCATCTGTCAATGAGCAACAGTCCCCAAAGTCATCAGCTTTCCCCAGGCTTTGCCTCCTAGCCTCAAGCCACTGCTTTCAATCTTCAGGGGTACAGGGTAGCCAGATCTCCTTGCAGGCAGAGCCTGCTGCACTCAGCCCCATCCTTGAAGGGTGAAAATGACCTTTGGACCATGGCAGCCTATGCTCAGTGCCAGAACAGAGCTGGGGCCGGTATTAAGCCAGCATCCTGGCAGAGGATCTTTCCAAATGGTTCAACTTTTGTGCTACCTGGCTTTTCAGCAAATCCCAGCTCTTCACAGGTGCAGGAAGAGGCCAGAAATGTGCTGTTCCCCTTTGCTGCAGAACAGTTTGGAACCTTGAGAGATGCATCGAGATCCAAAACCTTGCATTTTTGAGTGATTATAATAATCCTTTTTATGCTGGAGCAGGACAAATGGTGCATCCGGAATAACATAAAAATATTTGTTTGTCCTTTTTATTTTTGCTGTGCTAACAAAAATGGTTAAAATAAAAATAGCTGCTAGAATAAAAATACATTGTTTAAAAAGTCTACTAGACCTTTACATTTTTCTTAAGTTTGATTAAATACATTTTCCTCACAAGATAATTCTTGTTCTCTACATATGTATTTAAAAGTATTATGTTATTTCACTTTACCAAAAGGAAAAAAAAAGAAAAAGGGAAAAAAGAAAAGGAGAATTGAGTCTCCTGGCATAGCTATAGAACATTGGCAAAATAGTAACATATTCTAAAAATTAAAAGACAACTGTTCCAAATTCAGTACCTGCTGCTGTGAGTTTGGTAGTATTATTTTTTTACTGGTACTTCCATTCCTCATTGTTTGCTGAAGCAGATGTTGACATTTGGGAATGTCTCTAGTTAACAAGAGCACTCACAATCAATCATAGCATTTTTCCAACAGATTTATTCCTTATAGTAAGGTATGCACTTGCACAGAACATTTACTACATGCAGGATCAGCGCTAAATGAATGTAACATAGTTTCCCAACCCTTCAAGCAATAATACCAAATGACACAGTTAATGCGGTTCCTCATTAGGAAAATGCAATGACTGATTAACGTTTCACTCCTTCACATATGAGATCATCTACATTCCCACAGGCCATCAGAGTATTTTCTTTTATCCTTGTCAAAACTGCATGGTGGGAAGGTAATACAGCTGTCTCCCACAGGCTGCTTGGCTATGCTGGCAGTGTTTTAGCACAAGAAGCCGTGCTAGTCATGACTCATGCAGCAGTGCTTGTCTGTTCATATTGTGGGATTATGATCCTCATTTTTGCATGGACAAAGCGAGCCCAAGTATTCACTGATTAGGTACAACAGAGCAAATCAATGTTGGGACAAATGGAAGCTGAATTTGAGGGAGTTCACAATGTCAGTCTCTGTTGCTGGATTTCAGGTCGGCCTGACTGGGCTGTGCAGAAAGGTGCCAAGCTTGACTGGAAAATCCATGACCACATGGAGGAAATGAAACCCAGAGAGTCATTTGTGGTTCTTACCACTGTAGGTAAGCATGTCATGCTTAAAAAATTACATCTTGCGCTAATAGTGGCTATTCAGGTATGACATTCATCAGATTAGATTTGTGGCCAGATAATGTAGTTGGAGATGGTGATGCAGGTGTGTGCCTTGCCTTTTCCCATAGCCACAGCTCTACGTTGTGGCTTTGTAACAGCTAAAGCTCACGTAAGCTGAAGATGATTTGGTCCAGCTCTCCTTCCCCTGCCCTTGAATGTCCTTTCTCATCCATTTCCAGTGTTGGTATTACCAAGTGTGAACATGTGGCAAATCAGTTCAGGAAGCTGATATAGCTAAAATCTGTCCCACGAAAAAACCCCACCATTTTGTCTCAGCAGATATGTTTCATGAATGGGCACAGCCTGTGATCACAGAGATCACAGCCTGGGACACAGCTGGTGGGGAGTCAGTCCCATAATGTAGCCTCCAAAAGAAGATGTAGACACAATTGTCCATGAGTGCATTCAGTGGGGACAGCTGGGATACACTGATCTATTGCTGTTATAGTTTTAGAATTTTTTAGAATTTTTTCCTCTCTGCCAGTGGTTTGGGGACTGGCACCCTCCCTGCCTCGGCTCTTAGTAGTTAAGAACTGTTATCTTCCCTTCTATACATCTTCCAAATTAAAATTTTGTTTTAAATTTAAAAGAGGTGTGGTCAATTTGAGAAAGGAATTCTAAATTGTCTTAGTTTACTCTAAACTAAGACAATTGCTGTTGTGATTCCTGCTATTTCCAGTATAACAGGATGGGCTTGAGTTTAGATGTAGGCAGAGAAGACATCTGCCTCGGGCAGTTGTTCTCCCTACTTTTGACTCTGTCCTGGAAAGGCAGACATGCTGTTGAGGTATGTTGTGTGGCAACTTCTGCTGGTGTGGAATCTCCTATAGGTCATTATTTTATGGCTTGTTTCTCCTAAGCAGTAGCACAAGCCACAAACCTGGCTATGCAAGGCTTTCCCCACCTCTGTCATTTTCATATCAGTCCTGCTTTCCCTTATGGCGGCTGGACTGTATGACACTGTCCAGATCATAGGTTTAGCCTTACTACCAGCTTCCAACTCCCAAAACTCTTCTCTTTCCCTACTCTGCTGAACGACTTAAGCTGATATTGAAGGAAATCTGTGAAAATCCTAAAAAGGAGAATAAATAGAAGAAAATAAATATTATCTTAATGAATGCAGAGAGATTTGAGACAGTAGTAGGTTGGTTGTCCCGGGAAGTGCTAAAGTTTTATATCAAATAAGTTTCTTTTTACTGAACCCATCCTTTTCAAAATACTGTTCTCTATATGGTGGCAGGAAATCTCAATTTCTCCAATTGATCCTAACTGTTCATAGTCACTCTTCTATTATTTCCTTTTTTAAAACGCCCTTTTATTCAAGACAGCACTGCTCCTAAACCTCAAGTTAAAATAAAATGCTCAGTTTGCTACTTTTGGTCATGCTTCAGCAGAAATCAACGTGGCCCAATTGTGGGGCAAGGAATAACTCTTCACTGAGAGGGTCATCAGTCAGGCTCTCCAGGGAAGCAGTCATGACGCTGAGGCTGTCAGAGTTCAGGGAGCATATGGATGATGCTCTTAGTCATATGCGTAGTCTTGATAGGAGCAGGGAGTTGGACTCAATGGTTGCCTTCCAACTTGAGATATTCTGTGATTCTGTTTTTTTGAACTCTGGTTCAGACTTTAGTGGAAAATCTTGGAAAGTATAAAACCCAGATAAATTCAGTTTTAAATAACTAAGAGATGGCCAGATATTATAGTAATGGGGAACAAATGGTCCCCATGGCCAGAGACAGACTGAGAAAATGCACTGTGCCAACCTGTATCGACAGGACTGCTGGGCTGGATCAACATTTTTTTCTACTGAAATGATACATTCACTCATTTTGTTACCTGAAACTCTGCAACGCCAGCCCTGGATAAAAAAAAAAGTCAGACTTTATGCTTTTCTAGCATCTGTGCTTCCATCAAGACTGAAGACTGTATGCCTGGGACTTGGCAATAAAAGTATCCAGCAAGAGGAGAAGCCATAAACTTATTATGTGTGTCAATAAAGTCAGCAAGTAAGTCTTGGAACACACACATGGAGCAAAACTGCTGAGTAAGGGAGAGAGACTTTTCCAATTATAACAACACATTAACATGCAGGTCAGAGGTTGAAATATTAAAAAGCAGTTAACAGGTCTCTTGAGAAGCTCTGGTAATGCACAGCAGCTCTGCATACTTGCAGACAATGTAAAAAGCCACAACATTATCCCTTAATACCACACACTTAAGTGCAGAGCTCAATTAGTAAAAGCTGTTCCAGAACTGAAATGCTAGTTCTGCTGGGAGGTGCCCTGCCCAGGAAAAGAAGTAACAGCACTGTGCACCCCACAGAACCCAAAGGTGCACTGCATGGGTAGAACCCTGCTGAGGGCTGTCAGAAAGCCATCAGCTGGAGGAAAAATTCATGGTGATGGTGCATTTTAACACAGACAAATGATTTTACTCATGACTGGCCTTGGGTTTTCAATTGCCATCCACCACTGCTTAGTGTCGCAAGACTTTGATTTGGATAATCTTGAATTGATTTTCAAGCACATCATGCACCTCCAATTAGAGCTAGATTTTTTTAGAGAGAGCTCTACCCTCAGTTAGTTATTAAAACTGTGTATCTCTTATGGCTCTTAAGCAATTCATTACCCTCAACCTACACACCACTCAACTGAGTGTCATTGGAAAACACGGTATGTGTCCTTTCCAAACTCTAGCTGAAATATCTTCATCAAGTATTTCTCTGACATGGGTGGCTTGGTTTAAGGGGGCGCTGGGGCTGTCAAAAGTACCACAGGCTCCATGCATGACCTGCCTGAATTCAGGAGTCTCACCTATCTCCCAGTACCATGCGATGGATGGACTCATTGCCAGCTTTTCTGCCCTATATTATTTTATGATCTTCTTGTCTAGCATAAAGGACTTGTGTTGATGGACTAAGAAAGACCATGATTGTTTCCAAGTTATCCAATCTGCTATACACATAGAGGAAGAGGGAGATCAAGTTTTCTATGTTGTGCTCTGAAGCTAGAGCAAGAGCTTAATTTTGGTCTGTTTGAACATAGCTGAATTTAAGATCACTGTCGTACTGCATCCATGCTTGGCATGGAATTAGACACATGTGAAGTGACAGTCTTCCTAGCTGTTCTCTGGCTTAGTGGAGAAACTAAGTCTTTGCTAAAAAATATTTGCTTAGTATTATAATTGCATCTAACTCACTGGAGTAGAGGCTTTAGTTTGTCTGTAAACTCCATGGCTTTTGTGGTTTTGTTGCAGTGATTTCATACCACGAATTTAAACAACTTGGGAAATAAGAGTCTGTTCCAGAGCTCACCCTAAATATTGGTGGTCTTTCCAGTGCACTGATCAGGCAATAAGAAGGGAATGTAAAACCTACATCTGACCAAAACAACATGAAACCAAAGTTTCTGCATGTGCCATGCCAAACAAACAAATGCTGAGCCCAGCGATTTCTGCAGTCAATATGCTCCATCATCTACATGATACCTTGGTAGATGTAGTTACATCAAAGGTTTCCTTTCAGTCCCAAAGCAGAGGATGTTCTGTGGTAAAATCATGGCAGCGGCTTCTGCTAAGCGAAGTACCTCCTGATTCTGCCTGAGATAAAGCTCTGTCTGTTGGAAGGAAAATCTCAGTCACTCTCTGGCGATGTCATCCTTATTCAGGGTGGAAGATGTTTTGATGGGTAACATCTGTTATTTTCATTGAAATCTGAAAGACCTGTCTACATGTTTTGGTGTTGTTTTTTTCCCTCGGTATAGGATGTGAAGGAGGGAAAAATAACTAAATTGACCTTTCAGTTCATGGAGATGTAGTGTAAAAAGAACTCAAAGAAATGAATATCCTTACAATTATGCATAGTAAGGCATTCTTACTCAGTTTTTCTCATGTAAAGAAAACCAAGAAAAACAGAGCTATTATGACTTTACCCACCTACAGACAAAGCCTGAGAAGATCCTATTTCTCAGACCTTTGTCAAATTTTCAGTGTATCTAGTGGGAATTCTTTTTCCTCCCTTAAAAGATAAATATGTTAAGTGTCCTCAAAGGAAAATAGTTTTTTATCTGAGAAAACAAATGTCATCACTCTCATTCTCCATCCTTGTCTTCCTTCACACAGTTCTTCTTTTATCCCCATCCCTCTGGCCACAGGGATACATATTCTCCTTTGCCATTAACCTCTCTTTTCTTGAGTACTTATAACATTTGTGGACAATATATACTGAGACAAAAATTGCACTTTAGGAAAATTGGTAACGGTCTAGTCTATCTTTCTGTTTATTTTTAAGTAAAATATAACAGAAAACATTAAAAGAATTAGAGACTTGCAGCCATTTAAATAAAGAAATAAGCCACTGCTAATGAAAACATTTAAAGTTGTCATTTGAACCTTCTGAATTTGCCAACAAATTCATATGTGACCCTGAACATGGGAATGTTTGGGAACGTTTGGGAAGGGAAGGTTTGGGATGGAAGGTTTGAGAAGAGGGAATGGGACCTCTAGAAGTCACAGCCAGGGGATATTCAGGGATCTGCCGTCTCACTGTGAAATGGGCTGAGTGCACAGCTGAGTTCCAGAGGATTAAAAAAATTGTGGAGGTACATTTCTGTCCATTTCCACGGGGTCACACAATGTATTTTCATTGTGGGAGCTGGTCTTGAATGGCTTGAGATCCCAGAGAGAGAATTTGGCTGGTTCTGTACAACACTCTATCTTTTGATGCCTCGACCAAAACATTTGTATCTCCAAACAGGGTTTGCCAGAAAATAAACAACAGAAAAAATTCTAATGATGAAATTGTGCATGATTCTGATATATAGAGAAAATACTAACATGTATGTATATACATGTGCCATGCTTCCTCACTTCCTTTGAAATCTTTTTTATGCTCTTAACAGATTTGTATGCCTCCTTCCCAGATTTTTAAAAAAGTAAATGAAAGGATAGAGGCCCCAGTGCTCAGCAGCATTGTGCAATGTGATTTTGGAGGACTGGAACATTTCAATCCAGTACATTTGAACTAAGGGAGAAGCCGAGTTTGTGGGTAGTGTAACATAATCACAGGGAAAATCCCTTTAAAGCCAGAT
Organism: Grallaria varia; assembly: GCA_013396735.1. NCBI lineage: Eukaryota > Metazoa > Chordata > Aves > Passeriformes > Formicariidae > Grallaria > Grallaria varia. The sequence continues at coordinate 1,204,015 of VWZG01002506.1, read as the reverse complement.
ACTGAAACATCAGAAATGCAAAAATTACTTCTTGTCTGCCAGCTGCTAATATCTCCTTAACCATGTCCAAAATAAATGGTTTGGACTAGGGTTTTTTTTTAAAGTTACCTTTAAGTTGGCATATCCAACATCAATAATTTCAACCTGGAGAATGAAGGGGTCTACTGACTCCTAAGAAGCTAGATCTGAATGTTATAACAAAAAGTGTAGAGTGAGACTAGAGGTAGGCAGAATGACCTTCGGCATCTACCTAGGTGAGAAAACAAACCCAAACACATTTTCAAATTTGAGACTAAGTCACAAGGATGCTGCTTTGTGCAAAATCTCAAAGAGCCTGTTTACTTTTTCTCTCCCGTCCTTTCTCACTTCTCTTCTCTTGAGTTCTTTGATAATCATTGCAACATATCTAAAACTGGATTGCAAAACTGGTGCTGGTGAGTCTGGATCATATTCAGATTACTTGGTATAGCTGCCTTGTTTTGATGTTGCAGTTACCATAGTTTCTGAGCTCAAGAGAATGAGGTATGATTTAGGGTACCTGTTACCTAAGTTGGCCAAACTATGACTTCATATTCAAGAAACAAAAGGGAGGTGTTAATGATGCACAGATTCCTACTGCAGGTATCTGGTTTGGCACTGACTTCACATTCAGAGCCAGAAAATTGCAGCATAGGCTTCATGTATTACTTTGTTGTGCTGTAGACAAAGCTAATTTCTCCTTGCTGCCTTATAAATAAGCAAGCTCAAGCTGAGATCTAGAAGAAAAGCTGTGTCTGTGCATTTTGGGTAATCAGTGGTCTTCCCACCGCCCCTTCTTTGCCTGCTGGTTTGTGGTTGGCAAATGGGAACTTTCCTGCACACAATTCCTCCCTGCTGTCAGCTGTCTTCAAACTGACTCCTGCAGCTGTACTGCAATTTGTGCTGGGTTGCAGGCTCATCGATACTATGCAAATTTACCCTGTAAGTAGATTACCTGTTTCTGTGGGAACAGACTAACCTGTGTCTGCCACATCACTTTCACTTTTACTAGACAAGGTTAATGCTGAAAATAAGCTTAATCTTGCATGAGGTCAAGCAACTTACTACAGAACAGGAAAGAGCGTTACAAAGAACTACAACAATAAAATGGGATCCTGCAAGTCTTTAATTTTGCTCCTTCAGGGTTTCTTTTCAGCAATATTTCCTCATATAGGCAGATGGATATTCTTCATATTGGCAGATGGATATTATATGCTAGTAAAACCAGATTTGGTTAATTTCTATGAAAATGCCTCTAATTTTAATTGTATCAGAGAAAATGAATTGCCCACTCCATCCTGTTGTTGATTTTGTTTTGTTTCGTATGTTGATTGTATCTTGCAGAACTACTTTCAGGTTAATTTAAAGCTAATCCACCTCTTACACCCCCAAATTTGACCAATAGTGACTCCCCTACAGACCATATAATGCAACCTCTAAAAACCATACCTGAAACTTCAATTTTAACACAATTTTAGAGTGAACAACACTCGACCTTTGGGAAACTCTTAACAGAATGGAGAGCTACGCTTGTTTTGTGATAACGAAATCCCCAAGTACTGAGGTCTAATACTGAAAATGGTGTATTGTAAGCAAGTGAAAAGAGCAAATGGAAACTGTGCAAACCAATTTGCACTTTTCACTTATGCTTCAGAGCTCTGAATGTCATCTCGGGTGGAAAATGTCTTAGCAGTTTTCTCTAGCCATCTGAAACCATTCTAATATACTGCACATTGGCAGTGACATTTCCCTGAGATACTTTTATGTGCAATACTTTGCTCAATCCTCAGTGAGAAGAGAAAAAAGGGTTCTGATTATAAACAACAGAAACAGTGTCCTCAGTAGAACTGCCCTTTTCCTTCCTCACACTGTGTAGGTTGGGGTTTTTCCTACAAGCATCCTCATTTTGATAAAAATACTGTATTTTTCATTCAGAAATATAACTGAAGTAATAAAGCCCCTCCTCTCCTTTATACTCTTTCTCTTTTTTTTTTTATTTTTTATTTTTCCTTGCAACATGTAGACAGAACAGCAGCTGCAGTTATAATCCATTCACTTCAAATTCTCTGGTCAGGCTGAGCAGAGCCTCTGACTGCAAGCTCTTCAACATCAGCAGAGGCATTTGGACTGGCTGATAAAGGGCCTAATTATTTTAAAATTGATGTTTTCTCTCTCCTCGCATGATGGTGACTGAACTTCAAAAATTAGTGAACTGCAGGGGAATTTTAAACTTTAAGTTCATATACAAACTGGAAAATAGGTCCAAACCTGCCCTGGCATAGCAGTTTATGCACATGCCAGGTTTTATAGTATCTTAGGGGTATTGCCTTTGGGGAAGGGTGGAAGAATTTTTTACCCAGCATCAGACTGACTAAGGAAAGCTCCATTCCAGGTTTTGCCTTCTCTTTTAGTAGCTGGAGCAATGCTGGGTATATCAAGATATGTTGTTCATGTTGTCATAGTCAAACAGGCAACAGGTAGCAACACAAGGTGCTCTAAATACTTTTTGCTACAAAGATCAACACAAGTCCCCTAGAATCAAGGTGGATTTAGAGTAAAGCACATCCTGGAGAAGCTGGGGGTATACACACACTTCTGGCAGAGCAAGGTGACTCCTCAGTCCCAGGAACACCAGGTGCCAACTCCCCTATTTCTGAAGACAGGAATTATTTAGGATGAGACAGTGACCTGTTCTGTAAGAATTATTGCCACTACTTCTCTCTAGATGTAAGCTAATACATTTCTTCCTGAATTAAGCTACCACATTTGCGCCTTTTTTGGTGCATATATTCTAAGACAATAAAGGAATAATTTCTACTGTCAAAAAGAGTCTTAAATTATTATCTTCCAGGTGATATTTTATTTTGGACTGTGTTACTTTTATTTGTGTCTTTCCTACATAAAATCAGAGCGAGGTTTGGACCTTTACTGAACAAGTTGGAGGATTTATTACGTAGCCCAGAAAGCCTATGATCTAAAACCAGAGGTGCTGTTCAGAGATGCACAATTTTTCATGTGTGTTTATGAGCTTCAATCTGCAAAGGCCAGAAAAGCAGGTATGAGAGGAGTGGGAAGTGGACAAAGCTGCTGTGTATCACTTCAGAGGGTTTTTTAATAGTTGTATACATATTGCTGATGCATTGTATTGAGGTAGGAATGGCCTGGCTTCTCCCAACAATTACACCAGCTGAGCGAAGACAGCACAGCCAAACGGAATATCTACAGGATTTGGCAGTGAAGAACTCTTTTAATTTAATTTCTCAACAACTTGACAGAGTTGAACTGGCCTACAGGTGTCCATGGTTCAAGTTCCCTGTCCATTAGATGAGTATAACGACACCGATGTGGTTAGAAACACACTTGGCAATTTATGGGGGAGACAGGAGCGCCAGCTGAGACATGGGCACCAGCATTTTCAGTGTTGTTATTACCTGTATTATCTTACATACACAATGTCCTGGCATCTTAATGTCTATGATGTAAAGATGCCACGGATACAAAGTAACGTCAGCAGGTGGGAGAATGCATCCACGCCTGTCTAAAAAAAGTGTCCGAATGTAAGTGATGTGCAGCTTTGTCTGAAAGTAGCAGTAAGAGCTGGAAGGCCAAATACCACTCTTTGGAACTCTCAGATGAGAGACTGTACCTTATTTGTTGTTGTGGTTTGGGTTTTTGGGTTTGTTTGGTTTTTTTCCTTCAAGGATGTACATGATGACTGGTGTTTATTCAGATAATCAGTCTCGCAAAATCAACTTCACAGATATGATTGGAAGCGCAAGATGGATTTTATCCTGGCTAGCATGTTTTTGAGACAATCACTAAAGTGATTGTAAGAAAGCACTGGAAACATGATTCCTGGAAGTCATTCCTAGCTGTCATGTTGAATTATAGGCAGATTTAGAGCTGCAAAGTTTTCTATGTCTCTGTTTAATCCCCTGTAAAGTGAGTAAAGCAAAACATATGTCAGAAGGATGTAGTAAGTTACCAAAATGATATTGTGAAAGATTTCCTGTCTCTTTGGAAGAGGTGAGCTGTCTAGGGTGAGGTATTAGTGTTCTGCTGTGATGACACAATCCTCTCTCCTAGATAAAACAAGGCAAAATCCTATAACTTGGTGCTTCACTACTGATGACTGACAGCTCACTTTCAATTCAGTCAATTATAGTCAAAACCCACATTCATTTCTTCACAATAAAGAGTTTGGATTTGTGTAATTGGGATGTAAGAAGAAAATGTTTAGACCACTTCTATAATTTCTGTAAAGAGAAACAAGGGAATAGCATGAGATAATAATGCACCAGTTTCAAAGAACCATCAAAAAACATCTGTATTTTGCTTTCCTATATGTTATACATTTTCCAGTTTATGTTAGAAATATATATTCACTTCATATGTAACGTATTTGTTATTTTCTGGTTTTCTTCCAAGACATTTTGCCATTATCCTGCTGGGACTGTATGTTGTCTGACCACTTCCCCATTGCAATTAAGGATTGAAACCACTTGCTTACGCACAATGGAGACCATCATACCTAACCCCAAAGGAGGCCAGAAACTCCTAGCACGCTGCATTTCCCAGACCAACCAGGGGGCCAGGGCACAGAAGGACAGCATGCTATTTGCAACAAGGGCTGGCACACTGACAATCCACAGGAGTGGAGCTATTCATAATAAGTTTAAAACAAACCCCACCAACGATGTGTGTGTGTGGGGAAATTTAACACATCTCATAAAGAGGTACTGCCTGAATTTCCATAATAAAATCAGATAAACTGCTTCAAAATCAGTTGTTTTAAAGACACTACCAAAGAGCCATAATAAAGGAATGATGTTTAACCAGGAGCTTTTTTTTGAATCATGCACTAGATCTTTGGCAGTTAGCATGCACGACTGTAGGCTTGATCTGAACAGGGATCAGAACATGCAGTTTGCACAAGCAACACAGCCTTTCCTGGGAATTTCACTTTGTCCCTCCTCCTCCTTCCCTGCTTTTCCTCCTTTCTTTCTCTGTTGCCAAAGCCAAAGAGGAGGAGAGATGATGACTTGGGATCCCGGAAGTGGAGTGTAAAAGAGAAGGAGGCAGTGTCTGATTCTAAATGGAAATAGTTCATAGAATTCAGTATGTTTTCTACTCAATGAACTTAAAAGGAACCAGTATGCAGTAAAGTAAGAATCAGAATCATACCATTGGGAAGATAAAAGTGATTGCTGAGTCAGGACTACAGTTTTCATGTGTGTGCATGCACATGTGTTTGGGGCAGGGGATAGTACTCATAAATCACGTTTATCAACTCAGTGGCTTAATCTTTAGTTTTCATAAGGCAAAACTTATCATATCACAGAGCCATGGTGAAGTGTGTGCGGATTTGCTAATCTGTGCTGAAAATAATCTTTGCAGCCATCTCTGCTTCAAGGCTAATGCTTAAGGACTTTAAAATGAAAATCGGTTTGGATCACCAGAGAATCTATAAAAAACTGAGCAGGAACAAATTGTATTTGATATCTTTGTCCACATGGCAACATTTTTGAAATGTTCTTACCCAGTTTTAACGTGAAAACATAGTGTTTTCTTAGGATGAGGAAACACTGGGAGAGGAAGAACCCTCTCAAATGACATACTGGCATGGACATGCATACATACAGACAGAGATCTTATGTGTGGGGAGTGCTCTGCTTACATGCATATTTAGTTCGAAAGTGGTTCGGTCAGAAAGTTCCAATTCAATAGTTAGGAGAAAAGACCTTTTTTTTTTCCCCTCTAAACTTTCATATTAGTCTGAAGCAAGCTATGGGTAGAAAATAAGAGACGGTTTGGATTTATTATGTTATGGAGCCATTAATTACAGTGTGTCCCATTTCTGTTTATTTGTCTTAGTTCTTCTTGGTGTTGAAAGACTGACCCTGACCCTTTCTTATGGACATAAAAAAGATTATCTAGCTTCATCTGTCTCACCATCCTCTGCGGCTCAAGTCCTTGTGGTAGGGCACTTCCCCAGACTACATGACACAGCCAGATGTAGCAACCAGATACCAGGCTTTGAAATAGCACTAATTTCAAAAGTCAGCCTTCACACTTCATAAAACATATGCATATTACAGTGTACATTAAATTCCAGAGCAAATAATACTTAACATCTATGTGGATGTATTGTAGATTTGAATAATCTGGCAGACTGTATTTGGAAATATTCTCCAAATTTCCTCTGTCCATGCCCTGAGACTGTGGTAAGTAACACAGAGACCAGCTGTCCAGCCTTGTTTTTCTAAGCCATTGACTAAACAGTGAGTTCATGTTCAAGATAACTGTGGGGAACCAGTTCATGAACTTCTTGAACTCTGCTGTCCATAAGTGTGGTGATGGGATTGAAAAGCTGCCATTTAATTAATGGTGAGTCTTGTAACTAGAATCAACCTTGGGCCAAGTGTTGTTTGTTGTTTTGCTTTGTTTGCCTTTTTTTTTTTTTTTAAATTAAAAGATGTCTGGAGAGCAAAAATAAGTAAAAACACTAAGCTGGCTAAGCTGTTGACTTTTTGCCAGGGAAAGATGATGTTCTGTAAAAGAGGGAGATAAAACTATCATCTGCAAACACAATCCAAGGACTTGTACTGCATGTTGGCTGCAATGCCAGAGCATTTGTATGGAGTAGAATTCTCTCTGTGTTCCTTTCCAGATTCACTTCCCAATTTACAAAATTATTAACCTGGACGTCTTTCTACCAGTGGTGTCTGTTTTATTGCAAGAGTTTGAAACCTTCCCTTTTCTTTGTGGTATTCAGCTTTCTGTTAACTACAGGCAGATTAGGTATTGGACTCCAAGAAAAGAAAGCTGCATAGAACTTAAAAGGACAATCTTGTATTGGAGCTTCATTCTTTAAACCTCTCCATTCATGTTGATAACAATGCCTAGATGCTGAACCTCTTTCCTATTATAATTTTAAAACTGCAGGAGAAGCAGCCTTATTTTATAGATTCACTTACTCAGATCCCCTAAGCTAGAAACCATGTAATTCCCCTGTGCTTCTGGGTACCTGCACCTTGCACAAGCAGAAGAGCATCTTCCCCTTAATATTCAAAAGTTCTTGAGATCCAAAAGCAGAAGTCACCACAGAAGAAGGACTGGGAAAGACCTTTCAGTATAGACTCCTGCTATTGCAAGACTTATAAAATACTTAGATAATCCCTTTCACAGGTAAAGTCAAGTCTGTCTAGTGAGGTTTCTATAGAAGTTCCCTGCTCCATCTACTCTAGCTGGTAGGTTATTCCAGAACATTACTCCTTAAATGGGTACAAAAAGAGCTATGAATCTGATGAAGGGTCTGGAGCACAAGTCTTATGAGGAACAGCTGAGGGAGCTGTAAGTGTTTAATCTGGGGAAAAGGAGGTTCTTTCTTTACAACCACCTGAAGGGAGGCTGTAGCGATGTGGGTGTTGGCCTCTTCTCTGAAGCAACTAACAATAGGACAAGAGGAGATGGCCTCAAATTGTACCAGGGGAGGTTTAGACTAGATATTAGGAAAAATTTATTCACCAAAAGGATTGTCAAGCATTGGACAATCCTGCCCAAGGAAGTGTTTGAGTCACCATTCCTGGAAGAACTGAAAAGACATGTACACACTGTGCTTAGGGACACAGCTTAGTGATGGATTTGGCTGTGTCAGGTTAACGGTTGGACCTGATGATCTTAACAGTCTTTTCAAATCTAAAGTACTCTATGATTCCATGAAAGCCTTCTTCTGATTTCTTGCTTAAATAATCCTTGACAATTTGTCAATCTACAGTTTGTCCACAGACCTTTAAGTAAGATACTTTCCCACTGTCATATCCCTAATGTATTTGTGGCTAGTAATTATACCCCTTTAGCCTTGACTTTGAAATCTTTTCACGGCTCTGATATTCTGGTAGCATTTCTTTGTCCCGCTTCCAGTTACAAATCTTGCTTCAGCGTGGGTACGAGATTGGGCCAGATTGCAAGCTCTCACTGGGGCTTTAACCCTGTCCCACTGTCAAAATAGATCTGGATCTAGAGCAGAGTATCTCAGAGAATCACCCAACTTCATCAGCTTGCTGGTAATTGTCTTTGAAAAAATAAAGCAAATGCAAACATTTCATACTATAATTAGCAGGAAGTTCTCAACTAGCAAAGTATTATTTTCACACTTTGCCTTTACATGAGGCATCAAAGTATTTTATGATATGTAATTAGAACTGAGATTTTCAAAAGTGTGGCAGAATAAACAACAGTGTTCCCTGTTTCCATTCATTGTTTGATTGTGCTTTTGTATGATGAAGCAGAATAGCTGTAATGATCTGCAAGTATTTATTTGTGAAGAAACTACCCTATTTCTTCAGGCTCCAAGCTAAATGATGCCGAGGGTGTTGCTTTCTACTTGAATATTTCCTGATAAATCATTGCTGATTTTGTGCAGTCCTGGTGCACTTGTTGAAGGGGTTATGCAAGTTTTAGCACTACAGACCTACTGCAAACTGATAGTGCAAAAAAAATTAACAAGTACTAGCGCATTTCTTTGCTATTGACTATGCTACAGTGGCTATGCTATGTCAGATGGCCTCATACTGTAAAACCTGCCTCTGCTTTATAATGCATCTGGGCAGCTTTTACCAGTCTTTATGTGAACTGTTAAGTGGCACAGGTTGCAGATCAAATGAGGTGGTAAAGGAGGAAAAAACTAGTGAATGTGTGTTTCGGTAGGTTACGTCAGCTACTGTGCAGGCTTTGATCATCTGCAGTGCCTTGGGGCTGCCATGTTGAGCACTGTGACACTGAACTTCATGCTATCCTTTTCAAAGCATTGGGCCACTGTCCTGAGCTGGGTCTGCAGTCTGTTCTCTGTACCAGGTACTTGGAATGAAACCTTCAAGTACTGGTGCTGAGCAGGAAACACCTCAGCCCTCCATCCCTGCTTTCAGGATATACATTCAACATCACATCGTAATTTACATGTAACTTTTCTCCAATTCATGGTGTCTCTTTTCTGCATTGAGCTTCCAACTAAGCCAGAAAATCCCAGTTTGTTTTCCTTCTGATTATTCCAAGCAATGTGGAACAGCTCTGACAGGTGGGCTTACGCAAATGTGTTTAGTTTCATGTCAGAAGAGCGGATGATTGTGCTACTTTCCGGGGATGTGGAACATGCTTCTGTGCCTTCCTTCACTGAGGCAGAATTGAATCCAGATGCTTTTGCCCCATGCTTTAACCACTGAAATATGTGGAAAAAAGAGGAAGTGAGAGATGAAGACAAATGTTCCAGATAGTTAGATATTATCTCTAAGGCAGATTTTGATTTTTATGGGAACACACCCATATAACAACGCTCTCCCCTCTATTCTTTTTTTCCCATTTCCATCCTGTTCCAACTCCCTGAAACTGCTGTGCAAAGTGGGAGAGCCCATCCTTCAGTCAGCATATAGATATGTGGTTAGGATTTCTTCTTAGGGATTCTGGAGTATTTGTGGACTTGAATCCGACTGGCAAAAGAGGAATGTGAAGGCAAGTCTCCCACATCCTGTGGAGTGACTGTGGGAGAGCCCAGCATCTCCTCCTCAATGGCTGTTCTGTGCCAGGCTCCGTCCAGTGCTCAGAGAGCACCAATTGACATGACCAGTGCCAGCAAGATGAATGAGAATAAAGCAGTTTGTGAAATTTGAGGGGATTTGATTGTCAAAACTTTAATGGGAAGAGTAGAGGCACTGACTTTTCTCCTCCAAAGGGAGATTCTCTTTCTGCCTCCCGTATGGCCTGGAATGCCATGTCCCTTCTGTAAGATGAAGATTTGTCTACATCAACAGTTAATTTATCTCAATCAACTTTCTTTCCAATTACACTTTGTACTTAGTACCAGATGATCTTTAAGGTCCCTTCCAACCTAAGCCTTACTATGATTTTGGGATGTTACTTTTTAAGAAGGAGCTTCTCTATTGTGTTGACCTCCAAGTGTTTCAGTCTTACTCTGTTCCCATGGGTCTTCATCCAGTACTTCATGTTTTCAGGTCTTCTCTGTTCAATATCGTCTCTAAGGGACCTTTGCTACATCATCTAGTACTCTGTGTCCCCTCTTGTGAGCCACAAGCCCTGCTGGGCATGTCTGACAGCTGCTGACTCATATTCATTGTTGTAATTGCTGCTGTGTTATGCCTTTTCTTTTTCTGTCACATCTTCTTGTCCCTGCCCCATCCAAAACTCAGTTCCCACCAAGGCTCCATCACATGTACACACACCATCAGAATCCTCAGGCAGCTTCAGGCTCAGACTCAAACACAAAAAAAATACCACCACTGGCTTAGGGCAGCTCGGAGCCACAAGCTGCTGTAGTGTACTGGGAACTCTAATTACATGCTTGCCCTTTCTTTTACTTTTTTCCTATGCATAGACTGTTGGCCACTCCTACTTCTGAAATCAGAATGCTATCTTCTTGTCTTAGCTGGGTTTACTCTCTATTGATTTTGCGGCTATTGGTTTCTTGGGCAGCAGGAGAGCCTGGATATTGAAAGAACATGCAACTGTTCTACTCTCTGTCACAATGGATGGTGAACTGCAGGTGCTAGTACCTAATCCAGGGTTGGGATTTTTTTTTTTTTTTTTCCTGAATCACTTTTCCAAACAGTTCAGGAGTCTCAGACCCAGAAATTCCAGCGTGGTGGCTGGAGCTCCAGACTCCACATAACAAAACCGACTCTATGAAGGACAGACTCCAGGCAACTGCAGTCTGGTTTCCAAAGAGCAGAGCTTGGGCTAGCCACACTGCTTTCCACAGCTGGACATGGCTACTCCTGTTCTGCAGCAGCTGCCACCCACACAGGCTACATGGATCTCCCTCTGACTCAGTACTGTGCTTATCCTCCTGCGTGAGAAAACGGTCCTGCTGCACAGAGGATATAAAAAAATTATTTGCTTTTAGTTGCTTATACCCTAACTAAATCTGATCAGTAATAGCACAACAGGTTCTTCCGTGGCATCAGAGCAATTCCATCATTTCTAGGCAGTGCTGAAAGCAGTAGACGTGTAGTAGCAGCTTGGAAGACTGCCCACAAGAAGGTAAAGTTATACAGTTCTTAGTTGCACTGTAAATTGAAATATTTAAATTTAGGCAGATGGTCTTAATAAAAACTTAGGGATGCATGTATTTATGTATTTCAACATAAAGTCATGGAGAAGGAAAAGCTTTAGTAAAATTAGATATGAAGTGTTCAACGAATTCTGACGTCAGTTAGTGAAAAATACTATTTTTGAAAGGCTTTGATCAGTTTATTGTATTGTATGACTTTTTAATTTATTTGGAACAATAAAATTGAAACATTTTTAATGTATAGTTTGGCCAGAGAGACTTTATCCAATATTAAACTCATATGTCCAAAATGCTCCATGGGATGGATTATAATTACTAGGATGATGGACTCCCACCTGCCTTTTGATTCCATCTCAGGAGTCTCACAGCTCTGCATGTCACCTATAACTTGGTCAAAGATTTTGTCTGGCTGGGGATACTTGAAACTTAGGCACTATACAGAAACGTGTTATGACAGTCAAGTGATGCTAAAGAAATATTTTATATTCAGAAATGCTTCAGCATATCTGGCTTAAAGAAATATCCAGAAAGACCCTCTCCTGCAAAAGGGGCCTCAAGGTCATGCAATCCTAATGTGTGAAAGCTATGTACAATGCAGAAACAAATTGTGCAAATCCAAGCCTTCTTACTGAAGAAACATGATTCAAAAAATATCAGAGTCCTCAAAAATATATTCATCAATTTCTTTGAGCTTTTTACAGGCTCTGAAGGCATAAACTACTGACAAGCAATGTGGGGTGCTTTTTTTCTGGATTTACCAAATCTAGATGGATTTGAACGGTTTTCTTACTTATTGTCCAGTATTTCCCCCAACACCCTGTGTCTGTCTTCAGTTCTATTTCACTTCAAGTAAATTTTTTCTGAGCAGGGAAAAAAAGCTACTTCTATTGCCTTAATTTAAGAGTTTATACATAAACATAAAAGACTTCAATACATACTAATTATTTCTGTTGAGATTTCAAAATCAGTGTCATTGTTTTGACCTTTGTCATACCCTCTAGACTAAAAAGAAGTAAAATGGCAAATTGCTGGAAAATTTAAATGACATTTTAATGCATTTTTCCACTGTTTTAAAATATAGTAATCATTTCCTGGTATATCAATTCCTGTTTCCCAGCCTTTTCTAGAATAGTATTTTAAATAAAAGCCTAAATTTTCAGTGAGGCATTTTGTATTATTTGCCTTTTTTTGCCATCCTTCTCTTTACATTTACATATTTATTTATATTAACCACTATACAGCATGTGGAGAAGTGAAAAAAAAATGGTTAAGCCCAATTCATGACAATTTTGAAGGTTGCAGAATATAATTTCCTCCTAACATGCAGGGAAAACACCTCTTCCTATTTCCACTGCTTGCATCAAAACATCCCTGTTCACACTCAGTAGGTCAGAGTTTCAGTACAGGATTGTCTTTATATTCCCTAAAGAATCTGTGCTACTCCTTGGAAACCTTACTGTCCAAAACACACTCAAAATTGATACACCTGAATTAAACATTTGTGTCAGGTCCAAAACAACCTCTTGCCGATGAAGCAATTTTGCCAACAATATTCCAACCAATAGTAATACCAGACACCTTAGTTACAAACATTTGTCCACAGGAAAAAAATCTTGCTGGTGTAAGAATACAACATATGTTTAACCGCTTTACCAAAATGGAATATTTCAGCTGCATAACCTCTCTCAAGGTAAGAAATGCTCCCTTATTTGAAGTGAAGATCAGAAGAACTTTTTGTAATTTTCCCTATTTCGAAAAAGAAAAAAATAAAATCAAAAAAAGAGGGTTTTTTTCCCCCCCTCATTTTTTACTTTGACCTGCAGGTTAGTTGCTGTTTGACATTTTCAGATTTTTCAAGACTTTCAACTCTGCAATGAGAACCGACGTCGCAATGAGAACTACTTTCAACACAGCCTTTTTATGTAAACACAGTTTCCTGTTTTGCTTCAAAGCAAAATGATGAAAAAAAATCCTAGCAGCTATGCAGTCTTCTCACAACAAGTGGTATATTTGTGATCATCTTCTGCAACACGAGTATTTTGTAGACAATAGTAAAGAGCTGTGTTCTGCTCAGGGGCCAAGAGTTCACATTATATAGTGGTTACCTGTATCTACGGTGACATTATTTACAAGCACAGAATCACAATGTGGTTCTTGTGCAAGCATATCCTCTACCAACTATAGAGCCAGGACTTTGTTCGTGGGAACTCTTAAGTATGTCATTAGTCCTCACACAATCCAAAGAATTGCCACCTTTTTTTTTGGAAGAAAATATCTTTTATTAGGCCAACAGAGACAATTGTGTAAAGCAGATATTAAAGCAGATTCATCTTCATGTAGGTGAACTACTCTTTGGGTCCAAAGCACATAGAAAATATGAATTTTAGCTCATTTCTTTGAATTGCACTTAATTGTTTTAATCAGTCAGACATTGGAGAGAAAAGTGTTTTCTACTTTGGGAGCAGAGTGCGATCCTGACCCTGTTAAGAGTATAAGCAGTGTGACAGACAGAAGCTGAATGATCAGAGGAAACAGTAACTGCCATCAAAGATCAGCAAGACTTGAGAAGTGGGAAACCCACAAGTCTTTCTCAAAATCATCTGATATGGAATCCGGTATCTGATATGGAATCCAGCATCTGATAGAGTTGCACATTTCAGTTCTCTGACCCATTTTTGATCTTCCAGTGTCCGGACTGCAAGTTTAGAGATGGAATAGTTGTTTTGGGAATGTAATTTTCCAATTTGTAACTGGGTGTCGCTGTTCCTTCCTAATTAGGTAGCACATGGTGGTTGGTTGGTTTTGCCCACAGAGTTTCCTAAGAGCAGTGAATGCATTGCATGATGCTTATGACATTTCAGAATGCTTATGTGTAGGATCTGTACATTTCGGTGGTTCTGCTATAGCAGGTGTTTATCATGAGGGCTGTGGCAGTATTTGGATATGATTTTCATAAGGTATTTGGCTCTAACCAGCATCTACTGGTCAGCCAAAATATGCTTTCAGTGATGGCGCTAACGATAATGAGTGTGGTTTGAAGGGAAGGAGACGTGTTTCTAGGAAAAATAATTTTAAGGTATGATTTTCTTCCATTAAAAGCTACAACTTGTTAACATTGTCCAGTATACATTTCTTGCATGTTGTGGTATATGATACCCAGGAGGGCATAGTCTCTCGATATTGTAGTAAGTTTGGATAAGGTTTAGGTGGCTTCTTCAAATATGCAATCATAGTGGAGTGTCACTGTTGGATGAGCATCATCTGTAGCTTTGCGAGGGTGTGTCATGAGTGTTTTCCTCAGAGCAAATGAGGTGATGTCTGTGGGCTATATCAGTTTTTCTAGTGTGTTTTGGATAGCTGATGGTTTGTGGAAGGAGGTGTGTTGGTCTGTGGATTTTCTGCATATGGTAGTTTGATGGTTGCTATTTTTTGTGTTGACCTTGGTGTCTAGAAAGTTGATGCTGATGTAAGTTTTCCGGAGAGAGTTTGATGGACAATTCTGGTTGCTGAATTTGTAGTAGAAATCAATGAAGGAATCCAAGTTTTCAGTGCAGATGTCATTTATGTAACCTAGTGTATCCTAGGAACCCATGCTGGTTTGGTGGGAAGGTTAATCTTCCACTTAAGGTGACTCCTGAAGGGCCTGATATCCTGGTGCTTGGATACAAGTACTGGGGTGCTTGTAGTTGCATCTGGAATTTTGCGAGGATGAAATTGTTGCAGATGAAGATAAAATAGATGGGTTTGATTCTAAGACTATGAAATGTCAATAGACTTCCATATATAAGATGCCAGTTAGGCATCAGTTAGGCTGATGTCACTCAGGCATCAGGTCAGGCATGGTGCTTCCCTGGGGTAGCATTGTGATGGCAATACTGAAGATGGTGCCAGTAAGAAGATAGTTTATGAAGCAGTGATCCTGGAGGAAGCATCTTTGTCTGGAAAGAGTTGTTTTCATATATAACAAAATATTGAAAGATGGGGTCTGGAGATCCTCATAGCTCTTCTGTGGAAGTCTCCTTTGGTTTCCTTCTGTAAGAAACAAGAAGAATGGCTTAAGGTGGCAAGAATTAACACAATTTTTTCCTTCTTCATTAGGAAGAAATACAAACTCCATGGTGAAAGAGCAGAGGTTTTTCTTGAGCTCCTTCTGATACAAAAGCATAAAAAATCATCTGCTAGCATCACTGACATTATCCCACTTCTCTTTTATCAATTGTTTAATAACTAGTTGGTGACTGGATTTTAAAAACTATGTAGACGCTTTAAAAACCCAGTTATATCTTTCAAAAATTATTTCTGAAAGAATTGCCATTGTAGACCAATGTACAATCGATTTAGGAGTGTCCAGGTCATTATAATGTGAAATTATTTTCATAGTTATTTTACAAGTGATGGTGGCTCTTTCCCCTTCATTTCATTTTCAGAAAGGTTGAGACACAGTTACAGGAACAATTCCTCTAATTGGACTACAGACCACAATGCTCCCAATGTTTCTGAGCATAAAAGTAAGCATTTAGAAAGAAGAGACATGGGGAGCTATTAAAGGTTGGGGTATTTCTTCATGACTTCCTCGTGGGTGTTGTCGGGATGCAGGTGCGCTCATCATCATTTCTCAGACATTGCATAATTGTTGGTGAAGGAATTGTCATTGCACTATTTGGGTCCAATGCTAAATGATATCAGCTTGTTTTTATAGTAATTTGTTGCATGTTGGTTTGGTGAGTTTCCGTTTCCTTGAATTTGTTGGAGCACATAATTGTGTCTGCTTCAGTCAACCTCTTTGGGAGATAAAGCTTCTCAGTTTCTTAGCTTAGGCAGACCCAAACAGGATATTCTGTTATGTATTAAGAGTAAAGAATTAGACTTTTTTCTACAGACAAGATGACCTACAAGATAGATCTGTGTCATTCTCCCATGTTCTTCAAAGTCTGAGCCATACTTCAATTAATTTGCTTTCATGTCTGGACCATTTCCCTGCTGAATTCTACAGGGCTGCAGACCTAATATACCTGCATTGCCACTGCAACAAGCACTTTCATACGAATTAAGAGACTGTTTTCACCAAAATGAACTTGTCAGGCATATAAGCTCTATGTAGCAAAGAGACAAGTGAATCTCAAAGTATAGATAAACTTACGAGCGAAAGTCCAGAGGGAGGAAAGATTACATGGAGGCAGGAAGGACGATAAATAGGCAAATGAGCAAGAATATGAAGGGGACATTTGGCCTAAATGGGACCCCCAGTGGACCATGAGAAAAAAAGCACCTATAAACGGTGGTGTGGCTTTATGAAGAAGAGGTTTTGGTATGGAGTGCAAGCTGAGACATGGAAAATGCCGTAAGATGCTCCTAGCCAAGGGTTCAGAAATGCGCCTGTAGCAGACTGGCTGCATGTGGGGAGATGGGGAGGCTCTGCGCTGGTTTCACTGGCAGCCAGGTTCCAGCACACCCCTGCCATTTCTTTACCCAAACTGTGAACGGCATTGCCTCTTTTGGACAGCGCAAGTCAACACCACTTGTGCTCATTTTAGCCTGGCCTGAGTGCGGGAGTGAGTCAGAGAGGCGTTGACAGGCCCTGAAGGCCTTGGCCCACCAAAGGGGCTAGGGGGATGAGTGATGGGAACCACACGAGGTGCACGCTGATTCCAGGTACCCTGAAATTTACGGGGGAAAAGGATCCTCCAGATGCAACTAGTGGGTCAGAGAGACCTCGGCTGACGGGGCTGCCTGGCTGCACTGCAAACCCGAGCGGGGCAAGGGCGAGGAAGGGGCAGGAGGCGGCGGAGGCGGATCCGCCTGCGCTGCGCGGATTCCCGGAGGAGCGGAGGCGCAGGGCCCGCTCCGCGGGGAGGAGCAGCGCCCACCCATCGCCGGGGGGCAGCGGCTCCGGGGGCAGGGGCGGGACGGACCCGGGCCGGGCCGGGCCGGGCCGG
>VWZG01002506.1:812516-1186969 GCA_013396735.1 Grallaria varia | reverse complement strand
GGGGCCGGTCTGTGCTCGGGAAGGGCAGGGGAGGAGGGGGGCGGCGGTGATGTGTGTGGCGGCGGCGGGCGGGAGCAGGAGGAGGGCGGCCGGGGCGCGCCGCCCGGGGCTGATTGGCCGCCCAGTTTATNGCCGCCGCCGCCGCCCCCGCCGCCCGCACACCCGCACCCGCCGCCCGCCTCCCGCTCCCTCCTCGCCGCCCTCGTCCTCCTGGGGCTCGGCCAGGTGGTCTGCAGCGTCGCCCTCTTTCTCTACTTCCGAGCGCAGGTAAGCGGCGCCTCCGCCGGCGCCCGCAGGCGGCGGCCGGAGAGGGTGCGGGCGCATCCCGCCGTGGGAAGGGCGGCCGCCTCGCACCCTTCGAAAGAGGGGAAGGCGCTCGTGTGGGTGCGAGTGAAGCGATTATTAAAAAAAAAAAAGGCCAGAAAAATCATAAAACACCCTTATCCGGCCCTAAAGCTGGTCCAGCTTTGAGGGGGGTCGGGCTGACGTGCTCCCAGTGCCCTGCCCAGCTTGTGCTGTGCCCTGGTCACTGGAGCTGCTCAGCCCGCGGTGTTCTGGGCACTGCCCTGGGCTGCGGGTGCGTGTTGGGGTCCAGAGATGCTCAGCGAGGTTGGATATGAGGGGTGCCCGCCTCGGGAAGCGGCTTGGTAATGGTCCCTCACCTGAAGTCTTGCGCGGCTTTGGGTTTTAATGATCGGCCCTCAGTTTTCTGCTGGAGAGGGGTTTGATATGGCTGAGGTCTTTGGCTGCCATGAATGTTTGATCAGCAGGAGAAATGGTTTGAAAGAAAAGAAAGTCACCACGCAACACCACTTGGGATGGTTTGTCTCCCAGGCCGCGTCAGGGGCACTGCAGAGGAGCGGGGTCTGTGTGCTCACGGGCATCGGCCAGAGGTGCCCGCTGCGGCTCGGGAGCTAATTCTGGGATTCTGGGGACTTGTGGGAGGCAGGGAGAGCCGCCCCTCACCTGCCAGGCCGCAGGCCTGACGGGGGATGCTGCAGAAGAGGCAGCGCTGCGTGCAGAACGGGCGCGGCGGGACTCACTGCGGGGGGGAGATAAGGTAACGATCGGTTAGGCTTTCGGAGAGGTGAGGAGCCCGCTTCTTGGAAATGACTCGGCTGCCTGGATTCTCTCGCTGCTGCATCTCTTGCCCCGCAAGGCTGAGCCCTCTCAGAGGAAGTGGGGAGCTGCCAGCGAGTTACTTCGCATGGAAGTGGCACTTCTGTTGCATATACTTTTCATTTGAAGTCAGCAGAGAGTGGAAACGTGTTTCTTTCGGTTTACTTTCTAGGCAGAGGTGCTTGATCTTGATGTAGCAGGCTGGATTTCTTAACAAAGTGCACTCTAAAAGCAGATGTTGCACAGATGTGTACCCACTTAAACAGATGAATGACTATCAAATATACAGTAACGCTGCTGATCATTTATTATGCCGACCGTTTCGTATTTTCTTACTGACAGTGACTTTGTGCATTCCATTTTTACAAAAACAAAATGCAGTACAGTACTTAGTTAATCATAACCTGTATACTTCAGAAGAGTGACGTTTAATTTCTGGGACTCAGTGTAAAGTGGCTTAAAGCTATTTGTTTGCTTGACAGTTTAATAAATGATGCCTACTTCAGCTTCTGTCAGAGAATGTTTTTCACTCCAGATATTCATGAACATGAAAAGGCATTCTTGTCAAAACATAGCTCAGAGATGCACAGCTGTACATTGATTAGTGGGCTAGAGAGCCATTGCAATCAAAACAGCAAATCAAAGTTATTAAGTGTCTTATTAAGGACTCTTTTTCACAGATGCATGTCAGTGCTTCACATGTGCCTTACAAAGTGTAAAAAGAACTAAAATGACTATTTTTCTTCTTCCTTGATCTAAAAAATTGCATGGTCCAGGTGTAATTCTGCGTTTGGCAGCTTAATTGTCTTACTAGTTTCTTGTTCCTGTAGATTTGGAATAGTGCTGTTGAATGGAGTCCTTGGTTGACTTGAATTTCCAAAACATCTGAAAGAGGCAATATAGCTCAATGTAGGCTTGACTGAAGTCACCTCCTGAAAAATTTCTAATGGGGAAAATGCAATCACTGGAAAATAGAATAATAACTATGCCTTTGAAGTAAGGATATACTTCACCATAAGATACGATAATCCGTATTTTTTTCACCATTTCTAATGGTGAAATAAGATAGATGGAAAAATGTAGTATGTCCTGCAAAAGTTAATTCTTATTTCACACTGTTCAAGATTGTTTTATTTATATGGGACGTGATTGGGCCTCTTTATTTTGAAAACTTTTCTGTCATTTGGTTATATTACGCTATCTCAATTTGGCTTTTTCAGTGCAAATTTCACCTACCTAAATTTGTATTTTAATAACAGAACATAAGTTTTGTGTATTATTTTGTTGAAATATGAGAAGTTAGTAGTAGAAGCTGTGCATCAAAAGATATGAATTGTTTGGTTGGTGAATTAACCAAATGTGAATTAGAAAGATTTGACTGTGTAGGCTGATACTAAGAAATTATGCATTTTATAATCTCTTTAAAACCCTAGCTAAGAGTCTGAACAAACTCTGACTCAGTTTTACCATACACATTTTGTCTGTATGTGCATAAAATCATTTGGGCTGTATCATGACACAATATAAGCTGAGACAGTAGTTGAGGTTTTGGTTTTTCCTTAGTTTTGTTTATTTTGTGGCATGAGCATTTGGAATTTCACAAGACACATAACTAAGACTGACACTAGGTTTTCACGGGTAAACACATGTTTGTGGCCAAGAAATAATGCAGTGCAATGCAAGTGAAACAATGAGCTGGTATGTCGAAAAATAAAAAAAGCAAAGAACTGAATTTTGCCCGTGTTCTCGTAATAGTGTTCTGAAATATAAAAACATTAGGGTGTTCTGACTCTGCTTTTTGGTCCATCCAGTGCAGTGTACTGAATCCAAGAACTTAAACAATAACAAAATTGTATTGGTCTGAAGCATTTTTTTTGCTCATACTTTGAGGAGTATTTGCTCCTTATCTAAAAATTGCCATGAAAATTGAGTTAGCTACTCAGAGCACCTGGAAATTATCACTCTGCAGAGATTTGTGCATAGCACATGGGAAGAGAGCAAAGTATTTTATTTAACTTCCACTGGTAAATGCTGAAGTAGTCTCCAAAGCTTAGCTTTTAAGCTTTTGTTTCTGGCCCATTTCCTTAGTGCACTTAGATCATATAAGGGTAGGAATTTGGTCTCACATTGGCTGAAGAGGAGGACACTGGAACAAACCAGAAGTACTCAAGTCCAAATTTGAGGGCTGAGTGTCTAACTCCCATAGTTTAACCTAGAGCTCAAAGAGCATGCATTTTTCCCATTAAAATAAAGTTATACAAATGTTAAGTTCTCTACCATATTGAAGAGTTCACACTTGGATAAATGGAGACCTGAAAGTCAGGTTTTTATTGTTATTTCATGTCTGTGTGAAATTTTCACTTTCATTGTGATATGTTTTTACACAGTTACCTTGCCAAGACTTCATCTAAAGTTTTGTGAGTATTGTAGAGCATTGACTAACAGAAAAAACAGCTTGGTTGGGGTCATTAGGTTTTTTGTTTTGGGAAGCCTGGAGGAACCCCTTTTTGATGGTTATGAAAGACCATGGAGTGAAAAGTGATATTTGATAGTCTGGAAAGAGGTTTAAGTTTGAAAATAGGTACAATTATAAATGTTAGAGGAATAAATGTTTAATGTGATGCTGTAACGTTGCATAATTGGTGCAAAAATTGAATAGTAAAGGTGGCTGAAATGTATTGTCTTTTAAAATGAAGCAATCTTTTTTTACATCAGAAAATTGGTTCTTGATTCTGTAAATTAATTTTATCTCACCCAATATGGTGGAATTCATTTTGACTGCCCTGAATTGGGTGAAAAGAGTCCAGAAATGCAACTAGAATGATGAAAGATGATGAAAATCAAGTGGCACCAAACAGTTTGATCTCATTTCAACATCAGTCACATAGATAGATAAAAGTACGCTAGGCACTCTTTAAATAGTTTAATTCCTCTAGGGCATTTAGGTTACTTCATATGCTATAAGGCTTTCTCCATTATTTTTGTTTGCATCTTGATGTTTCTTCCAGGTATTAAATCTTCAGGACTTTATGCTGAAGGTCTCCGCTCTGCAAGTTAACAAGCTGCTTCCTGTAGATAAAATTCTGGTATTTCATAGTAATTTTCTAATTTTTTTAGAAGTTCTTCTCAAAGCATATTCTTGAGAGTTTTTCTGTGCATCACTTCTTGCCCACAGTTTTGATCTCAGTGCTTGGTACTGCCATGGCAGTTCAGTGCGTATTCTTTGTAAAGATGTAAGGTGCAGGATTTCTGAGAATGCCTTTTCAGACAAGTGAGCTAATTTTCATAGTTAAGTGAGGTGAAAACTGTGTATTCTTTGAAAAAGTTGGGGGGAACAGGTAGGTTATCTAGTCCCCAAGATCAGAGTTTCACCTTATCAAACAGAAAATCTCTAGAGACTTGCAGTTTTTGTCAGAATGGACTGCACAGCTCTAACTTGCTGCAGATGTCAGTTAGTGTTTCCATTGAACCTTCAGTCTTTTACCTGTAGGCACAGAGATGTTGGCTTTCTGTCTTAGCCCTTCAGCAGATAAACTGTAATCTGAGCAAGTGATTCTGTACAATCTGCTGTTACATTTCTGGCACAGTGTTGTGTGACACATTTGAGTGATTGCTGGTGGGTGATATCTCTAAGTCTATGCTGGCATGATTTGTCATGCTGGACACTCACACATTTTGTGATCTTTGTGCTGTAAGACTTAGTTTTCTTGTGTGCTTTTCAGAAGATGTGTTTTAAAAGTCCCAAAGTGGGACAATAATCTGACTAGTAGAATTACTGATAAAAATGAGTATCTATTGGGAGTTATTTGCTGTAGTTTTCTGTCTTCTATTCTGTGATTTGTGTGGAAGGGACAAGACTCAGGTGCCCAGATCCTGTTGGAGACCTTCATTCCCTCAGGTCTCTAACAAGCCCAACATAAGAGGTTACATCTAAAATAATGGGTCCTATTTTGTGTCCCTCAGTGTCAGATCGGAAGCATATCAGAAAACTGGTAAGAGACCAGCAGAAGACTGCTGTGATAGGTAGGGTCCATGATGTGTGAAAGAATGGAGATTCTTTGAACCTAACAAAGAACAGACTAAGGCGAGGGAAGCTAATCACTATTTTAGCTACCTAAATACAGTCAGGCTCTTCAAAAGTGCACAGCAAAACCAAGAGGATTAGTCATAAATTGCAGCAAGAAGAACTGTAGCTGGGCATCAAAGCCAGGGTTTTTTACACACTAGAAGTGCTGAGGTTTTAGGACAGTTTGTCCAGAGAGGTTTAAAGTCTGCACTGATGGATAGTCCACAAAGCTTGTCTAGACAAAGCTTTAACCTGTTCTAAGTTACAAATTGGTCCTGCTTCAAGCAGGCAGCTGGACTAGAGACCTCCAAAGGTACCTTCCAACCCAAGTCATTCAGCATGAACTACCTTTTAGCAGCTATTGGTAAACATTTTGTTCTTCCTTTTTTTTTTTTTTTTTTGTTTATTTCACTTTACAGTTGATTTTCTGAGTTCAGAATACTAGTGGAACATAGTGTGAGAGATGCTCCTAGGATGAAGTTTTACAGTTGTTTAAAGCTAGTACCACCTTCCTGCTACTGGCTCTGATGCTTGTCTGATACTTGGAATGAGGGTTTTTTTGGGTGCTAATCTTTCAGAAAATGAGGTCAGCAAAAATTCCTCCCTGTTCATTGATTTAGAAGAGGAGACTGAAATCCAGGAATTAAATTCTGTGGTGAAGGTGGTAAGACCACAGAGGTGCTGGTTTAGATCTGCCTAAGCAGTTACTGAATCTGCACTGCACTAGCTGATTTCAGACGGCATTAGTGTAGGTTTTAGTGCTTAATTCATAGAGCTGCAGTGGCTGTACACAGATTTGCTTTTGGATTTAGCTGTGTCAGGCCATCATAGGAAGATGCTACTGCCTCTAAGCCGTTCTGTAACTCATCACTATCCGCTTTACTCAAAGCTGTGGCATCTTCTGATCTTCAGGTGAATCTTCTATGACCTGTTTCATTCCAAATCTACAGGAGCGACTGGGGCAAATAAACCCAGGTCACAGTGGCTGCCATTGGTCTTAATGAATCAGGCAAACAATTTCCATCTGGAAGCTTCAGCAGAAGGATGGTGATGTAGGGGGCAGCATTTGCTGCTGCTGTTTGTGGAACAAATGTTTCTCCGCTGTGTGTGCCTGCTGGATGTATGCCTGTCTGGTGAAGACTTAAATTCAGCTCTGTAATCCTAACCTTATGCCTTTTAACTGTTCTTCTTGGGGGTTCGGGAGTTGAATTTATGTTCATGTGAACAAATGATATAACATGTTTGATTCACTCTGGCTGTTTTGTATTCTGCAATACTTCCTTTTGGTGTTCTGTTGTGTCCAGCACTATGTTAAAGGAAACTGGACACTCGTTAGGTACTTGGTATTCCTGCATTGTGATTACAAATAATGTATTATCTTTTGTAATTCTCAGACAAAATTGTTTCTTCCACCTAAAGATAGAAGTAAAAGTTCTTTGATAGGCCAGTTGATAACTTAGACAAGAGTTTGGGGGCATAAACTCTACTTCAAGCCTGAAGGAGAAGCAGAATAAATACAAGTGAAGAGCAATTGTTGAGAGTTTCAGGCCATCTTTGAAACATAGTTGTTAATATCTTTTTGAGTGTGAAGGATATGGAGTATGAGAAGAGAGGGTGAAATGGTTTAAATAGTATTTATACAATTAAACTCTGCCAAGGTACAATCCTAATGCTTGGAATATCCTTCTAATTTATCTAATGGATAGAATTCAGTGTTTTAAAGCATACTTCATTCAGTCATAAAGACTGATTGCCAAAAATGTCTTGCAGATACTCTAAGCTTATTAGTCTTGGTCCAATGATACAGAGGTGTTTTGTGGTGCAGTTTATTCATCTTTTGGTCCTTTTGACCTTTGCTGTCTTGGTGACTCATGTAGCAATATCTCTTACCACTGTCATGGCTTAATCTTAGCCAGCAGCTAAGCCCGATGCAGCTGCTTGTTCACTCCTGTGATGGGGTTGGGGGGAGAATTGGAGGAATAAAATTGAGAACACTCATGGGTAGAGATAAAGGAAGCAAAAGCTGCACACACAAGGAAAGAAGAGTAAGGAATCCATTCACCACTTCCCATGGGCAGGCAGATGCCCAGTCATCTCCAGGAAAGTAGGACTCCTTCACTGTAATGGTGACTTGGGAAGACAAATGCCATCACTCCAAACACCATCCCCATCTTTCTTCTTCCCCTGGCTTTATATGGTATAGAATATTCCTTTGTTCATGTGAGGTCAGCAGTCCAGGCTGGGTCCACTCCCAGCTCCTTGTGCACCCCTAGTCCACTCAATGGTGGAGTGGGGTGAGAGGCAGAAAAGGCTTCAACTCCATGTCAGCACTGCTCAGCGATAAGAACGTCTGTTATCAACACTGTTTTCAGCGCAAATCCAAAACACAGCCCCATACCAGCTACTGTGGAGAAAATGAATTCTGTCCTAGCCAGAACCAGCACACCCACAAAACAGTTCCAGTGATAGCTGGCTGATAGCTTCAGTGATAGTTTCAGAGAGAACTCCTTTTTCTCCTTTTGAAAATGATGTGCTAGGTGTTTTAAGTATTTTCCCCAAGTTTCTCTACTTCAGTTTTCAAACAGTAGCTTTTAGAGGAAGGGTGACTGTGTATGTTTCCTCTAAAATAACTGTGATATTGCACTGTGTAGTTGAAAAACAGAATTCAGCATTACTGATTTTACTGTAAGAGTGGGATTTATCTTTAACTTTTGAAAGTCACATGTCTAGTCTAAGCTAATGAACTGGGCAGCACCAGAATATAATTCATTCTCCTGCCTCACATGTTTGTTGGATGAAATAAACCTCCATGTTGGGAACTTTTTCTCTTTTTGTTTACAGTGAAAATTTAGATAATAAACTTAGCCAGGTGCCAAACTTTTAGATGGTTGAAAAGTGTCCCTTACATTTAGAGCTGTGGTTGTGCTTATGGTTTTTTTTCAGATGGACCCTACCAGAATTTCAAAAGAACATGCACACTGTGTCAGAACTCTTTTTGGACATCAAGAAAGTACAGATTTGCATGATGCATCCTTTGAAAGTCAAGAAGCAAAGTTAATGCCAGAATCCTGTAGAAATATGAAACAGGCTCTCCAAAGGGCTGTGCAGAAGGTAAGTGACACTGACCATGTGTTCCTTTCTTTCGTGGTTCTGTTGAACTTAATACAATTTTTTCAACGTCTGTATTCAGAGGCAAGTTCTATAAATTATTTTCTGTAGTTCAAATAACACCTGACGTTTCATCAAATATTTTGTTTGCTCATGAACCTGGCAGTGGCTACACAATTCTGTATTCAAACATGTTTTATTTACTTTCTTTAAGAAAGGAAGACTAGAAGTTGTACTGAGAAAAGCGATTACAGTTAGTTGGTTAGCCATTCTGACCTTTGGATGGGCCTGAATGGTAGTCATTTATGCTAATACTTGTATAGGTTTGCCAACACGTTGGATGCTCCTAAAAAAAGGACAGTTCCACACTTTTTCAAAGCAATATTCCTGTTTCTGACAAGATTCTCTCAAGTCAAGTTCATCAGCAAGTAAAATATTGTCTGAAAGACAAAGGAGATAGCATTTGCTCTCATTTTGCTTTTGTTTTTTACTCTTTGTGCAGCTCAAAATGAGAGACAATGTTCCTTTTTTCTTTTTTTTTTCCTTTTTCTTTTTTGCTCACTTTACCAGCCCTCTATTCTCAGCAGACCATTCTCGGACTGACAGAAGAACTACTTTGCCATAGCATGCTAACTAGGCAGTCTCACCCAGCAGTTGAGAATGAGGGTTATTCCCAAACACTAATAACAAAAGTAGTCAGCAGAAGAAGTCAGCCCGAATGAAGAAGCCTAGGCAAGCAGGATATAAGTTACGGTCCCCTTCTGCTGCAGTTACTGCCTTTGATCTCTTTTTGTGTACATGATAGTGTTTAGTGCTAATTATGGGCTGTTTAACAGGTGAACATCTGCTAGGGTGTTTGGGTTTCCTGGCCTACCAGGTCCATTATAACTTTACTACTTCGCATCTGCATAGGACTGGCAGTTTTTGATTAAGGGTTCTACATTGGAATTGAGCTGAACTCACATACACTTTGGAGTATTTGAGTTAAATTTGTAGCATTTTAATTGTGCTAATGTAATGTCTGCTTTTAACAGAGAACCCTGAGTGACTGATCTCTTTGAGAACAAAACACAAAGAAACACAGAAGTATATCTTGTCCCTTTTGCCAGCCACCTCCTTCAAAAGCTTAAGGGGACGACGAATGGTTAAGTCTGTAGGATTAGTTCTTTCATCCTGCGTTTTATAGAGACTCTCATGCTACACCTACATCTGTGCTTTGTGCTGGTACTAGACTGCTCATTCATGCGTCTCCCATGGCACAGTAAGGCGCTTGTTACAGTAAGTCAGTGAGAAGCCCTGTGTTCTGGTCTTTTGCTGCTGGTTACTCAACAAAGGCATTTGCTTTAGTTGAGGCTGCATATCTTGCCAGTCTGGATGGAACTTAAATGCTGCCATGTCCGTGGCCAGGATAAGTAGTGAGTAGAGAGAACTTTGCTGGCTGTTGACCATTAGTTTGAGAACAATAAAATTTCTCTTGCCAAAGTAATTAGATTCTGAATTTCCTTTGAATGCAACAGAGTGTATTAAGCAGCTGCGCCAGTGTTCTAGATGCTTTGTCATCCTATATCTATGACAGAGAAAAAAATAGATAGGAAAATGATCACCTGCTTGCATCTTTTTGGTATATGAGAGAAGTGAAAGTAACAGTGTCAGGCAGAATTACACTTTATCATGATCTGTAAGCTCTGCCTTTCATTAGCCCTGCTACAGTGAAGAGCAGAGATGCAGCTGAAGCTTATTTGCAGTTATGTTAGTCCTCAGTGTGTGGGAATGCAGCAAATGTGACTTGAGAGATGTTTCCTGTTGTTTGTGCTTTCTTCACTTTCCTGAAGGAGAATCTAACCTGTGTGGGTTTTAAAAGCCAGTATCCTTGAAATGGCAGCACGTTCAGTGACTAAAATGAAGCACTTCAAAGTACCATTTATGTTTTGTGATTTTTTTTCAATATATTGTCTTTTGCAATTCAAGCTGTTCAGGAAATGAAAATAGACAACTTGCTTTTGCTCAGGTTTATAGTCTGGTTACAGCTTCTAGTTTACCACACCAGTTCTCATCTGTTTTCTTTACACACCTGTAGACCTAGTGCTTAAATCTGAAGCAGGGATTGATGTTGAAAATGAAAGTACTCTTATGAAAACCTCTGTAGTAGGGCTGCAAGGTCAGGGCTAGAAATATTTGTCTCCTGAAAAAAATATTTTTTTTCTTCTAATTGAAATCTAATGATCGATTCCTTAACATATTACAGGATAAAATTTCTGCTTAAGGAACAGCTTACTAAGTAGAAAGCACATTTTCAATGTTCCATATAAACTTTCAAGCAGACAAGCAATATACTTTCCTAGCCTGTATGTTTACTTAATTTTTTTTCCATGTAACCCTAAAAACCTTTTGGCAGTCCAGATGCACTAACCACAGTCCTTATGAAGTCTGTTATGAGCCTGAAGTAGAAAGGACTACAAACATTTCTTTGGTCAATTCATAAGTAACTTTTCTTGGCAATACTCCCAGCTTCTAGGAGCTTGTGGAGTTTGGGCATAAGCTAGTCTTCCCACATGGCAACAGAGTGCTTTTCTAGACCTCCAGGGCAGCACTTACAGGGAGATCTATAGCAGATCTTAGCAGACATTTAAAGTGCACATAGTTATGGACCAAGTAAAGGTTTCACAAGTGATTGCTTGTTGTTAAAATTTCACTGTTTCCATCCTACAGTCTTACATGCCTTTTTCTTTTCTTTTTTTTTTTCTCTTTTTCTTTTGCAAGCAATAGACCACTCATTTGGATAGAGCTTGTATTGCTGGTCTCCATGCTATAGCCTGATGAGTATTGGTTCATGTACTTTTCATTTCACTTCCTGATTAGCATTCTTCAAATTGCTGAATTTCCTGCAGGAGAATCAGATGCTTCTTCTTGGTACTTAACTGTACTTAAAGCACTTGGGTAGTAAAAGAAAAAAGTGTATGAAGAAGCTTTAAGACCACAGCTGAAAAAATACATGAATGTACAGAGGACTTATCTTCTCATTGGTCTCAAAGGGCTACTTATAGGTGCTCAAAGTAGATACTGAGATATTGTAAAAGCCAAAGGAGATGAACACATGATATTTATGCAAGGTTTGTCAAGTGTAGCCTTTTATCTGCACTGTCAACATTGGATATGACTTGAAGAGCAAGAGTTATTCTTGCTTTGAACAGGCTGAAATGCTAAGGGTAAAACCTGCAACCTGCTGGGGATGAGGAAAAGAGCAGTTCCCAACTTTCCAGGCACGTAAAGCATGATTTTTAGCTTTAAAATGTGGGCTTCTTAATGGCATCTTAGTTTCTGGATGAAGGGAAGACATGTTTTTCAATTTTGTGACTAACTGCTTGTCGTTGAAATAGTGACTGTATGAAGGAGGTTGGAATGTGGGAAGCAGGACAGCAGAGTTGATTTGGTTGGCAGTGAGCAAATTACACAAAGGAGTACAAATGCAGCTTACCGTGTCTAACAGAGTGGTGTGATTTTTGCGCACAGTTTTGCTAAAAATAACTGAATAGCTTGGCATCACACACAGTTGATGGCAGTCTTAAGAGAAGTCGCTGGTAATATTTTGTCAGTAGTTTCTTAGTCACACGTTCTGTTGAGCTGTTTCTGCTTCCTTAATGGGAATCTATACTGTTATTAAGTATAAGATGCTTAAAGAAATTCAGGTGTTGAAAAATGCAGTTGATACTTTAAAGATTTGAAGAATTATAGTTCTTAATTCCTTGCAGTAAAAATACCAGGGAATTTTTAAAATCCCATTAAGAGGCTTTCTTTAAATATCTGGATATCTTCAGATATCCAGTGAAAAATGTCCTTCAGGATCAGAAGGAAGTACCTGGTAAAATGCTTTTCTAAAGTAGTTTCTGTATCAGCACCTTGGAACTGTGGAAACATGAAGTGAAAAACAAGAAATGTTGAACTACTTACTCTTCAGGAGGAAGCTCACAACTCCGTGTCTGTTTTCTATGGACTAGAAAACATTTGTTTTATCTTCCTTTTGGAAACCTGGGCAACACAGCAGAAAGGAATATCAAAATTTTATAGGACTGGTCAGAATCAAATAAAAAACTTGACACTAGTACAGAACTATTAGAGAACTGGTAGAGGATTTCTGTTTCCTGGCCACAGTCTAGCCACTTCTAATCCAGTGACAAGCACACAGAAGAGTCAGTGAACATAAGCTAGTCTCCAGCTCATCTCAGTGTGTTAGTGTTGAGCAGATGCTTATAATTTCCTTTTTTGTGTAATGACACCTGCATTCCTAATTGCATAGCAGCATAGCCTCAAGAGGAGTACAGGATAGTGTTCCTGTCAGAGACACATGCTCCTAGGAAATAGGAAAGTAGTCTTGAGACCATCAGGACAAGGAGAGTTGTGGGCTCAAGTCTACCTGGGTAGCTGTTGTGCTTACCAAGTGGTGATGCTGCAGAGGAACAGCACCACCAACAGTCAGAAAGCAGCTCAGACTGCATTCTGTGAGGATCAGAGCCTTTCCACATGAAGATGAGCAGAGTCAGGCTGCTAGATCTCAGAAGGTGAGGTACTCAGCTGCTTAAGCTAGAGACTCTTTGGAAATATGCAAAAGCAGAACTCTATGCTCCGAAGAAAAATGTAAGTTAAGAGTAGAATAACAAATGGCCAGTTCAGGGATTTCAAAGTCTGAGTTAACAAACATGGGATTTATTTTTTTTTTTTTTTAGTGCCAGTTTACATAATAGAAGTTTAAAATGTATATTGTTCTTTTTGGGTATGCCCAGTAGGCTCTCCAGGCAAAAATATTCCCCAGAAAGAAAATGCATGAAAGCAGACTCCACATTTGAGAAGTTTCCATTAAGAAAGCAAGAAACAAAAAAGTCTCCCCTTCAAAGGAAGGGATTAGGGATAAGTGTAGTGCAGCAATCTGAGAGTGTGGTCCATCTCCCAGGCTCTTCTCACCTGATGTCCTGTTCTCTTCAGAGGCTTTTGGCTTTCTTCACAGTACCCAGTACTTGCAAATTCTTGTCATCTTCCTATTTCCTACTTAACTGTGGTTAGTGGCTGATGCTGGTGCGTAGCTCCTAGAACTGAACTTCATTTCTGTGCTCCTAGAACTGAGATTGAAGGGAAAAGATCAGAGAAGTAAAGTGAATGTAAATGAGGGAGGTGGAGGTGAGTTTTACTTCTCTGAAGTTGTGATTCTTCTGCTTTTCTTCTCGTCTCTACAGCAAAATCTTCGTGATTCTTATCTACCAAATCTGCATATCTCTGCTGAAGTATTATGCTTTGATAGTCATACTACAACCTCCATACTGCTGTGGCTTTTCATTTTGGTTTAACATTTAAATACCTACTGAAAGGGGAAAGTGAGAGTATTAAGTGAACCGGCTAAGGCATTACAGACTTCACTGTGGTTGCAAAATTACATAAAAGCAGGATTTCATGTGTTTTCAAAGCAGGATTTCAAATTCTAAAACACCAGAGTGATTGGGAGCACAGCGGAACATTGCTGATCTGGCCAAATCCGAGGCATACTGCATATACATGGATTGAATCAGTCAAACAGCAGAATGCGTGACATAAAGATGAAACAAGGACTACTCAGGTTTCAAAGAGGACATGACTTGCTATCTTCAGCAAAATGTTTTCTTTTACTAAACATCTTCTTGATGGCCCCATAGTATGGAGTATTCTGAATAAGAAACATATTACCTGTGGTTTTTTTAGAAAACAGATGAAGAGTCATGGGGAAATAGGGAACAGAACTGAGGATTGAACTTAATCTTACCAGAACTCAGTCCATGTTCGTAAGAAGACCATGCTGCTTAGATTTTTTGAAAACTGCCATTTGTGTCTTTTTTTCTCAAGAGCAAGATGGGTGTGGATTATTAAAAACGAAGCTTTTTGTGGTGCCTGATGTCTGCAATTTGTGCTGTTCTTGGGTTTGTGTAACATGCGTTTCATCCATGTTAAAAATCCATCTGCAGTTTTGAAGAATTGCATACTTCCCAATTCTGGCACCCAGTTCATCTGGCTCAGTACAGATGGGGAAGATACTTAATCTTTCAGTTCCTGTGTATCTTGTTAGAATTGAGCCTTGACAGTCAAGTCTTGCAGTCTTGAAACCTTCGCTGTTAGCAGTCAGGTGCAAGGGGTGCAGATTTTCATTTACCTCATCACAAATGAAATTCAGAGTTTAGCTTTCCTTAGTGGTTAGAATGATTACATATTAGTACCTATGTAGAACTGCCTCTTTCATTATCTTTAGACCCAAATTAATTAAATCAGTTCATAAACTCCATTGTTTGATGTGATGCCTTCTTATCAGTCATTGTTCCATTATACTTGGAGAAATATTCCAAGTGCGGTAAGTAGAAAAGGTTGCAAATGTCCTGTCACCACTAATTCAATAAATAATGCAGTGATCATACACATCATCATTCCTATCCTTCTTTATCAGATGATTGTGGCAGCTAAACTGTGTTTGTGTTACACATTCTCATATTTACGTGTTACATATCCCAGGCATCTGAATATACTATCGGTGGAACAATGTCCTCAGACACATGCACAGAGTATTGTAAGTGTGTAAACTAAACAATATTACGAAACCAAGACAACATCAAAGCCATGGTTCTTTCTCCTTTTAGGAAGTCCAGCGTTCCATGGGAAGAACGTCACCAAGACCAGAAAAAGGTAGGTACTGGTTTACAAATAAGAAATATTTCAGTTCCACTAAACCTGTCTTTCTTAGCTAATGCAATTCTGTTATCTCTAGCTGCAATGGAGGCATTAGGAATTGAACTGTACAAGAGAAATAAACCTGAGAAGCAGCCGTTTGCCCATCTCATTATTGATGATAAGAATATCCCGTCTGGTAAGTTCAATTTTAAGTGAATACTACTATAAATGTATTAAACAGTGAATAATTACATGAAAATAGTTCAGCAAAACCAGCAGCAGCAGACTGGGATTTCAGAAATGGCTTTTGATAGTGAGGATAAGTTGGATGCATTAAAGGATTTCAGAGGCAACAGGGGTAATGTTGAAAAGAGGATGCCTCTGCTTTGTGTTAGTCAAGTGCTGAATGGCCTCCATTTCAGATTATCAGTTTTCATGATCAGCCTCTGAGGGCTTGGCCTGCCCCTTTGTGGTGTCTTCAGGTGAGGAAGGAAGATCTTGTCTTGGATGCTCTCTTCTGAAGTCTCTCATTTTCTTTGGCCTGTAGGGCCCTTCTGGAGTTTTTCACTCTCGCTGGACATCATCCATAGGTGTATACACACCCACACACAGATGTATGCATGCATACAAGGATATACCAGCACAAAGACTGGCCAGAATCCAGATCTTGCATGTTGGAAGATATTTCCCTTCCACTGAGTTGAAGTCAGAGTTTTTTTGTCCTGCTGTCAGCTGAAGGAATGTATTGTTTTCTTTCGTTAAAATTCAAGCACTTGTGTCCACCTCTTCAACCCTTCACAGCAACACTCCTTTTGAGGGCTGAAGTGTAATGGGGTTTGTACTAGGTGGCACAACATTTATCTTCAGGGTGGATCTGGAAGCTGAGAATCTCACATGAGTACACAGTGCACACGCATGTCAGATGCCCATCATTGTAAGAGTTTGTCGTAAAGGAAGCACATCTTTAATCTGGAGATGTTGAAAACCTAGAACTGCAGTCCCAATGGCATTATTATAATTTGCCTCTTAATTCCCTGCCCCTTCTGGGTATGTTGCACTCTGATAGCATAGGGCTGAACTGAGAGCATATTTCCTTCTGCTCATGGCACGTTGCAAAGGTTTTGTCATGTACCATTCAATTTTATATTGCAGGACTGGTATAGAGTTTTCTACGTCGGACTCCCAGGGCCCTCATGACATTCTGTCATGCCAAAGTTTCACAAGGGTCTGTCTGCATCCATCTAGTCCACTAGTAGCAAGAATAAAGATCATAGCATTGTACTCTGAGCAACTGTGTTGACTTGGATGCAGCATGTTTCTGAGCTATTGAGTATGGGGAAAAGAATGTTCTTGTGGCTTTTTTCTGCCCCTGTGGTAAGAGGATGGCATTCTTTTATATTGCCAGAGCTCTTATTCTCTGCACAGAGATATTCCGATGGGAATATCCTTGCTAGTACAATATCGGGGTACAAGGCATGTGTCTGCCTCGGAACACTCTCCAGAGGAAAAGGTTCATTCCTATAATTTTAAGATATGTTGGAATGGTTTTATTTTTTGCCCTGAGGCACTCTCAGTTGAGATTTTTCTCTGTGTATTCTCAACACAACAATTGGTGTGGTAGAAGTAAACCATTTTTTTCTGAAGCTATCAGGTAGAGGATCTTAAGATAGGAGGTTGCATTGATCACCACTGCCTTCTTTCTCTGACGATTTATACATTCTGCAGTGCTGAACTCCTTGTTAATTAAGCTGTGCACATTGCTTTTCTGTTTTACATAAGCAAACCAAAGGGGAATGCTGTGTTGAGACTTGAAATCTGAGATTTTAGCAGCCTGTATTGTAATACCTTGCTCTATTTAAAGACAAAACACTTCTATACAGCCTTTTGCTTGGAGGGATAGGATCCTTTCAAGTACATTGGCATTGCCAAGATCCAGAGCTTTATAAGCAGAGAGCTTAAGGAGCTTGTCAGATGGCAGTCAGAACTTCCAAAAGCTTTCTTGCTAGCTCAAATGCTTCCTGACAAGCTTCTATTTTAGTCAGATCTTGGCTTTGATGTACTTTTACCATAGGTCCATAGTAGAAGATGCAGTATCAGTAAACCTGTCTTAGCATTTTGTCTTTGTAAGGTTTCAATTAATTTGCTAATCACAGAGATAGGTCACTTATATCTGCAAAGTGGAGTGTGTCAGTGTCACAGTCTGTGAAATCCACATTTTCCTGTGGGGAGTTTATTTGCTGTTTACCTGGATGTTGCTGTGAACTGTGTTTATATCAAGGCTTGCTGATAATTTTTACTGTTGTGCATTGCTGCATTAACCTTCAAGGGAGTGATGTAGGACATCTGTGGGTAATGGCAAGGGAGACATTGCTCTTTCTTCTCTTAATTTTTTTTTTGTCTCAAAAGCACAGCCTGCAGGACGTATCAGAAACACAGTGCCTGCAAGCTGCTTTGTTTCTCCTTGGGGCAGATCAACCCATTACCAATGTTATGAGCTGGACATACTCCTTTATGATCTGACACATATGGCTTCTGCCTGTTTTGGAAGGGCATTGTCAGGATGTTAATCATGAGCACAACTGTTGTCCTTGTGGGCATTGAACCAGTGAGGGGCTGCATCCTTATAGATAGCTGGAACCCTGAAACTACTGGTTGTGCAGCACTTCAGGGTCATGCTTACTGGTGTGAGGCAGTACCCACTTGGCTGGGTAGCACAGAGGTTAGTGACAGGCTTAAAGAAAGAAGAATTTGCATGAGGGTCACCAGGAGTTTTTCCTCTCCCATCTTTTCTCTGACTGCAAATGGGAATTTCTATTGTCTTCCTCTCATTCTTTACCCTCCATGTCTGAAATCTTTCAGAATTGTTTTCTGCCATCCATGAGCCTTGACAGATCTCTTCTTAGTATTCTCTACTGTCATCACTCTGACACAGAATAAAGTGTCATTCTGACAAAGTCTTTATCACTGTCAAGCAGGATTTTAAGTATTTTGCTACTGAACATCCTTCATGCAGGGGCACTGAGCAGTGTCTGTGAGAGAACATTTTCCTTTTACCTGGTTCACAATGAACTAAAGCCTCAAATGGACTTTTGCAACTGGGGGGATAGTAAGAGGGAAGGGGGGAAATAAACCTTCTCAGATCTTAGTGTCCCCACCCATCATTTGGCAGCAGGACCTGTAGTGGTTTGGCTTGCTGTGTGTATTTTTTAGTTTTGCTGCCTTAGGTTAGAACTGGATGCTTGCTGGTTGGTTTTTACCAGAGCTCACTATAAATGCTACCTAGGTTTTAAATGAAAACAGTGAATTTTGGTTTATAAATTGATTGCAGAAATTAGTCACAGTTTAAAGGAGAAAATCACAAACAGAAATAAATATAAATGTTAAATATATAATTTGATGTGTGAATGAATACCTTTAGCTCTCTAAGGAAACGCTCTAGTATTCTGAGCTATTTACAGCTACAGGTTCGAATTAGCTGCCTTTTGCCTCCAAAAGAGTTTTTCAGAGCAAACAGTGCTTTGGTTCTTTCTTCAGGCTTTATTTATATCTGAAAGCTACTATGATGCAAACAAATTATCAAAATGGGGCTACTCTCTCCTTTGTTTCCCTCATATCATCTTCCTTCTTGTTGCTCACAGATAGTCATGATTTTTATTTATTTGTCTTTATTTGTCTTCAGTTTTCAGAAAGGCTGTGTATTATTTTGAATTTTTAAATAATACTTTTTGCCATGTCTTACTCATTATTTCCCTGACCACTTCCTTCTCTGTCAACATGACTTACCTTGTGCTATTTTTTGGTGGTTCCAATGTGAATTATTTCACGGGAGGTACTGTATTGCAGTATTTCTGGCTGGCCCATGGGTTGGGTTGTGTCAGAGTTTCTGATACGTGGACAGCTGATTTGGCACTTACGTTCTCCAGTTTTCTCCACTTCTTGTGTTTTGGGGTACTGGTTGTTTTGATGTCTCCAAATCTCAGTATTACCCCCACAAGTGCTGAGAACCTGCTTGCTCCTTCCATTAAAGATTGCATGACATTGCTTCTACCAGGGCATTGTTGTGCTGTGCTGCTGGCTGTGGCATGCCTCTTCTGGAGCTTTGAATTGTAACAAAATGCCCATCTGCCTCAACTAATAAAATCATAGTATTATAATTTAATCCCTTTTAGTAAGGGACTTCTAAAAGTTACGTGTGCAAAGTCTCTGATCAAAACAAATATGGTCATCTCCCATCCTCTCTTGGCCTGTCCCTCCACCTGACCATGGATGAATGATGCTTATTCCCCTGAACATCAAAAGAGTGTGAACAAACTTCACCCAGAGCCCATCTCAATGATAAGCAACTGTGGCACCTTTTTGCCCTCTTTTCAGCAGAAAGTCACGCCTTCCTTGAAGACTTCTTCAGAACTGCAGCTTAAGACTGGCAACTAAAAAGTTTAATTGTCAGGTAAATAAAATCTGCCTAGCAATATCCAGTGTGCCACGAGGCAGTCACAGCATAGATTTCTGTTCCACCATAGATGTACATTTGTGTCCCATATCTAACGTGCTTCTCCTCTGATCCAAGCAGATTTCTAATCTGTCCTCCTCATCTTGAGGGAGTCCAACCTCCTTGGGGCAGTACTTCTCCCAGACTTAGTGCTGTGCACAAGAAGTTTTACAACTTCATCAGCTATCACCAATGCTTCAGAGGTGCACTCTGTACCGCTATCTTAGCATTTCTTCCAAGTGAATAATTCCAGGCTAAGAGACTTAAGATCTTGATGTCTCTTCCAGTTAGTTGGTGGTTTTCAGAGGGTTTTTTTGAGGAACTGCACAGAATATGGCTTCTCTGTATGATTTTGCTTTCATGATTTCTACCTGGCTGTGCTAGAGCCATAGGGAAGCAATTATTTATGATCTGCCTTTGACAGCCTGTGCTTTGCTTAAGTCTTTGTGGAAGAACGCCAGAAGGCTTTTGTTCTGGACTACTGTTAAGGTATTTCCCTCAAATGCAAAAGTTTGCCCTTGGCAGTTAGGGAAGGCTCATCTCTCTCAAATTCCCATCCCTACTTCCCCTCACTTTCTGCACAGTCAAATGCTAGAGGCATCTTTTGAATTAATGGAATATTCCTGGGACTTTTCCCCGGCACGCTTGTGAGCACTGGTGGTCCTGGGGCATGCCTCAGTATATGCTTGGAGAGGAGGGCACTGGGCCCTACTGCGTGGGGAGAAGTTTGGTAGGGATAGACTGTTTTGGTTTGATGTTGGGGCAATAAGGTACTGTGTATTCCAAGCAGGCATTTAGATACACTGGGTGGCTAAGATGTAATGTCCTGTGGTACATATGTGAACTCGCCCCTCTGGGAGAGAGCAAATGAAGTTAGTCTTGTGTTCTGGAAATTGTTAGTGGTTAGGAGTGCAAGTTGGCCAACTCTCATCTGTTGTGTTATGCCCTATGTATTACACTGAATAATAGTGTTAGTGGGTTGTGCCTATCAGGAAGGCTCATGGAGCTGTTGGTTCCTCAGCATGGGGATGCCTGTGGGCTTTGCCAGGATCATCTCCCACTGTTGCCTATTCTTCTGTTTTTGCAGGCATGGGCAGTGAGTTGAGGTGGGTACTGTAAAGGGATTCTGGTGAAGCTAGGGAGGTGGAAGGACCATGGGGATGTGTGCTGCAGGGCATGCTCCTCAACAGAAAATTCTCTGATAAACTTCTACATGATATATGTGCTGTAGTAACAGTGCTAACTGAGCTGGTGTCACAGGCTGCTTCTTACCACTGTGGTGCAAAAAACGATCTGAAGTGTCAGATGTGACCAGGTTTGCAAGGAAGACTCAAACGTTCTCTCCCAGTGCCTCTCTGACCTCCTGCCAGGCCATCTCTCAACACAGCCTCAATAGCAGGATTTAGATGAAATGTCATCTAAGACTTGACTGCCTTGAAACCTCCAAGAGATGATGCAGTGTGACTCCCTGATGATAGTGCCTGGGAGGTGTCTTTCGAGGCAGAGAGCCTGTTTGTGTGTACCTGTATGTGAAAAGTTACCTTTCAGTGTCAGAGGTAAGCTGGGAAACTACTCAAACATCTCCAGTCTCTCAGCTCCTTTTTGTTTTCTTCGCAAAGTACTGATTCACCCTAAAAGATCAGGGACAGATTGCTGTTTACCAGGCCACCATCAGACAGGCAGAGCTGAAAAGGTTTATGTGTACCTATTAGAAGGAATTCAATAATGCTTCTTTGCATATGATAATTGTATTAATCTGCCCTTTTTAGTAGTCAGATTTGGTAACTGTTACGTATGTATTTTGAGTCCCTCATGCATGATATTCTGTGGAGAGACAGATAATATTATCATCGTTTTCCTTCCTAATTTGTGGATCTCCAGCTTAAGACAACTTGGAGGGGACTGTTCTCCTAGAAGCATGGAATATCAGCTCACTGCTTCTAGTTTGAAATTTAAGATGCTTAAATAAGAAAAGAAAAAAAAAATAAAATCAAAGTGTCCAGAGTCCCATCTGTTTTCCAAGAGCTCGCCTTCTGAGACTTTCTGCTAGATGTTAAAGAATCTGTTTACCTTCTGAATAGTTATAATTGTCCAGCTGTAAGTATTTGTACAATTGTGAAAGAACTAGGACTGTGCTGTAGACTGCTATCCTAAGTATCTAGGACATGACTGAACCAGGTTTTGGAGCCTTATTCTGGTATATGCATCACTGGGTTAAGTCTAAACATTTTTTTTCCCATAAAAAGGTTTGTTATGACATAAATATTTGAAGTGCTATGTAAAGTCTAGGCAACTTAGTATGTAGTACTAAAGATGCACAGTTGTACTGATTTTTCCGTTTTTTTGGTGTTGTCAATTGAAGATGTTTACCTCTGTACCACTGCAGTCAGAAGAACATAAAATATGCTTTCTCTTTGGGGAATTACCAGTTTGACTTGTGTTCAGAATTTTAGTTATTCCATGCAAACACTTACAGGTTAAAGACTAATAACTAGTTTTTTTGTTTGTTTTTTTTTTTTTTTTCAAATTC
Source organism: Grallaria varia (assembly GCA_013396735.1). Taxonomy (NCBI): domain Eukaryota; kingdom Metazoa; phylum Chordata; class Aves; order Passeriformes; family Formicariidae; genus Grallaria; species Grallaria varia. The sequence goes on along the minus strand of VWZG01002506.1, from coordinate 1,164,979 downwards.
CTCTCAAAAATTCATTAGTTGAATAAAGTTTTAAGTGAAATGCACTGTCTGAGTTGAGCTTGTTGGATGACTGCTTAGCATAATCAAATTACAAGCAAGTGTTTTGTACCACAGCCCAGCAGGCATTCCAGTGGAAGGGCAGACAGCTATAAATAGCAAGCCAAATACAGGAGTGCATGAAAAAAAAGAAATTCCTTTGGAATTTTTGTCATAATTGTCTAATACTCATTGTAGCCTATAGAACTGTAGTTGATTCTAAAAACTTAGAGATTGCTTTCTAAATGTTGGGGTTTAAGTGTTTATAAATAATATGTTTTTCTCTCTCCTCTTCAGGAACCCGCAAAGTGAACCTCACATCCTGGCATCCTGACAAAGGCCAGGCAAACTTATCAAATATGACATTCAGTGATGGAAAACTAATTGTTAATCAAGATGGATTTTACTACCTTTATGCCAATATTTGTTTTAGACATCATGAAACTTCAGGAAACTTGACTCGAAGAGGGCTTCAGCTGATGGTATATATGATTAAGACAAATCTTAAAATAAGGCGCTCTGATGTGTTGATGAAGGGAGGGAGCACCAAATATTGGTCAGGGAATTCAGAATTTCATTTTTATTCTGTAAACGTAGGAGGATTTTTTAAATTAAGGTCTGGTGAAATGATAGGTATCCAGGTATCAAACCCATCGCTATTGGATTCATCGCAAGAAGCAACTTATTTTGGAGCATTTAAAGTTAGGGATTTAGACTGAATCTTTTAGTGTGCTGAAAATTTTTTGTGTTTCTAGTTGTCCAGAAACAACTTGAAGACAGAACTGAAAATCTTCTGCAACTCAATTGCTTCTGTATAAGCCATGTATCTCTAAAGACACGTTTTTGTCCTGTGCTGACTCCAGCAGGAGTCTTGCAAATGCACAGAAGTGCAAAATAACACAGTTCTCCTGATTTAGTCTTACAGCAGTTTTAATTCATTTGTCTCCACTGGCTTCAGTAGTGTCATTTGCCTTTTACATTGGTGTAATTGAAATTAAAAAAATTAGTATTATTGAACTTCTGTTTCCAAGTTCTGCCCTGACTTTTTAACCCATGCTACCCTTAACAAGTTCTGGTGCAGACATGGGGCAGGACAGAACTTGGTTCCCGGCTTGCATCTAGGACTTGCTTGGGTTTGAGCATTCTGACCCTGAGACAGCAAAGATAATGAAAGTATGAGTAATGCCTTTGCATTTGATGTGGCTTTTCACATGCTGAGTTAGGTGTGTTTTTGCATTGCTGGATCAGGGTTGGAGAGCTCAGACCATGGCAGAAATGAGTTGCAGAACACCTAAACAGTGCAATTTTAAGTTTTACGTGATTAAAAGGGCCATCCCAGGAAGAAGGGAGGTCATCTGGCCTTGCAGTTCTAAACGGTTAATTACAGGCCATTTTATTATTGTTGCATAGTTAATTGCAACTACAGATTGCCAAAATATCGCATGCCTTTAAAGTAATACATTGTGCCAGAACCTGCAAAGACATTTTTTAAACAAAAAGTATGTATTTTTATATTATGTAAAATCTAAAGTTATATTTCAGGTGTAATGTTTTGTGTAAAAAAATGTAAGTTATATTGTCCTATAGTATTTGATACAAAATATTTAAAATCTCTTGCTGTTTGTATATTTAATGTTTTAAACTGTTTTTATGTACAGACATGTTAAACTGGTGCACTTTTTAATCCCAATGGGAAAAAATGCAGCTATAAGAGGTTGTTTGCAATTAGCAAATGTAATATATATCTTTGTTCTTAACTTAATAGATTTCTTTTAAGTTTGTCAGTGTTATTGGAAGGGGGGCAAACTCACACCAATGCCACGAGTAATTACACCAGAATGCTGGTCACTGGGTGCCTTTCAAACCTGGAGGGTAATTGGCATTACTAAGCTGTCATAATGTAAAATTAAAATTAAAAAATTTATACATAAGCCCCAGAAATGTGTTAGGGATATTTATAGTTACTGAACAGTCATATTTTCTTACAACAAAATCTGCAGGTGGTAAGTTCTGCAATTGAATAATGACTTTTTTAGCTTAGTTTCCTGAAAAAGTGAGGCTTATGTAATTGCATTGCCTGTTCTTGTCTCCCCTTGTAGCTTTGAAAATTCTGTACACTCCTGCCAGATTTGGCAGAGTTAAGAGCAGGTTTTATGAGGACAGACAGCTGAGAACAACTCAGCCATTTATACGTTACTTGTCAGTGGCTGGCCACTGCTTATATTAGCCAACACATTAATTGAGGAGACTCCTTGCTAGCTGCAACACGTGTTGTCGCTTGTATAGTTGCTTGGCCAAAAGAGGTCGGTAGATGGAATCTGAGGGAGGGTATGAGGGCCATAGGGGAGAGCTGCAAATACTAAAGTGATGTGTAGAGCACATTTGGACAGGGGGCAGGAGCTTGTTGGGGAAGGGAAGAGGGCGGTTTTTTTTAAGTGCTTGTCTATGTGCTTTAAGGAGGATGTGGGGGAAACCCACTGTTAATGCAGTCAGAATCAAAGAAAGCAGAAGACTCAAGTCTGTAGAAACTGGGGCTTCGTACAAATCCTCAGGCTTTTTTTTTTTTTTTTTGTAAGGAACAGAGTTGAATTCAAGCAATTATTTTATACTGTATAATAAACATTTCTTTGTAATGTTAATATTGTTTTCTTACAAAATATATTTCTAAGAAAAAAATCAACTTTGTCATTTCTTGATTTTCATGTGTACCTGAATTACTTTTGCAGCTTCAGTAATTTTATTTAGATTTCAGAACATGCAGGCTGGGTATAGTATAACTCATTCAAGAAAACTGAGGCACAAATGAAGTATTTTAAGACAATTACAATTAATTTTATGGAGTTCTGATTTGTCTCCAGACGCGCATCCACTACTTTCAAGTTGGGTTACATCTCTAGGGGTTGGAAATCTAACTGAAAAAAATAACCAGAAATGACTGAGGAATCTGGGGCTCTTTTTTTTTTTTAAATTCCAAGAGCTATGGGTCGCACTTGGTTGTTTTTTTCTTCTATAAGAGATGTCCAGTGACAGGCTGGGAGAAAGATGTCTACTCTGTGTCTGTCCTGAGGGTTGAGTCACCCTCTTGGGAGGTAGAGATGGGGGTCAAGTGATTTGAAAGTAAAGTTAGATTTAGTAGCTGACCTTAGCAAATGGTCTGCCCACATATGGTGTTCTGTGAAGGAGGGAAGCCACCAGCACCAAATGTCATCTGAATGACTCTGGCTGCAGGCTGTGTGCTGAAGGTCACCACACTTGTAGTGTCTGTAGAGCCCCTGAGCTTGGTTGGTTGCCTGTGCATCCTAAGCCACCAGACCTTAGAAGAGAGCTTCTGAGGCTCAGCTTGGCACACCTGTGCTCAGTAGGAGGGCCATAAGCATCTGAATTTCACAATACAATATTTGGATGTTGTGGTGGAGTTTGGTTTTTTTTTTTTTTTTTCTTTTTCCCCTTAGCATCCTCAGGCTGCAATTTGTCCAGTTAGATGATGAGCTAGATGGGAGTGATATGATAATGTTCTCATGGGGCTGTATAGGCTACTGTGGGAGCAACAATTAGAAGCCAAACCCTGACTCTTCTCTCTGCAAAATAGAAATCAAATAGGAGGTCTTATGCTGCCTGTCTTGCTCTGGTCCCTTCTTACCATTATGTGCATTTAAAAGGAAGCAGGAAGCTCCACATAGAGCTGTAGGTCTGATTTTGCTTTTTATATCATGGAGCCACAGATTTAAAAGTTTCAATAGTGTCATTTGAGGCCACCTGGGCAGGTGTCCTGTGATGAAGTAAACCCACTTGCTGTACTGCTGCCCTTCCTAAAACCAAGCCTTCCCCCAGAAGTGTCCGTTCTTTTGTGTCCGCTTCATTTATTTAATTGCTTCATCAGGACACAATTAATGAAAAGAGTGGATGAATCAATTAATGGAGGGAGTTACCTTGAAAAGAAGGTGATGTGTTCTTGGCTAAGAAAGGTACATGTGACTTTTATTTTATAACCTTCGGAAGATATTTTTGGTCTGTGGATACAGGATGATTATTTGCTGAAAACTGAAGTTAAAAAAATCTTACTAGGAAATAGTTTATTTGCAATTCAGGGTATTTGTGTGCATGTAAACATCTGTATATTCTTACTGTGTTCTCGCTAAGTTAATTTTTATACATGGGGTTGTGACTGCATATTTTGGCACCTGTACTCCTCCCCCCGCCTTTCCAAGCTCGCTCCAGCCAGTGACTGTTTCTTTTTCTGTCTATCCCACTTCCTTTTCTCTGGCTCCTTCCAGCTGCCGGTTTGTCCTGCTCACCCCACTCTTACTGACTTACAGCTCCTTTTCCTGGTGGTAGGAACAGCCTTGGGTCAGATCTAGGTATACTCCCCCTTATCTGGCCCTCTTTGAGGTCTCTTTGATGTGCCTTTGGGTGGAAAAAAAAAAGAATTTTGATTGTCAGAAGCTTTTTTGAACTATTGATGCAAGGACTGAGCTGGGTAAGGACAAAGAAATGCAGGTAGAGAATAAGGAACCAGCAGTTTGGACACACAGAGCAGTCTATACTGTGCTTTAGTTTGATGTACCAACTTTGGAGGGCTCCAAACAATTATTGCATGCTTGTATTTTCCTGTTACAAAATTAGTCTCCAGCAGGACTTCACAAACATGGCCATATGCAGCATTTTGCTGTGGTAATTGGAGAAAACTCACACCTAAACCAGAAAGTGCTCTTGCACGTATACACAGGCAATTTCTTGTTCTGTTTCCCTCTCTGTATCAGTGTCTTGTCCAGTACTTTCTGGTTGCTGTACTTGGGGTCACGTCCTGTGGGCTTTGCCAATGGTTTATATTTTTTTAGCTCACTGGGGTCTGACCCTGTAGATCCCATACCTTTGCCTAATGTTTCCATTTCTCACTAGCTCCAAAGCAAAGCTCAGTCATGGAAAGCTGAGAAACCTGGGTCAGCTTGAGGTTTTTTTAAATCAGATTTCAAAAGCTACTTGGCATCTTTGGATGTTTCTTTTTTCTCTGCTTTTTTTCAGCCTTAGGTCTGAATGTACTGGAGTTTCTAGCTGGGTTTCCAAGGAAATATTTGTGCTGGGGTGGAGGTAAGGGGTCAGGTATCTTTGATTTACTGCCATTTGTTCACAATCCATTTTATGAAGTTTTAGGGAGGGCATATTTTCCTTCCATTTGTTCAGTGTTTGAGCTATGTGTGCTGTTTACCACCTGCCCTCTTGCATCACATTCCTTTTCCCCAGACTGCACATCACCAAATGCCAATCAATTCATGTTTGGCTGTGACTGAAGACAAGCAGGAACTCCAGTTGCTTTCAGCTCCTTGCAGGCTGCAAGTCACAAAATGATAGATTCCTTTTTCCAGCCTTTTGGATCTGTATTCATTCACTACATGCGATGCTTGGTTGTTCTTTTAGTAAAATGTACCAGAATCCTCCTTTGACTACTGAGCTCACTTTTCAGGTACTATTATGTCTTCATAACATAGCTGCTTCCTCATCCTGTAGGTTCCAAACTACTTCATTCCCTAAGGTGTGAGTAAGGATGCCTGGTCGGTGGTTTTGGGGACCCCAGCTCCCTTAAGGGGAGGATTCACAAACAGGATCTTCTCCCCCTGTACCCTTCCCCACAGATACTGGATTTTCAAGCACTGAAACATGACCACATAGATGATAACTAATGACCCTGCTTTAGTTAGCGACCATTTGCAGACTGACTACTCTTTTTTTTAATAAACATCTCCCAGATATAATGCTTTCTGTGTTACACAGGGATTTGACCAACTCCCTACTTACCTGGCTTTTTGCAATGTTGGTGCCACTAAATGCTTTTTCTGTAGTGCTGCATGGCATACAGTAACACATCTTAAACAAAACAAGGTCCATCTGGTTTAATGTTTTATCACTCATCATGGCTTCAAATCTTTGCTCTGGGAAAACATCTGCAGTTCTGGAAATGGATAGTTAGGTTATTTCTGTCCCACTAACTGGAAGAGGGCTGGAGTTACGAGGCACTGAGTGCAGCTTAAGCCAGCTTTCCTCTTAAGCAGAAGATCCTACTGAGTTGCAGCCCACTAAGTTGTGTTTTGATCACACGAAACTGAGCATATGTGCTGCATGCCCCAGGCCTTGACAGAGAGGCCTCCTCCAAGCAGATCAAGTGGGGCTGGAAAGAGAGGTAAAATAAATCCATGTGGGCAGCAAAGGTCCAGGACTGAGCTTCTGCCTTTTTTGATCTCTCACTGTCAATAGAGAGTAATAAATTAGAGAAAAATCTGATAGCACAAAACATTTTTAATTTGTTTACTATTCCCTGAAAGCAGCTATTGAATTTACCACCTATTGAATTTACTACCACTTGTGACCTATAAAGGTGTAACTGAATTACTTATGTGAGTCTGCATTTTCTCTCAAATCTAACGGTCCTATTATGTCACTATGAATAAAAAGAGATAATTTTATTTAAACCTCATTGATCTTACATATAAAAAGCAGTATTATGATTAGTATCAAAGTGTGTTGGACTACAATTCAGCATTGTGCTGCCTGTGGATGAGTAGCACTTTATTCTTGCTTTGTTATCTGGGGTTTTTTTGTTTGTTTGTTTGTTTGTTTTTGTTTGGCTGAAAATCACATTAAATTTTTTTCCCTGAAAATATGAGCCAAATAAAAATGCCCCATGATTTATTTGAAAATATCCAAACAAATTCCCTCAATTTTTCTCTTGTCCTCTGGTACATGCCATCTGCACACTTGCAGAATTTTGCTGATGTGTGAGAATGTGAAACAAAGAAGCTCACATAAAACAGCTAATTGAGAAGTCTATTGGCCCAGCTGCTCTCTGAGACTTGCTGAATGTGAAAAATTCCTCCCAAATACATAAATTTCCTGTTACAATTCATTCAGTTTTATTAATCTTGGTTAATATTGTAAGAAAGGGCTTAGCTTCCCACTCAGAAATCAGTGGATGTTCTCATGTTGACATCAATAAGTTTATTACAAATAATTTAATGAGAGATAGTTTCTTTCTAAGCCTTTTTTAGGAGGTAGCTATTTTAATATATCACAGGATCACAGAATATGCTGAATTGGAAGGGACCCACAAGGATCATCAAGGCTAACCCTTAGCCCTGCACAGGACCTCCTCTGGACACTCTCTAAGAGCTTAATATCTTTCCTATATTGTGGTGCCCAAAACTGCCCACAGTATTCAAGGTGAGGATATATGCTGGTATTTGTCACTCTATGCAGTATAAGCTACTTTAAAACAAAGCAACAATGCAAATGATGTTTCTTCTATGTAATATCCATTAGTTGTATCTATTTCAGATATAGCATATATGGTCTGTGTGTAACTGAGAATAATACAGTCCTGGGAATAAAATTTGCTTGTTGGTGACATATATTATTTTTGTCTCTCCTGTGAGATGTCATTAATAAAGATTATAACTTCTTTGAGTGTTTTTGTGCAAATGTTATAAGGATGATACCAGTGACTTTGACAGAATCTACAGCTAATGAATAGGTGATGGAAATGCTGTCTTTGCTCACAAAATGTCCAGAATGACTCATCTCTTGTCAACATCCCAGCCAGTAAAAAGCCAAGAACAGGCCAGGAACAGGAACAAAGGCTTACAGTTGCTCCATCCTAAGTTTTGAGGACATAATCTAGTGAGGGAGAAGAAGTAGGACACACCTGACTTGCCAGAGACTTTCACATTGCCATATCAAAGGTGCTTGTGCACTGTGTGTAAAATAGGACACAAGCAGAAATTCTGCCTTAGTGGTACAGAGGCTTTTGTTTTCCTTTTTTTCCAGGTATGGATGATGCTTATGAAACTGAAAGGTGGCCAGCAGAGGAGGCTCCAGTCGCACCCGCTGTCCTCCTCTTGTGAGCCAAATGCCTGGGAGCACAGATGGCCTTTATGACCATTATGGGCTGGAGACACGTTCAACGAAAAGTAATTTAAGTTCTTACAGAAAAAGTATATGAATGTGGGTTTGTTCCCAACACGAGACAGTCTGAATCAACAATGGGAATGGGCCAGTTACCAAAGAGTCTGCTGGAGCAAGTTCCCGCTGCCAGGGCAGGATCTCCTCTCCCTCTTGGCCATTAGAGGGAGGAAAAAATAACAGACTGTAAGAGCCACTAAAATAAGGACCAACACCAAGAATGTATCATGGCTTTAATACCAGCTCCTCCTCTCAAAGTAATTATAGTTGATGCTGCCCAATGGTTACCGATGAACTATCTTTCGTCGTGGTCTTTTGTTTGGAGTCAGTAGTTTGGGTTGAACATCAAGACCAGCACATGCCGGTCGGCTTCTCATGGAGAGTAAAATAGGACTGAAGGTGATAGGGAGTGTCATGCTGTTTCAGCCATGAAAACAGGCAACCGAGTTTGGGCTAGACCAAAGCTATTCCTACGTGTTTGTTTCACGTTATATAACCTTTACCCACAGCACTAATTTTAAGGTGAGAAAAGGCCAGACTAAATGAAATACTGGTGTTTCTCATGTTATCAACTCCTGTGTACTCGGAAATGTGGTATTTGGTAAAAGTGTATTGGTAAACTCAGAAGTTTTCTTTGAATTCCATGATGTGACCCAGATTTAGGTGGTGCAAATAACCCTTGCTATACCGTTCTCACCTAACCCATTTCTATTTATGTGCAAAGGAGATGACATATAACCATCACTGTGACTCCCCCATACTTGTAGGGAAATTATTTTTTGTTAAGGGAAAAATTAACTCCGTATGTGCCTCTGAAGGCTCAAGTTCTGCATAATTTCTAAATTTCAGTGCTGCACATTTTAGTGTTTTCTCCTGCTATGGAAGTGAGCTGTTTGTTAGAAGTGTGGCTCATTGCTCCAAAGCCACTGGTGTGATGGATGTGATCATGTATAGCTTTCAACATAAATTAAAATTTCATTTTAATTACAGCAGTGCTTCCTTGGTTAAACAATATAAACTTTTCTCTCTAATACTATTCCTCTTCTTGTTCATCTGTTAGGATGTGACAATGAACAATGCTATCAGTTATTTACAGTGTTTAATGCAGAACCTTATTCAATGCAGTGAAAAGTTTGGAAAAGTAGTGGGAGACTCCCTGGAGATCTCTGCAAATGGTAGTCAGCAGTTAAGACAAAGTCCTTAATGTTTTGATGCCTTTGCCAGAGCAGTTACATGCTCTGCTAGAATCACAGCATTTAAGAGAAAAACTGTTTCCAGAAAAGCTGTCAGACCATTTTTTATTGTGTAGAAGGACCTACCCTTACCATCTGTCTTTGCTTCTAAGGGTGCAAATTCTTCTATTTTGCATGTGGTCAGAACCGCCCCCATTTGAGCAATGCCTTCTAATCCAGGTAGAGATGTAAAGAGAAAGCATGCCAGTGTGCTCTTCCTTGGAGGAAAGAAGCCAACTGCTGTGCTAACATCAAAGCCACAAAGAAGTCCAGGCTCTTTATAAAACACTGTATTTGCCCAGGGTTCAGGGGTGCTCAAACATTCAGCCATGAACCAGGGAGACCAGAAATCGAGGAACATTTTCCTCCCTAATTGCATACTGTTTGTGTGAGAAGGAAAAACCTGTTAGCTGTGCTCTCCCCACTTCCCACCTTGTTTCTCCCAGGTTGTTCCCATGCCAGCGGTGCCAGTCATCCATTGTACCCAAGCTTCTCAACCACTGGGCTACCCAGCTATGTCTTCAGTGCTGAAGTGGTCTTAAATTGTGACCTTCAGAAGACCATCCTTTGCAGGGATCTGTGGAAGAGCCCTCAGGCCTTATATTATCACTGGGTCTGGGCAGAAAATATATCTGAGTACCTGAATCTAGAGCATCAAGTACCTCTAATTTTTATTTTCTTTTATCTGGAACTTTCTAAATTAAGCAATACCATTAACTTTTTAGGGGCTAGATTAAAAGGAATAATGATTTAAGATGACAGTCCAGCTCACTTTTCATGAAGAGAAGATTTCCAGATTTTGCAGTGCTGAGATGAGTTCAATGGGTGCAGGCTACCTGTAAAACTAGGTCACATCTTCAAGCTGTAACTTAAACTAGGTCATACTTTCTGACTAGTGAAGAGGGGGAGTATGAGTTTCAAAAGCTTGTAAATTATCATTTCCTGGAAAAGACCCAATGTGAATAAGTGCTATCCAAAAAATCAACCAAGCCTGCTTGACATGTAGAGGAAGTTCATAAAACATCACTTTATCTTCCCCCGCTTCATGAAAATGGAAATGTATTTCCTTTTCAAAATAATTGGTGGTGCAAACATTGATGTTGCTTGTGGTTTGAGCTGATTATGAGTAATTTAAAGTTTTGTGAGCAGGAACATTCAACACAGACTTTTCTGGGTCCATTCCTATAAACTGCATAAGTAAGGGGGATGTTTGCTCTGCCAAGCTTGAAAGTCACCTGGGTTTGTGGGTGTCAGAGAAGAAATTTAGAACTCCACTTTCTGAATTTATCAACAAAACATTTTAACATTAACATTCTTCACAATACTATGCAAAGTAGGCAGCTCTTGGAAATTATACATCAAAAACTAGAATCCTCAGTGGGTTCTTTAGACTCGCTAGTGGGAGAATCGGCCTCAGATACTCACCATGTCTGTGGAATCAATTGACCAAAACTAACTCTTCTGACAATTTGACATACCTGTGCTGATTCTTGCAAGCTTTGGTTTCTGTGTAAGAAAGGGTTGATATCTCCAGGTTTTTATCATTCCTAGTGAGTCCTAACTCAGGGTCATAGCAAACAGTAACTGGGACATTATTTAGGATCATAAATTATGCAGTTGGCCAAAAGTACCTGAATACAGAATAACAAGTGCAAAGAATGATCTGTCTGGTATTTTTGAAGCTGAACTCAGGGGTTTACCTACTGATTTTGCTGAGAGTTGAGTACTGAAATTCTTTTGCTGTCTCAGAAAAGCCCACTCTATGCATTTCTTTGAATCTTCCTTTATGCTGTGTGGAAAGACAAGTGTCCAGACTATTGTCTATAAGGAAGGATGAGCAGTGCTGGAATGGCTGTTGGGGAGAGAGAAAACAGGACCACATTTTTCCCAAGCAGTACCTTCCCTCCGGCCCCAGGCTGATGGGGTGAGACCCCTCTTGAGTCTAAATCCTCTCTGACTTGCATGACAACACACGTCTTTCCTTTGCCCAGGGTCCTGGAGGAACCCTGCAGCCAGCAGGCTCGTAAAAGCATGCCCAGGACTTTTGCTGCCTTCATTTTCTCTCCCTGTGTTGGGTGTCTGCTTGCTTACATCCTACTCCTTGTGGCTTCTCTGCTGCCCCATTGTTTCACCTCTGCTCAGTTTAAGGTCCTCTTCTCCTCCATACCCTGTCCCTCTCCCTCTTTCTTAGCTTGTTTTTTGGTTTGCCTCTGCTGTGAGTCCTACCTACCTCCATCAATGCCCATTTTGGGTACAGCCTTAAAGGACTGCTTCCCTGTGTCTGTGTAGACCCTAGTCTGGTAGGGTCCTTGATTAATCCTTCAGCTTCACCATAATAATTGTGATTAAATCTAAACTATGTTTTACATGAAGCTGAAATAACATGTCCCAGTGGGTCCCAATGAGACAAGTGAGGATTTTTTGTCTCTTATATCTATGCACTGGAAAGCCTTCCCTCCCTGAAGCACAGACAGGACAGCACACATCCCTCCAAGTGATGTGGGAGTTACTCATCCTTCCCTTCTCTACCCTAGCATTAGTGCACTGGCTTGGAGAACTAAGAACATGTGTCCTCTGACAGTCCCCTTATCTCTCCTGTTTAAGGAGTTGTTAGCCCCATTTCCTCCAGTGACTCCCTTTCCTCCTTCTGTTTTTGTTTGTTTGGTTGGTTTTTTGTATCTAAAAACTAAGTACTGTAAGATCCAAGCAGAATTATATTTCCTATCAATCTCCTCTACACCTCAAAACACCTGAGTTCCCCAAATGGGATGTAACATAAAGGGACCGGATGTAGGGACCTTTTTTTTTGCACAGTGCATTAGCAGCTGCTTCTTAGCAAGCAGGGGGTAGATATTGAGATATTTGCATTATCTGATTTGGCCTCAGTTGCAGAACCAAAGGAAGTATATGCATTTACCAGGATCTCTGCTGCTTATCGTACTCACAGCACTAAAACTGCACCAGAAATCAGCCACTGGCAGACTGGAGTTGTATAACACAGCAAGGCAGCTGCACTACCTAGAATTTCCTCTTCATTTGAAATACATAATAAAAATCTGAAGCAGGAAATGGGTTATCTGGTAAAATTTCAAATGATGCTGTTATCTGGTATAACCTCAGCGCATGCTGGAATTCATCGCCTGCCTTCTCGTCCTTGAAATCAGTTCAATCGTATTGAGCTGTTATTAATTTAATATCTCCTAGTAAAGGTGCAGACATTTATACTCTACTTTGTTATCTGGGGGTTATTTCTCCATAATGGCACTTTCAGGTGGGAACTAAAATTCACAAGGTGTCAATCAAATTAGGCAGTAGGGTTATCATGAAATACATGTATGTCCTTAAATATTTTCTAGATATGCATTCACAAATGGAAATTTTCACTTCTGAACTAACTGTTAATTTTGTTTCCCTGGAACCTCAGCAGCACAAATGGGTCCAAGAAAGTCCTTGTGCTGCCTGATAAAACACATCCCTTAATAAATGTTTAAACAATATAGATGTCAGAGAAACACTGCCATTAACTGACTAGATAAAATGGACTGCCATCAGTAAGACATAATTATCCTTAGCCTTTCAAGTGCCAGTCCTGTGAGGATTAGGTGTCTGAGATGTTTTCAAATCCCAGGTAAAGACATAAACAAGACCAGAAGATGTTAGAAGTAAGGTACCTGGAGAGATAAATAGGCCTTGGGCTGTCCATCTAAAAGAGAGTGAATTTTAAAGAGCATTAGAAGATGGCAGCTTAGTATTGGAGCTATCTCAGTTTCAGCCATCTAAATGAGGCCCCAAATCCAGGCAGAGCCTGGATTACCAAATCTACTGTAAAATAGGAGGTGGGAAGGGTGGAAAGGTGTTCCTTGTGGAGGTGTCCATCTCACTGGCTCATGGAGGCTCCAGAGACCAAATCTTTAGACACTTCCAGGAGACTTTTTTATCCCACCATAGCTATCCAAATAGACCTGTTTGTTCCTGGTGAGTACAACTTTCAGGATCACTGGCAAATCCCAGATATCTGGGATCACCCCACAGAAACCTTCCAGAACAGCCAAATGGTTCCCTGAGCAGGTGGGTGAGTTGTCAAGCGTAAACAGGCTACTGCTGAGCTCCCACAAGATGAGAGCCCAGAGGGGAACATCACCTTCTCCAGTGTCCAAAGGAGTAAGGAGGGCTCAGAAGATGTTGTAAGGTCCCCCTGCTCAACAGACATATCTTGAAGGGGTCTGAAGCAAGGTCCTGGTCTGTGCCAAAGTGTATGGCTGCGCTACTAAATAAAAGAGAAGCAGGAAGAAAGTTTGAGCACAGGCTCCCATGCTTTGTGTGCTCCATAGCTGTGGCTCTGCTGTTTGCTGCTGCAACCCTGCTCTGCACAGGGCATAACTCTCCGCAGGATGGCCTGGAACCCACCTGTGGGCTTGGCATCAGACTCATCCCTGCACCTCTTCTCTGTAGCAGGGTCAATGTGGCCTGAAAGACTCAGCTGTAGCAACTTGTGGTCATCCTGGCCTGGAGACTCATGGTTCCTCTGAAGGAAAACCCTTGCATTGTAAAAAAACCTAAACCAACCGCACAGATGAAATAGAGGTAAAAATTGGAAAAGAGATTTCAAGCATCCAAGAACCCTCAGGGGCAAGGTTTCTGGCTGCTCACCTGAAGGCTCTTATTAGTGGGTGCCAGGTGAAACCATCTGGTGGTTTCCACATGGGTTGGGTATAGGAGGAGCAAGGACTTGGCTCCCACAGCTCTGGCAGCTCTATCAGGGGCTGCTTACCTTTCCCTCTTGACCTGTGGTTGAAGACGTGCTGAGCAGGAACCAGCAAGGCAGGGGGATGAGGAACTTAGCCTTCCTTGCTGAACATGTAAATGAGGGAGATGAGCAGACTAGAAACCAAAGAGGATGGAAGTGGCCTTTAGCTTCCCCCTTGGCAGGCTTTGGTTGATTTGACTTTTTGCCACTGTAAAACACAGCTGAAAGAGCTTTCCAATTCAGCATCTGGGTGGCTGTCTGCACAATTCATTTGACAGAAATCAAAATATTTTCTGAGCAAAATTGAAAATTTTCTCATGCAAAATTGCCCTCTTTTTTGATTTTTTTTTCTGTGAGGACGGTATTATTTTCCCACTAAAATAATTCCACCCATCTCTGTTTTATTGGTGCAAGGCTGACATAATAAAATGTGAAGCAATAACTCTGAGTTGGGTGAATCTCAAGGATGTAGAAGTCCAGAGAGTCATGACCATGCAAGATGTTTCACTCCGTGTTGCCTTTCACACCAGTTTCAACCATACTTTCCTCTGTCGTGTTCTCACAGTGTTTTGATATTCTTTCCAGTCAGCCTGTCTCTGCTCCCACCTTCCCTATATACCCTTTTGGCATTTGAGCTCACTTAGCATTTCCCTGTTCAACCAGGCTGGCCTCCTGCTATACTGATGCCACGTGCTCTGTCTCGCACCTTGGGGTGGACTATTATTGTGCCCCAAAGCGGTTTCACAGCCATCTCTTCTGGACTTTCTGAACAAGACCCTGATCTCCCACAAGATCCTGGCTACTACTGCCCTAAAAAAACATTGATGTCCACTCTCCTGAAATTGATAATAGGTTTTTGCACCAATTTTATTCCTCTCTTCCATCAGGATGTAAGGCTCCACTGTCTCATGGTCCCAATAGCCAAGGGTGCTATCAGTTGTCGTGTCCTTGGTTAGTCTTTCATTATCTGTGAGCAGCTGAACTGGCTGAATACCTCTTTACCAATACCTCTGCCAGTGCCTGTGTAAAAAATGGCTCTCAACACATCCCAGAAATCTTCTGGCTTGCCTGAGCCCCAGAGCAGATGCTGGAGTGGGTAAACTCCACCCTAAGAACCAGAGTTTGAGATCAAGGGACTTCATTCAGTTGTTTAAAGAAGTCATCACCTATTCTTGAGCAGACAATGTGTAGCAGATGCCTAATTTGGCTGGCCCTGGGTCTTCAATGCAACAAAAATATAGACAAGAACAACTTGAAAATGTATTCATGCTGTACAGTGTCAAACAATTTATTCTTGTCACCAGAAAGCAACTGGGTACAACATTTATCATTGAGGACCAATTTGAATAATAGACCTTCCACACAGAAACAACGTATGCAAGTCAGTGTAGAGTCTGCAGATGAGAAAGATAATGTTTTATTCTTGAGTGTACACTTCAGTTCTAATGAATTTTTGATTCCATTGACTACGAACTCAAGCCAGGTTTGCAAACACACAAATCCTGAATTTAGTCAGGCCTTTTACTGTTTGCAAAGCAGCAAATGATATGCTTGGTAAGCCGAGTAGACAGATCTGTATGCTGATCTCTCTGTAATGTGCCATGTGTGCCATACACAACTGGGCTGTGGCTACTGCTGCCAAACTGCTCTGAGTAAATGAACAGAGCATATCAATTTACAGAAATAAAGAGGGAACATCAGACATCAAAATTCTGTATTCTTGGGAAAATATTAACTAATTCAGCGTCCGAGGATGGTAAGAATAAAAATGTAGTGCAGAACAGTGTTAGCTGGACAAAGCTCATCTGAAAAGAGAATCATCACCCAGAACACAGCTCAGGTAAAGAACTGCAGTGGGAATCCAGAGATGTCAAAATAAAACGCATTAGTTTTGGACCCATTTCCAATACATGGTGCTTTATAGTCCAATTCTCCTTTCCCCAAAATATCACTTTCTGTGTAGGCCTTCCCAAGAGAGATGTTAAGGAATACTGTCTTTATCTGGAAATGTAACAGGGTGCAACTGCCTTCCCATCACAAAGCCGTGCAGGAAAAAGAACAGAGAGAGAGCCCCTTTGAGACAGAAGTTGAACAAGAATGTATCTGTCAAAGAAACCTGGGTGTTGGACAGCTGAACCTCAGACTCAGCAACCCCCCACTGATTTCTAAAGCTTTATGCGCCTAAACGTGTTTCAAAATCTGTGCCACAAAATGAGTTGTTTTGTTTCCCGCTACAACCTGAGCTCAGGTTTTGTCTGCCTGTCTGTGTATCTGCAGCTCCTAATCACAAAGTAATCATTTCAAGTGTCAAGGTTTCTTCTATCTCTGAATATTCTACTTTATTGTCCTCACTTACTCTGTGGATCTAGGGACAGGACTTCAGTGTCTGCACAACACTGTGGGATTTAGTGCTGTGTCTCCAAGGAGTGAGGTCAGGGAAGGAACTGCCAGGGTTTTACCTTCTGATCTCCACAGTGTACGCAATTTATGCAGAATCACTGAATATTAAGTCTTTAAGAAGTTATGTTAGTGAGGACTAAACACAAGCATGATCAATGATCACACTGCCCAATTTGGGTACAAGTTATTATATTACATTTACCTGGAAGCAGTTTGGCTGGGGTCCTATCACCTTATACAGTCCCTCTTTGGCCAGAGTACTCCTTCATGTTTTAAGAACTGCTTAATCCGCTGTTATGACCCAGAGAGTTGATTGCTTTATTACAACCAGCCATGGTGCTATTCACTATAATGGTGGTGACTGTAATGCATGTAAGTGCAACACTTTTCTACCATCCTGGCCTTAACCTTGTACAACTCTTTCTATGGGTATCATTTCAGCAAAGCATGACTGAACATCCAGTCTCCTCTCAAGGTTGGATCAGATTCTCAGAGGAGTTTTGAGCACCCAGCTCCTATCCAAATTAGCACTGGACATGTAATTACACCTGAAAACCTGAGAAATTTGTTATGGCATTCAGAAGGTGTCAAGGCAGTGCCTGGGGTACATAGATAGCAATGTTTATAGTTTGGAAGACTCGTTTTGATGGGACTGGAGCTCATTCTAGGCCCACCTTCTGCTCACAGTTGCAATGTGTTGTAATAGTCAATCCCAGCAGTGGTGGAAGTGTGGGTCCCAGTGGGAAAGCCTGTATCAGTCAGGGGGACTGTTACTCATGCAGATTCCATTGAAAAACCTGTCACAGAAGTTTGCTGTCTGAGATTGCATGTAATCCATTTGGACATCTTGTTGCTAAAATATGAAGCTGTTCTTCCTCCATACAGAAATGAAAACACTGCATTTCCACCTTTCCGTCATATTCCAGGAATTTCAAAGAAAAAAAAATCACAAGGAATACTCAGCCATCCTTCTGCTTTTTGATAGAACTTCCATCCCTCAGGGAGATGCCACAGGCACACTCAGAAACAGTTGTTGCTCTGCACCCTACACCGCAGTAGACTGGGATGCCACAGTTGCTGGAACCTGGATGGAGACCTTCAGGCTTTGAATCCCTATCACTGTCTCTCAAGAGATAAAAAAGCTAATACCCTAAAAATCACCTGCCACATGGATAAGTGTGTGTATATATACTTACACAGCATTCATACCTTACTGGTATCTGGAATTTATTATATGTGGAGTTTAAGCGGTGCCCAAAAGATGGCACTGTTTATTTATGCTTTTTTTTTGTTCTTAATTGCATATCCGCTTCTAGCCTGGCATATCATCTGACAAAATTAAGACAGGACTTCCATGCTCTATAGAGAAAAACAGTACAAATCAAACTATTGCCACAGCATGGCCTTTCCAATAACCTTTAATGTGCAATATTTTAATGGAAATGGGCCTACTGATGCTGCTTAGTACTATAACTACAAAGCAGTTGCCCTTTTATTTCCATCTAGTATTTTCACCGTGGATGTTTCAAACTCACACATTTCATTTAATGCCTGGTGAATGAAGAATGTGCTTCAATTATTTTAAAGGAGAAAATATTATTGACCACAGGTGGATCAGAACCAGAGTTGCGCCTTGGAGGCCCCAAAAGCTAGCCTAAACATCTCTGCCTGTGTAGTTACCATTATCTGTATGCACTGAAAAAACACAATGAATGCCAAATAGCATGACAGCCAAATTACAGTGAATCAGTTGCCCACATTTCTGTTGAAACAGCCAAATCCCAAGTCCTACCTTAACAGCTTGATGCAGTCCTAGAGCAAGAGCAAATGTGGAAATACAGTTTACCTTGCAGCAATGAATTTAATGAAAGGTTTGCTGGTACTCATAGCAAATGACAACATTAATCCTCATATCAGCTGTCAGGTTTCTCCAGGCCTCTAAAACTAGAAGATGTGCCAAACAAGTAATAATAATAATAATAATACCCATGATGATGCCTTATTTTATTAAATCAGTGCTCTTTACAGGCTCAACATGGGAGTCGCTTCATCTAGCACTGATATCCAACCATTTCCAAGGTAACAGACTTCAGGTGTCAGAATACTTGACAGACTGCTATGGTGGCTCTTGACACCACATTTTTCTCAATGCAGCTCTACATTATGTTACTTGTGACTGCTCTAGGAAACCAGAGGGTACCAACGAGTGAGGGTCCAATGGGAAGACAAACTCCATAGCCTTGATCTCTTGCCAGAGCCTCCCCTAGTCATGGATGGTACCTCCTGCATTGGATATAGCTGATCAATGGATGTAAAGACAGAGCAAACAAGTATTGCTGTTGCTCTCCGGGTTGCACAGCACCAGTCCGTGAGGCATCTGAACAAATACCCCTCAGACATAAAGCTTGAGACTTGACAGGTCTAAGTGGGTCAGAGCTACAGCTGTGCAAACATCTTTCTGATCTCTCAGACCTCCATGGGGTTTCCATGGGGAACAACGTCCCTGTTCTAAATATATTTCTTCATCATCTGTGTCCTCTTCTGCCCTCCTGTCCGTAATATTTCCTGCTTGCTTTACCTTCTGACTCCACTCTTGTCCAGCACTGCATGGGTGTGGATCTTAATAAGGTGTGGAGGGCTCAGATGAGCAGCACTAACACTTTACTGCTTAAAACCAGTGTCCTCTGAAACAGTGTGTGAAGAGAGTGATGGCTTGTGCTCTGATGATTGCCTCGTTGGATGGGCCTTGCTTTCCAAGATCAAGTGCCTGTGAGGCTGTGTGTGAAGGGGAAGATGAGAGAGGCCAGGCAGGGAACAGGGGCAGGTTACTCTTAAACTCCACCTTCCTTCTGACTGTGGGGACTTGTGAGCAACTCTGAGACACGGGAGATGGGGATTGACTGCCTGAGGAAAACTTGCTTCTGGGTCCATCCTCAGCATGAAGAAGTTTGATGCCATCCTTCCTCAGGAAGACTTCTACCCACAAGCAAGGAGTTGGAGACAACCACTTTGCTGAAAAGCCTTTAAATACACTCAAGCCCCAGGTATTAGCTCTCAGCCCCAATGAACTGTGAACTCACTCTGGCAGTTCATAGCTCAGTGAGCCCCAGACCACCAAAATCTGTGTCCTAAAAGCCATGTCAGCAACCAGAACATACAATTCGGACTACTCAGACTTCAGTTCCGAGAGTCCTTGTACTGTATGCATTTGGTTTTGAGCATCTGTTTTGTTTTGCTTTGTTGTTTTAACCAGGTTTTTTAAACAGATGTGCCTGGTTTGTCTCACAATGTTTACAACCATTGTGGGGATGCCTGGCTTTTGCAAAGAACAGTTTTTGCCATGTTTATTTGTGCTCTCAATTAAATGCATAGAACATGCCAAAAAAGTTGAAGTAGAGCTTATATCTGGATGTTCAGTTATTAACTGCCTGCAATTATGGGTGGCAAAATTTGTGCTCATAGTACTGACAGTTGTTTTTGAGAATTTAATTCCACATGGAGTTAAAGCAAAAAGAACATATTAGTTCTTCCTTACCTAATTTATTCTTGTGAAGAGAAGCTCATTTACCATTCAGGAAAAATACATTCAGTTTTTTGGAGGCAGTGGGGGGTGGGTATTTTTTGTTTCAATGACAGTTTCAAGAATCAGATGGGTACTGAAAATGAAAGCTTTTTTTCTTGCTCCTTATATCGTCACTGCAATAACAAGGCAGCAGAACTCAAAATTTAGCTGGCAATTTTGATGATGCTGCAAGAAGTAGATATAGCCTGCTGTTCAGCTATACGGGCTCTGCAGAACTGAGAACAGTAAGCATTTGATTGTGTCAGTAAACTGAGCTGATAGATCTTGGATGATATATACAGGCAAATTTTCGAAGTAATACACGAAGCTGGAGCACAAAATTCAGTACTAGCAGGAAGTGAATGTGAGAACTGAAAATTTCAGCCACATGCAGCAGATTCATGCAGCAGCGTAGTGGCATTTTAAAATCGCCACTATTTAAGGAGGTGTTTTTCTTGGAATGATTTTTTTTTAAGGGTTGGTGTAGCTAGGCAGCTATGAGCTGGCAGCATACAGAGCAGGATGTGCAAAGGTGGCTCTGGCACTGCTCCCATCCCTGTGCCTGCAAAGGGTTAAATTTCCCTGGCCAGAGGCAGTTCCCCGAGGCAGGCTTGGGAGCTCAATATGGGGAAAACTTCTGGAGGTGGCTGATTTTGGAGCTAGACACATGCATGGGCAGACTGACTCGCTGGTGGTGGGTAGCTGCAAGAAGGGATGTTGGCCTCAGGAAATGCAAACCCCAGGAGTTGGCGTCTGGCTGCTCCCACCCCTGCAGCCTGGCTTCCTTGCCTCTCCCAGTTGCTGCCCTCTCTCCTTTTCTTGCCCTAGGACGTGGATCTGGAAATAGGACCTGAACAGCAGTGATGGTGGGAGTGTGTCTTTGACCTTGCTGTTTCATGACAATCACCTTGATTCCCATTTAAACATTCCACCCACACTAGGGAGCACTGTTGCTTGACGGACAAAGTTATATTTAAACACAGATTCTCAGCTGGTCTCTTGTACTGACTTTACTGACAAAGGCACAGAGTGCAAATAGCTTGATATGTATTAGCTGAATCTAAGCTAAAAACTTGTCACAGGCATTGCCAAGCCTGAGAGGGGGATTGGCTAACTCTGGGTTAGATTTGGTACATAGGCTGGACACAGGAACGTGGCCAGCACAGATGAGTTTGAGGCAGGGCTGGTGTGTGGTTTGCCACATGTAGTCAATTTTTACTGGGCACTGCCTTCTTTTAGAGTATGTGCTTCAATGACTCACCTTGTAAACCAGCTGTGGTCATAAACTGCTTTTCCATGAAATCCATCTCTTTTTTTGGGTTACCATGCAATAGGGGTGTATAAGGTGCCCTCTGTTAAATCTATGCTTCATTTTCAGACAAGTTTCTTTTAAAAGTGTCTTTTTCCATTGATGCCAGATACTAAAAGGATTGTTTTGTGCCATATCTACTGTCTCCAAGTAAACAGCTGTACTCACAGGGCTGCTCAGCCCCAGCCGGATAGCACAACCATTCCCTCCTGCAAGCATTGTCTCTCAGTGAAGAGCAAGGCATAAGACCTGCACTGAGACGTCACCAATGTCCTAGTGGCTGTCTGGCAGTAAGAAGTTACAAAACTCCCTCACCTGACCCCATTCCTGTTGAGGAAATTAATCTCATGAAAATGCATCCCATTTTCACACACTAGGGCATCAGGCATCTGAAAATTGCTGGTAAATCTGGATTACAAAGAAAAAGAAGAGGCTGTCTTCTCTCTCTCTTTGCTATTTAACTACTATTTAACACTTTAATCCTCCTGAGGCTTTTTTTCCCCTTTTTACTATAATCCCTTACTATAGTCTGCACTGTTTATAATCATTCTCCTTTCTCACATTTTTACGTTCCCATTTAAGCTACTTTCTTTACCCTAATTACTTGGCTAAGTGTAATCTGCCAGAAATCATAGACACATAAGAGGGCAAGCCCTTATGATGAGGCTGTCTTCTTGCCAAGGAACAGCTACTCACAGTGGTCTGTTTTGTTAAGCTTTATTCAGCAGGTGAGACTTAATTGCCTAGGTCAAGAAGCTACTACCATTTCCTTTGAGATATTAGACTGCAATAGAATAGAAGTCAGTGTCAGGAATTTTTTTCTGAAAATTTGCAAGATTGATGTTTTATATTTTCCCTGCATTTACAATTAGCAAGTAGTCCCAGCTGCTTGGCCTGTACGTCTGTCTCATCTCTTGGACCTGAAAGCAATCCCCACCTCTGGTAAGCACTCATATAATCATATTGTATCGTCCCTTGGCTAAGCAGCTGAGATAACGAATTAATCCAGGAAGGAACAGACAATTTTCCTGGAAGCATGGAGACAGAGAGGAGAACTGACAGCAGTTAGCAGAAGCATGGTGAGGCTGCTAAGTGAATCCTCTGGCTAAGTTCCTAATAATTGGGTCTGGTCCTCTTAGGTGATAAAGTCTCTGACTGGGGAGAGCTTTGGTGACAATTCACTGTAGTGGTGTAAGGAGGAAGAGCCCCATTGTGTACCAGCATAAGACATTATCTTCAGCATCTGCTGAGTAAGCTATAATTTTTTGGTTTGTTTATTGCCTTTTTTTAAATGATGCTTTGGATAGTCTTCATAGGATGCAGCTGTGCCTGTCATTGCAAAGTCCTGAGCAAGAGCAGGCAGTACTTTTCTGTAAAAACAGAACAGAAATGAGCCTAATAACCACTAAATACCTCCCAGAGAAAATAACTCATATATAGGTTTCCATTCCAGAATAATATTTTGAAGTGACTAGAGATCATTTCCTACAATGTTCATCACCTTTTCTGGTGCTCAGAATGACTCAGAACCAGCTGCAAGGCTTCTGTAGTACTGGAAACGCTTGAAAATATATGCTTTGCACAAGCAGCCACTACACAGTCACAAAATTACTTGTACGCTCTCAGCATCTCTTTCTGTGATCCAGCCTTCATGACTCAGAAGACATTTGTTGCTAAGGTCTCAATGTTTGATGGTCCAGGACGTGTAGGTCTTCTGTTTATGTGTTTTTAATGTTACCTCTAACACTCATGCCCAAATCCAAAAAGACACTTAGGTACTTCACATGCCACATAGGTGTAACTGCAGCACAAGTACTGTGCCTAACTCCTCAGTAGAAGGGAATACTCAAGTGCTTGCACTTTTGCCTGACCTTGACAATCCTGCTGGTATCCATTTTCAGAGCTTCTACCTTCTCAGCTGAGTGTGGAATTAGACTGAAGTTCCTGTGGGATCCACAAAACCTATCTAGGGTTTAAATCCTGAGCAGTCAGGTTTGGTAGGTTGGTTCTTAGCACACCTAATTCGCATGAGTGGGTTTAGTCTCAGTTTGAAGCAGAGAAACCACTGCTGCATTTGCACTTATTGAGCTCACGGGATGGTGAGCATCAAAGAAGTTTTTGTTCAGAACAAAGGGAAGGTGACGTCCGACTTCTGTAACTGACTGAGGTGGTAAAATCAAGTAGCTGGCATCCTCATCTGAAAAGGTGCTGTACTTTCTTCTCCCACAATCCAGGGTATGATGAAAAGTTTCCTGTAGGGAGGAATATGGGTGAAAGATGAAAACTGGATCATTTTACAACTGAAACAAAAAGAATTGTGAGACTGGAGGCACCCCTTGAAAGATCATCTTATAATAAGGGCATTCACTGGCAAGTGTTTCTTTCCTCATTCCCAAAATAGTTACTGTATTTTTATTGTAAGAGTATGTAACATAAAATTATGGTAGTCAATATGGCCAAGGCTGAGGTGTTGTTTCAGGGAGTCCTGGTATCAGTGGTCTACTCTGGCCTCCAGTCGGGAGGCATGGAGACACACCATCCATAACGCTGCTGCTTCCTTTGAGAACGCACGCAGAATCAGTCTTGAGGAGAAAAGACAATGCAGAAAGAACCGTGCCTCACCAACACCACCTATGGAGACTTCCTGCTGTGCCTTTTGCAACCAGACTTGCCTATCTCACATCGGCCTCTTTAGCCATCAGCGCACTTGCAGCAAGTGTGGGTAGAGCCCTTCCCAAATCTTCGTTTGTGAAGCCTGGCCATGATGATGTAACATAAAATTAATGCTCAAGAACGTGGCTGTTCCCTTAGCAAGTGATCTCTGTGAGCATTAGGCTTTAGAGTGTTTCCGATTCTATGGACCTCCCATTCTTGCCTGGATGATGGCTGAGTTTCAAGAGAGGCAAGAGCAATGCTGTCAGTGTGGTGGTTATGGGCTCTCTCCCTGCAGTTGATGTGAGCTCCTGTTGGATGCAGTTCCTTGGTCTGTAATCCTCTCAGTGCACTATGTTTTGTTTTGGGCACATCTTTCATATGCAATGAAGTGTGGCACAGAGCTATGGAGGCTGATGGAGCAATAGCTGGTTCCAGCACAATGCTGTGCCTGATGGAGATGGACCAGAGGCATTGGCAAGGATGAACATGGGGAAACCTCTCTCCCACCACTCCCCAAGCCACAGAAAAGTGAAGTGTAAGAATTAAAAAAGAAAGGGAAACCCTCCCCCCTCCCATATTCCCAAGCAGTTAAGCTGGTAAGCTGGTATGTGCGAGCTATTACCTATTCCTTTGCGAAGGCAGTAGACAGCTGGGGGCTGAATGTCCCCAGTTCTGCTCTGGCAGGCAGTGAAAACCTGACTTCCCTCACGCCACTTTGCTCTGCCCTCCAAATTGCNATTAATTCCATGAAAGATTTTGAAACTATAACACCCCTCTTCACCCCTCTTCTGTTATCTTTGGTTAATGCGCTGCATTTTTGGCCTGTTCATGCTCATTTGTAGATGCCTTAATTCATGTGAACTCC
Organism: Grallaria varia; assembly: GCA_013396735.1. Taxonomy (NCBI): domain Eukaryota; kingdom Metazoa; phylum Chordata; class Aves; order Passeriformes; family Formicariidae; genus Grallaria; species Grallaria varia. The sequence goes on along the minus strand of VWZG01002506.1, from coordinate 1,140,223 downwards.
AGGGAGAACAAGAACAATAAAAAAGGCCCTTCATTAGTCGATGTCTCTACAATGCCTTGAAAATATAAAATATTGCACAAATGATGAGTGCGATTTACCTCAGAGCTAATTTGCCAACCTTTCCTCTATTTCGGGACCCTTTGAGTTTAGCTGTTCGTTTGCTTAATTGCATTTTGAGCTTCCAGTTAAAACTGCTACATATACAGCAGTTATACTATAGCCCAGGAGGAAAACCTTACACATGATACTGACTCACTGGTCACAATGCCATTTCCACTCATGTTCTGTATCCCTCCCTCCCTCCTCAGTTCTTCCCACCATCTCCCACATGCATAGCTGATATCACCGTTGAAATCCCAGATTTACGCTGACCCTAATGATGCTTTCTCCTCTCATGTGACTTACTCTTCTACCTACTCACTACTTGGTGCTTTTTGTAATTATCTCTGCCACATCATTGAATATGCTTTTGCCTCATTTAGAGTATGCTGTAAATTATACTGTTTTGATAAATTAGGCAATAATCAGAAAAAAAATTCAATATTCTGTAGATTTCCATTAAGTTATAGTGACAAAATTTTCTCAGTGATAATTCACACTGAGTTAGCCTTGTTTTCATTAAAAACCTCATTATTTAGAGATTTATAACTCATCCATAGAAATTTGCCCTAGGGTGAAACTTGACTATGTTTTTAGCTCAAAAGAAAACTTAAAAAAAGTAATTTTGTTTGTATTTCATGATTTTTTTAAAAGAAAATAATTCCACCTGTTTCATGCTTTTTGTGTTGTATAATTTCAAATAGCCTCAATTTAAGAAATGTTCAGACACCTATAGTAATAATTATAATTGCTGTTAATACAAATTTTACTTATGCAGAGAAGACAGCACTGAAGGCTGCAGACAAGAATGAAATCAGAGTATTTACTCACAAGCGTGTATAACCCCTCCACATTTGATAGGTGAATAAGATTAATTGTTCCTATTGCGCTATGCTTCCCTATGGAATATTGCAAGAAGCATACAGGGAATCCAGCCATGGTGGTTCACATGTTATTTGCCACAATGATTTCTCACAGCTTTTCCTGAAGATTTGGATCACTGTCTGCACTAACTAGTGCCTTTGCCGCTCTTCATTCCTCCAGTTGTATTTAGGTAATTCAGCAGGAGAGAGAAGTTTTGAAACAGGACCAGCCAATTATTGAAGAATGATCAGGCCAAGGGTGTTTGAGCTGTTCTGGTAGGCAGCTTATAAACACAGAAACAGGCACAGTATGAAAACCAACACTATAAATACCCAGTGTAATGATGTAAGTATATTTTTGGGATAACGGATGAATTTATCAGTAGTCTATTCTGCCTGGTGCTTATAGACTCCCTGGTTTCACAGGAGTTTATACCCCTTCTTCATGCACAGACTCAAGGACCTTCTGCAATGTAGTCCTGCTAGGCTGAAGCAGTGACAAGATCATGAAATCAAATGTTAACTTCCTTATAGGTCAACTCATTAACACTAAAAAATCTTCTGAGTGCTCCAAGTCTTGTGGGAGAATTTGCTCATGACTGGGGGTCTGGAGCAGAGCCAATTTAGAAAAGTCTAAGTTTTGACTCTGGCCTTTTTCCTAGCCTCACCTATTTTGTACCAAAAATAATTTTGCAGTGTTTCATAAGAGTTTGTTGACTGTAGTTTCAGGGCCTGCCATACTTAATATTATGTATACAGCAGACTCACAGTACATTTGTTTGAGGACACGCATTCAGCCAATTTGAGCTCATAAATACGAGTTTTGTGTTCCCACTTGGGTGGGTAAAGTTATTTGTGCCCAACAGAATTAGACCACTAATTACAGAGACTATCTTAAAATTGCATGAAAATTTGGTACAAAGCACACATCCCATAGGCAAAGAACTTACTGGGCTTTGCAAGTTTTGAACATTCAGCCTGCAGGAGAAAACCAATCCTACACAACGTTAAGACTTACTGCTTTGTTGTATGAAGTGTAAAATACAGGAGCTGCTGTTTTGCCATCCACCATATTTCCAGGTCTATAAGAACAAAATTAAAAAGGCTTAACATTTTGCATAGATGCAGTGACTAATCCTGAGGGTTGTGTCTTTATGTTCCTAATACACTCTTGTCAGCTTTTTGGGTCAGTGTAGCTCAAAAAAACCTTGTCAGCAGAAACTGAGAAACTAGTTATCCTAGTGAATAATGGAAATGTCTTGCCTCCATCTATGGAGTAGATTAATGCTTCCCAAGTGGATTGAACTTGGTGATTGCAAGAAGTACTGCTTGAGACTGAAATTTCAGTAATGAGCCTTTTAGAAATGGTTGTTCACCAGGAAGGTTGTTCTACATACATGTGCGATATAAAAGAAAGACTGATAACATTGGGATATAAACTTGATTTCAGTGCTATATAAACAGTAGTAAACCAGCTTTTTCTGAAATCAGGACAAGGAGTAGATTGCTTTTAGGTAATGTTTGGGATTGATGCTAGGGAAAATAAATACTCAGTTGAAAATTTTTGATTGAATGTAAAGAAATCCAAATATTATTTTCTGTCTTAGTCTATTTTCCAGGCAAAGTTAGAAGGCAGGATTCTCTCGTCAAGTGAACGTTAACTGTACATTTGGGGTTCAGTTTTCAAAGGGGCATTTTCTCTTTCTACCCATTTCCACTGAAGTCAAAGCCTTTGTTTTACTGAATACTGTTAACTTAAGGTTATTCCCTTGCAAATACTGCTTTTCAGGAATGGAAATTTTGTTTCTTGAAGGTGTGTAAAAATGTAATTCTCCTGCATATTTCTGAGGCTCTGGACTAGACCTACCTATCTGCATATGTAAATTATGCAGTAAATATTGTGCCATTAGTAACATATCTGGCCTATAGACCTTGTAACAGAGTGACTTGACTTTTAATTAGAAGAAAGTAATGAAGACTGCCACATTTGTCAAAGGAAGACAGCTTTGGAAATGCAAACCACTGCAAGGCAAATGCTGTAATTAAGATAGATGCAAAGCAGCATTCTGTTTTTGCAGGCAGAGACAAGAGCTTAGGATGTGAGGTTCCTGATAAATCCTCTGGATGAAACTCCTCTCTCACGTGAATCACTGGCTAGCTCTGTGCAGTGTTACCGCATAGCTGCCTCTTATAGCAGGGTGGCCTGCCTTGGCAGTCTGTTCCTCTCTGAGGTCTCACAGTCACAGATGGGAAATACTTTTATTTTCAGAAGCTGCTACAAGTCTTCTTAATGTGTATAAATCCATCTGTGATACACTGTGATTTTCATAATACCAACAAGAACTCATGTGTGGGAATTTCCGTAGTTATGTTTCCAGCAGCATGTTTTTAGGGAGAGAAAAAGACTCTTGCAGAATCCCTGAATCCCCCTGCTGCTTCAAGCACATACAAGAGGGCAACTGCAGTTTTGGTGTCTTCTTTCCCCATGATGGGACCCATATCAGTCATATAAACAGGAATGTATCTGGCTGTTATTGTCACAGGGAAGAGTTGTGCATTTGGATGGGCTCCTGTCCACTGGGGATGATGGGTGCCCTCCCTGTGCTGTATGGGGCTGGCTCACCCTCCAGGCTTGCCAGCTCCACATGGCAGCCGGAGCCAGATTTAATTGTCTTTGCTCTTCTAAGCAAAGAAAGTGTCCTCCCATGCCAGCCACTACTCAGGGCAACTCTGCTCACCTCCATACACAAGAGGAGGATGACGATGGAAGGATTGATGCATCTGGGAGTCAGACAATACGGGACTGAAGAAGAAGGATTATATTTTTTTCTGAGTAGATAGGAAATTGATGATCTCTTAAAAATTTGCTTCAGGTGTTGATCAGGATGATGAAACAGGAGAAGATATATTACCAGGCAGATGATGCATGATTTGCTGACAAAGAAGAACGTTTTCTGATGGTGCCCTAGTTAAAAATTCGGCAGCAAATTGCATATTAGATGAGAAATGAGATACTTCAGGTGGAAGGCAAAACACCTTGTCATATTTATCTGAAGTGTCAAAATACAAATCAGTGACTGTCAGCCCTGCTGTGCGGTTGATCACAGTTTATTCCAAAGAGACAAGATTTTCCTTGTCATGAAAGAACCATTTCAAGGACTGTGTGCCACAAAACTTTCCGACTGATGTGTCATAGGTAGGATCTCCTTGCAGTGCTTTGCAATGACTGCTGTGGAGGGAATCTCTTGAAGAAGAAGTCATCATGTTCACATTCCATATGGGACTTGTGACAGCACCACCTGCCATATGGGACTTGTGACAGCATCACTGCTGTGTGATATTGTCTGGGTATGTCATACTGCCCTCTCACCCAACCTGGGAGGGCAGATTCCAGCAGAATTAGCTAACAGAAAAACAAAACCAAAAGGACAACAAAACAAAACAAACCAGAAAATCCCCAAACGACCTCCCAATTCCTCCCCTACCCAACCCCTCACCTAAGAGAAAAAAAAAAAAAAAAAGAAAAGAAAAGAAAGAGGAAAGAAAGAAAAGAAAAGTTCATGAGAAAAGTTGTGAGGGGAATCACAGCTCAGTTAAGAATAACTAAGCAAGATATTTCTCGGTTAAAATTTTTGTGACAGCCTGAAAGTTGAAACAGCTGAATCAGGATGATTGTAACAGCCAAATATTGCAAAACAGTTAGTATGATAAATAAAATTCAAATGTATAAATGGGATAACAAGCTGCTTATCTTATTCTATCAGATTATTCCCCCTCATTTTCGCTATTACTGTTAAAGTTTAGCTGTTCATTCTACAAAACAAGTTGGAGTATAGAAAGCAATTTGTCATGGGTTTAAGGAGTTAGAAGAAATTCCAGTCTTAATGAAATTTTTAGATATGTTAGTGAGAGAGGACCTTGAAGAATGCTGTCATGTTAACTGTGTGAAGTAGCAGTGTAGCTGTCAGGGTGCACTGGAGACTGCTGGCTCCATGGGGCAGGGTGGTGTGGGGGCTCCCCGCCAGGGCAGGCGCTGGCAGCCAGGTCCTGTCCCATTGCCTCAGCTGGGATCAGGGCAGCCGGGGCTAACAGCTAGCTCCAGCTCTGGGCATCAGGCACGTCCCTGGGGATGGGCTGAGACCGGGCCTGGACATTGGCCATGGCCAGTCATGGCTGTGTGGAGCCGGAGACCAGCCTGACTGGAGTTGCTGGGGCAAGGGCTGACAACCCTGGGGACTGACTTGGCATCCTGGACCCTGGGCAGGGGAGCCCTCGAAGGGCGAACAGGGACAAACAGGTCACCAGTGTCCCCAGGGTTCTGGCAGGGATTTAAAGCAGGCTGTGAGCACAGCGGTAATAGGAAAGTCTGGTTGTTCTTGTACGTCTTTCAGTCACCACCCACATACGTGCTTTATTCTCATGTATGTAAACATTTGCCTGAGAAGCAGAAATGTCATTATACTACAGACTATTTTGGTCCAAGCCTGCCACAGAAAGGCTGCTTAACCAATACAACTGGAAAAGATGAAGCTATCTGCCTCTCTGAGATGTCACTGAGCCAAAGTGTGCATCTGCATTTAATCCTTCTGATTTGTCCTGTGAATCCTTCTCTGCAGACCATTCATCATCCTAGCACTTTTTCCCTGGATGTCTACTCATTGTTGACATTTTTGGCAGTGATAGACATCTGTGTTCCAGGCATTTGCTTTTACTAGACAAGTTCATTAAGAGTGAATGAGAACTGCAGAAGTGGCTTGCTGACTTACCACTCCTGAGCGACACCCTGATGGACGAGCCTTGCCCTCTGCTCCTACCTGATGAACTTGCTTACCAGTGAGTGGAGATCTAATGGCGAATTTCTGATTGTAAAACTTAACATACTATACTATATTCATGCATGTTTTCAAAAAGGGAGCGGGAAATTTCTTCTTGAAGGTTCCTCCATCCATTAGTTGAATAAATGGTAAGATACAGGTTTGGAAATTAAAACTCAACTAATTTAAGAAAGCAACAAGCAACTTATCAAGGCCTGTAGTGCTTTCATTTTTTGGAGATGAAGAAAGTATTTTTATTTTAAAAATTTTATTTTACTTCAAAGAGAAATTGAAGCTGGGTATGCACAACAGAGGAAAGACTGGGGTGCTCTCCAGAATGAACATAAGAAAACAGAAACAGACAAAGAGAAATTGAAAGAGCTTTGACAGTACAAAAGTGAAGGTCACTGCTTCAGTACTATTAGCAAGAATTTTTGGTATAAATTAAGGTCATCCATTAGAAATGAAGAAAATTTGACTGGATAAAGCCCTAGACAGGCTGAACTGCTCTAATAGCTGAGGCAGTACAAAATAGACCCTACTTCAAATAGAAGGCTGGACAAAAAATCTCCCAAGGTTCCTTCCAGCCTGAACTATTCTCTGATTTGTACAATTCTATGATTCTATGAAAGAAAAGACTTTGATATATTTGCTGGTTATGTGGTATAAAATGGGGGTGTGGATTCAGACACCTAAATCTAAGCTTCTCCAACGTATGAGCCTAAATGTGAGCTGAATTGTTGAGGTCCCAAGGTAGTCAACAAAGATCAAGTTGTTACTGAAAACGGAATCTTCAGAGTCTCATTTAAGGTTGAGATGAATAGCTGGCTAGGTGCTATTGACTATAATATAGACACACACATACAGACACATAAATTTTGGAGTCCTGTTCTGGAGCTGCATGCCATCAGTCAGGACTATGATATGGCTATGAAAAAGACAAATGCACCCTTGAGTAGGTTGCACAAAATGTGTTTTGTAGAGGTAAAGCACTAATGTTATTTTACTGGGTCTTGCTACTGTTTCTATTTTAATTGCAGTTTATCATATTCAAGATAACTGATAGAAGAGATAAAGGCTACTGTAATCATCAGTGGAATTTCACAAAAATCTTATTGCCCATAAGGAATTGAGACTCTATTATAACTTGTTTATTACAGAAAAATGAGGACTGTAGTTTCTCTCTCTAAATACTTCAGGAGTTACAACCACAAAAATCATTGAGGGAACAGTGCTGACATGAAACGATCTAACCATCTGATTTGTCTGGGATTAGATAAAATTTAATTACCAATCAATGTTCTTGCTAGTGTCAATCTGGCACAGTCTTACAAAATCATTACCAACTCTGCTCATGTAAGAAGTGATTAAGAGTTAAAATTCTTTAGCATTAATATAAAAAAGACAACCCAAAATCTTGGATGCAATTTGCTAACATTCTTACACCTTTCTTGCCTTGAAGAAACAACAAAATAACAAATTGCAAAGGTCTTTTTTGAGAAAAGCTCCAAAGTGTCTTTAGTTAGGCCACTTAATGTCCCAGCTGATATTCATTACATATTTATCACATACATATCAGAATATGTGTATCCTCTTCTACCCGTCAAATGTAATTTCCATGTATTCAGCGTATTTATGGAATAGTGACCTTACTGGTATATTTAAAAAATCCTTTGCATTATTATTTCCAACTCCATGAATATCTTAATACAAACTTGATTATTTCCAACCCCTTAAATATCTTAATACAGACTTACCATCAACCATCCTCCTCAGCTTCTAAACTCATTCCAGTACAGAAAATTAATGAATTTCAGGTATTATTTTTTTAACCCTTTATATGAATAACAAAAAATAAATGCCATCTTCTGTGACTAAAAAGGTAAAAATAAAGTAAAATGTGGTGTCTGTACTGTTCTTCCAATTTAGGCACATTCATACTGTTCTTTCCACAATTAATAACCACAACTTCCTGGTTATTCCTATGTTGGTTTTGGTCTACAGTGGAATGCTCTTTTTGGCTGTTCTTCTCATTCATCATGGATAATTAACCAAAATTCTTCCCATTTGTTTCTCTGGTCATTGCCTTGCTCTTAACCATACTGTTCCTCAGCGGTAAACTATGTCCATATCTACAAACATTTGAGTCCAAGTTAAGCCTTGCAAATCATGTGTTGGACTTCAGATGTTTATATTTTCATAATACATTAGAGGTGGCACTGCACTTGTACACATTTTGTGGAGGTTCTGCTTTTAGCGAGACCACTAAATAGACAGTTGCTAGTTACATAAAAATACCTGTATTTGGGCCAAATACTGGTAAAGACATCGTGAATAACGCATATAGGGCTTTTTAGTTCAAACAACAACAACCATTGTAACAACTCCCAAAACCCAAAATATTCTTCAAAATGTTTTTCTTGTAATGGTATGCTTTTAATTATCACTCTCTTTTTATGTATAAGTGTATATATATGTATTTGGTTAATTCTTATCCGTATTATCTTGTTAAGCCGGCAGGTTTACTTGCCATCAGTAGAAGCTTCACCCCTGTTTGTGTGTACTCTTCATTTAGATGGTCTAAAACATTTACCTCCTAGTGTTAAATTTTTATTGCAGGTCTAGTTTGGTATGAAACTACACAAACTAAGGCTACTTTGTTCTCATTGGCCAAACACGTATTTTAAGGTTTTTTTATCCAAAATTTTCAAATATTTTAATAAGGGAGATAGCTTTTTCCACTTTCTGCTATGGGAATATGGGAATATAGCTAACTTAGCAAAATCAGACCTGTGAAAACTGCAATGTAAGTTTTTGTGGCTTGGCCCCAAGCTTCTGAGAGTCTGAACTGCAAGTGTAGTCTGATCTCTAAGGAAGTTCTCACAATAAGCTCTCTTTCTTAGTTCAGGAATGTACAGTCTCCAAAGGTATGGAGACTGAAATAAGAGACATAAATTTTAGTTGGAATTTTTCTTAATTTTGTGAATGATGGAGCTATAGGACCCTGGAACAGATTTCCAGAAGAAATGATGAGGAGATACAAGGTTTGCTTAAAAATAGAACCTGATAAGTTTTAAATGAAGATATTTGGTTCAGTTGTCTGCAAAACCAAGACAGGCTCACCAGCTCAACATACCTCACTTGGTTGTGTGTTCTCTTTTCTGAATTCAGAAAAATCCCTTTGGTTCAGTTCTGTACAAGTCAGGTTCACACACTGTGGTCCCCCTGGCTTAACAGGTTCTGCTGCTAAACAGCAACATCTTTTTGCACGGTCATATTACTTTACTTCCAGACTACTTTGCTTTACTGTCTAGCATGGACAGATGTCCACAAAACCAGTCCTTTACAAGCAGTGGAAAAATCCACAGTAAAAAAAAAATTGCTAAAGGTGGTCTAACAATCTTTGCCTTGACACTATGCAAATAAGTCAAGGAAATGAGAAAATTGTGTGAATATTAAAAAAGCTTTTCCAGCAACTAGATTTTATTAGATTGTAGAAGATACTAAAGATGTCAATTATACCTAGGCTTAACAGTAATTCTTGTGGCATCCCACTAATTGCCTTCCCACAATTTGATGAATGTCTGGTTATCATTACCATTTGTTTATAGGCCTCCACACAAAGGAGGTTGTTTCGAGAGAATAAATGTTTTATTCCATTCCTGGCCTTAAGAGAAACTACACCAGAGAGCTGCTCTCAAAGAAGGAAATTGTTTATGCCAGTTATAGACAGTCAGGAAGGAAGCCAGCTAAAACCTCTTATAAACACCAATAAGACTAAGTATAACTGGTTTATTCTGCTTACTATACTGAGGTCAACTTTTCCTGTCCCATTTTTTAAGAACTTCATGTCTATTGGGCAGAAGGGCAAGATTTCACCTAATTATACTGCAAAATGCTGTCTGATAATTTAGTATATTTTAATGATCTTCATCTGTTACAATTTTTTTTCTATTCAGTGAAAGAAATTGGTCCTATTAGGAAACACTTTTAAGCCTCCTTTGTTCTGATGTTGAGAACTGATATGGCTCTTACTTCAAATAGTTTTCCATCAGCATTGTGAAGTGTTTTTCATTTGAGTCTTTATCACGCAATGAAAAGCTGCTAAGTTATAAATAGCAAACAATGATGAAATATCTAAATAGACAGGTAGGATGGTGGGAGAAAGTCTGCCTGTATTCCAGAATTGTCTGTCCCACAGGAGTGGCATTGTGCACCACCTCCACTATAGGGTAAAGGTTTGATTCAGTATGAGAGAAGTCTGAGTGAATAACTGGGCTTTGTTTCAGAACTCAAATCAAGGGAGCTAATTGATTTAGATAATGCTGAAAATAAAACAATCAGGTTTTGTCTTTAAACAGAATGAAAAACAAAAAGAAAAGGGGGAAAAAAGTACTCGTTTTTTCCCAGACAAAATGGTTTTATTTGTTTTTTAATAAAGGCAAACCAATCCAAAGTCTCATCTACAAAAGCAGCACAGAAGTAGACATCACCACCCTCCTTGATCAATGGTATGGACACTCATCAAGGCTGCAGGATGTCTAATAAAAACATGTTTGCTGCCTGATAGGTTTAAATCTGAGCATCCCATCTCTAAGAACAATGCCTGAATGTTTTATGACAGGCACACTGGGGCTGGTACAATGTGAATAAACAAGAATGCTCACTTGGAACCTGGGTTTGAAACCTGGCTTATTTCTTTGGCAGTTTTTGCAGCAGGTTATAGGTTCATTCATGAAACAGAATGTATTTTTTCCCCTTTTCTCTCCCCTCCCACCTGGTGGATAAAGTACTTGAGCCAAGATTCAGCAATTTTCACAGGGAAAGTAGGAAATAGCTCAACCTGGAATACAAAACAACAGGGCAGTCACTTAGAAAGATCCAAGGACTCTGACCTTCTCGGAAGAAGGAGCAATCCAAACCCAGTTTTGCATACTAAATGAGTTCTTTGACTCTTAAGTAAATGGGAGAAGAAAAGGCTTAAATCCCAGTGGACAGAAATGTTTTGGTCCATCCCAAGTTTACACACAGTTTTTCAGGTTGTATACCTTTTTTTTTTTGTATTTATGTTCCTAATGATGCCTGATACTTATTTATGGGGACTAACAACATTTTTTATTTTTTTTTCTTGTAAAGGTACTTCCATTAATTTGCTTGCTCATTGAACTGCACAATTCTGTTCCTGCCCTTATTTTTACAACTGTTTTTCTCCATTCTAAACACAATAAGAAGACACAGATGCAATTTTACAATCAAAGGCCCAGAGCATTGCAATATAATATAATCAACAGCGTCAAACACAAGGCTGTTATTTAGAAGATGAAACATGGGGAGTGTTGTCCTGAATAATGACAGATGAGATGAGGTAATACAGATGGCTTGGAGACTATCGGACTCAGAAAGAAAGTCAAACCTTGGTAAAAGTGAGTATGAGGCATTTGTTTCATTAATGAATTGACAGTAATATAGCAAGGTTTGGATAAGTCCTTCTTCCTAAAGATGCTGATCTGTTCTTCTTGATTCAGTATTTGGACCACACTCCAATTTTTTTCTTCTCTAGAAAGTGATTCCCACTCACTTTTAATGCAGAATGTTTAAAAGCCAACTGTTTCCTTGAATTAGAGAGCTCACTCTCTTTCCCAGCAGGGTCATGGCTCTTGGGGTCAGGAAAAGATTTCACTCTGTTATTTTTACCAGTATCTTGCACCATCAGGCTCTCAGCTTTGCTCTGTGCTTTTGTATGTTACTGTAATAAAAGTAGTTGTTTATAGCATATAATTTGCCAAATTCACCTGGGAAATTGCTTGCAGGGGCAATGCTTGTAAACATTTCAAGGATAATTCATTATATTCCTTCACTCTCCTCTTTCTGTCATTCCACTCAGAGCTTCCCCTCACTTTTCAGGGGAAGGCTGGCATAGGAAAAGATTCAGATCCTTGGAAGTGACTTGAGATAAGAGAGAAAAACTAAGAGCAACTGGAAAAAAAAACCTTCAGAAAACAAAACCTTCCTGGTTAATAAAACTGTAGTGGAATATGTATTTTTTGGGAAGCGATTGTTGAAAATACTTTCAAGATACAGACATAAAACCAAATTGCAAATATTTAGCAATTTTCTATAAATATTTTGTATTGTGGTACCCAAACCGTAGATGAACCATTGGATGTATTATTCCACTCTTAATTATCATCCAAATTTGATTAGGGTACAGAGTGGTTAGAGTGAAATCTATGAAGTCATTTGCTGAATCATGGCAGAGAGGGAAAGAGTAAAATTCTCTATTCCCGTGTTTTGAGTTATTGTTCTCTTTTTGTTGTTGGTTGTTTGTTGAGGTTTTGTTGTTGTTGTTGTTGTTGTTATTGGGCTTTTTGTGTGTGTGTCTTTTAAAAGATTGCAGTAGCTTTACCACCACATGAAATAGTGTGTTTTATCAGGAGAACTGTGATTACAAGGGGTACAAAGTTGTTTCATTCTATTCAAATGCTCTTCAGAGAGTCAAAAGGGTAATGCACAAAGCTGAGGCAGGCAGAAGGAGTAAAGTTTGGAAACATCAGGCTATCGGTGAATGGAGCATTTGCATGCATTGTAAGTACCCACGAATGGAGAATTCAAACCCCTCTTCAACCAGGAAATCTTTACCTCATACAACTAAAGCTCACAGGGTTGTTGCATTCTCTTTCCACCCTTCCTAGGCAAAATACACCCTGTTTTTTTACTACCTATCTATCTACAAAATGATGTGAAGCACAAAACACACACAGCTGTACTGGGGGCTTGCTCCTCAGCATGCTGAAATCTATGAATATCTTTTGTGAGTAAACACCATTCTTCTCTGGCCAGAGAGAAAGGCAACTCTGAGGAAAATGAAAGAACATGAAAGCTGAGATGCTGCACTACTGAATTATAAAACTTCCTTTCGTTTTATAATCCTTTGTATGCAGACGGATTTTTAGCAACAGCTGGTTTCATCAACTCCTTTAGCGTGTTATATACATCCAGCTGTGGCTCCAGAAAATTACGGCTGTCCCATAAATCCTGCAACATATCTGCCAGACGTGCAGATGTGTCAGGTACTGTAGGGAGTCTAGAATGTCACTGGACTTTGTATTTAAGCAACTGAAGTCATCTTCATGCCGAGCCGTTCTTTAAAAATTTGCACTTTTTTACTTTTATTTAATCATCCAGTTGAAATACGCTTTTACTGGTTCAGCAAAAACTGTGCACTTACTGTATGGGGGGTGAAAGAAACCCCCAAACCAATTCTACTCTGTTGTTCATATTTGCTCAAGAAAAAGTATTTTTAGCTTCTAGTGGTTGTTATTTCTCCCCACAACCTAAAGAAGCCAGGTTTCCCCTTCTCATAATTTGAATGAACAAGTGACTTTGTTGCCTCTTGAAGAAGGTTGCTCTGAAGCTTGCACTCGAAAGACAAAAGTCTTCTTGGTTTAGCACAAAGTTCACATGGTATTGGTTCCCAGGGTCAAGGTAGTGCCTGGGAAGCTGTGGAAATGAAGGATCATTGCTGTCATGGTGAAACAATGCAAGGTAAGGGCAGGTTCGGGTTCCCAGTGACTTGGGAAATGTGTTGTGAGGGAGGGTAACTGCTCCTTATTTTTTTATTCCCAGTGGTGTTTTCTGTAGTGTGCTGAAACACATATGACAAAAGCTTAAGAAAAATTCTCTTCTATTTCTCATTTTTTGTTGTTGGTTTGTTTGGGTTTTTTTGTTTTGTTTGTTGTTGTTGTTGGTTTTTTGGTTTTTTTTTTCTGAACAAAGAATCACAGAATATTCTGAGTTGGAAGGGACTCACAAGGATCATTGAGTCTAACTCTTAAGTGAATGGCCCATATAGGGAATTGAACTCAAGACCTTGACATTATTAGCACCGAGTTTTAACCAGATGACCCAAGCTCAGGGAGTTCTGCTAAACTCTCTACTGCATTATTGGATGGCTCTCCATGTAGGTTGTGCCCATTATCCTATTTTCTTTCAACTTCCAAATGAAGTTTCAACTGCAGTTAGAAAAGGCTTTTTTTCCCCTCCCTCGTGCATAACTATTATCCAGTCAGGGAACAATCTTGCATTTGTGTCAAAATTAATATTTTTAGTTACTTTAAGTTGTCCTCTCTTGCTGCAATTACAGCATTGCATAATGAACCCTTCATGTTTTGATATCCAAAGGGAGGTACTTCAATAAATATTTTTAATTGCCCGTTTTGTGTTTCACAGGAGGTGAGATTCCCAGTATGAAAAATGTCCAGAGTTTCTTATTATACTCAATTCTTTCTTTCATATTAATTTTTGTGGTGCTATCCCTGATGGGACATTACCATTCCCCAGGCATACTCACATATTCTGTATATGCAGCCAGTATTAGAAGCACCATACAAGGATTTCAGGGGTGGGCGCTTGGACCTTTTATTTGATGCCAGTAAAACATTAAGCAGTTTTTGGCTATAATATGCTCTGACTCAGTAACGTTTTGTTTATCTGCTTCAAGAGGCCACTTGGTTAATGTTTGTCTTTTACTTTTAGAAGCTCGAGCTGTTTTCATTTGCAATTATAATTTCAATTGCTTGCTTTCCGCAAAAATTCTTTATCTTTTGGCAGGTTGAGTCAGAGTCACAAAGTGAGATTTTCTTATTACTACACATTATTAATTTACCATGTGCAAAACCATCTGGGAGCTTTCACGTGGGTTACATATGGTGGAAGGAACCACCCCATTTAAAGCTGAAGGCTGGCACACAAGTTCTGCATGTTGAATTTCCACTGAACCTGGATCCCAAAGATCTCCCTTGTTTTCCCCATGTTTGTGGCTTTTAATGAGGCGAGTCCTCTGCCAGTTGAAAACTTTACCTGATTCCTTCTTTTTATCTAGTGTTTTGCTAATTAGGCATGGTTATACCTTTTTCTTTCCCCCTTAGGTTTCCAGGCATGTTTTTTTCCTCCTTAGTGGTTTGTAATAGATACAATAACAATACAAATGCTCTTGTCACTTTCCTTTTCAGGTGTTTTAAAGAAAAAACCAATTAATTCGTAGCTGGAATTAAAACCTCACACTTTAAAGGTAAAAAAGTAGGAAATGAACAGTCAGTATACATATAGAAATTCCCTTGACTAAGAAAGTAAAATGAAACAATGAAGAAAAACAAAGCAATAGATACTCAATAGACTGAAAGACCATCTATGTCCTTCCCTTCCCCTTGTGTTCTTTTTTTTTTTTTTCCCCTTCTAACTCTTCAATTTTTAATTTGTGTATTGTGAAAGAAGCTATGTTGTGACCCCTTGCATACTGGAAGACTCAAACAGAAGGATGCTGCCATAGGTCTTAGCGCTGAGGATGACCAGGGAACACTCTCATCAGAGCCAACAGAGAAAAAAGGCCACCCAAGAGATGCGCATGGAGGAGGTCAGCAAGTTAGTTCCCGCTCATATAGAATTAAGGGGATTTTTTCTGTTGAGTTTAAAGAGAGCAGAAGCAGGTCAAAAGGCAGCCAAGATGCATTTTGTGTGAGAGTTCCAGCATCTATCTGCTCCTTGTACACGAGTTCATAACTCAAAGGGAAGGACGGCATATGTGCAGGGAAGGGTGGGACACTGCCCCAGAGAAGCGATAGTTCTCAGAAGTCTGTCATCAGGGCAGAAATGGCAATAACCGTTTAAAACTCAAACATCTAAGACAGGAGAGATGGATGGCAAGAAAATGAATCCCCTCCATCTAATGAATGATGCCCTGTTTATGCACTTCTGCACAGTTCTGTGAGGGTAACTTGTAATGCTTTTTCTGGATATCCAAATTTTATGACCATGGGAACAGTTGTTTTCCTGGAGAGAGAGAGAGAGAGAGAGAGAGAGAGAGAGAGCAGAAGGGGTAAAATGGACTGCCCAGTGAGGTGGTGGAGTCACCATCCCTGGTCTTCAAGAAAAAACTGGACATGGCACTTAGTGCTATGAATTAGATGACATGGTGGTGTTTGGTCAAAGGTTGAACTCAATGATCCTGGGAGGTCTTTTCCAACCTTAATGATTCTATGATTCTATGATATTGCCTCCAATATTTATATTTCTTCCATTCATTAATAATACTTGAAATTTTACTGATCCTTTATCATTCTTAAGTTGCATGGGTGTGTATATCTTGTATGCTTTTATCAAACTATTATTTTTATGCAAAGGGCAAAATAGTTTCAAATAGTATAGTATCAAAACAAAGATTCCAAAAGATTCAATATGTTGAATAATTTCTTTCATCTTAAAATAAAAAGCTTAATAAAAAAAAGGTAGTGCTGAGAAATCTGCCTGTCTGTCATGCAGGCAACTTTTCTGAGTACGTTGATCAAGGTCCCTGCTGTCTAGGATGGCATTTCTGTGCTCGAAGATAGGCACCAAGGAATCCCTTCCCCCTTTAGGGCTGATATAGAGAAACACAAATACAAAGGCAGAAGCAAGGCAGTGAAACCCCTGAGGGAGGTTTCTTGTCTCCCGGGTTAGCCAGTAAAGACTCACGTTTACTGGTGAAGTAAACTCACCAGTACTCTCTGGAAGCAGAGTTGCCTTCCAAAGTGCTTACTCCTCCACTGACTGTATCAAATTTTGACACCATACTTTTAGATTATCTCAGGTAGGTGGATCCCACCAGTAGCATTTCCCCTCTGCTAGACTTGTCAATTATTACTCAGTCTGCCCCAAATGGAGTCAGATACAGGGCTCTGTTGTGTTCTTTGACACATACAAGAGTTTTCATTTAATTTAATTTCATTCTCAGCCAGTCATGCACAAATATAGTGATGAGGCATGTAAAGGTAATATGAGAGTATGTGAAAAAGCATAAGGCAACGGAGTTTAGAAAAGTTAGGCTGTCAGATGGAAACTTGACTCCTGGATCAACAGCACAACAAGGAAACAGAGAGAAGCCAGATAATAGTTCCATCTTGGGACCATTTGGCCAGAATATCAATCCATCAGCTGGAGAGCTGGGAAAAAATAATAAATCGAATCAAACAGCTGGAAAATCTGCAAGCCAGCTAACAATCAGATGCATAAAATTTGGCTAAAATCCTGAAAAACTGCAGATGGTTTTGCAGTGAACTTCTCATGTTGTTTGGGCCTGTCTCCCACCAAGTCCAGTGAGGGCTCCAGTGGAGAGAAAGAGTAACACTTTTGCCCATACTTATCAGGCATCCACAGGAAAGACCTGGTTTTCGTCAGAGAGAGAGTGGGAGACGCTCTTAACCTGGTCACTGATTCAGAGGTAGCCTCCAGTTATGTAAAAATCCACATTGCAAACACAGATGAAGGATCAGTGTTAATCCTACACTCTGGTATGTCCCTAGACCTACCATCTACCTGCTCAGTGACCACAATGGTACTGCACAGAGGTTCTGTTTGGTTTATAGATAAGCGTATAGAAGACTTTGGATGACAAATATTGATTTCTTTCCCTGTACCCTTCCTTCTTTCTTCTTTTCCCTCACCTGCTCTTTGCTCCTTGTAATGGTGTATTTTAGGGACACAGATTCACAGAGCTGGCTAGGATCTTTGGTGTTCCTCTCATCCTTACTTTGGTTCATTTCCCAGTATCTTACCTGCACCAATTCCAAGGTTTGAACATCTACATTAACAAGGATTCAAAAGGATAACATAATAACAAGGATTTCTTATCTCAAAGGAACGACAAAGGGTGAGAATGCTCTGATGAATCTTCAGGTTTTTTTCTCTCATAATTATTACTGAAAGCAAGAAATTACTCTGGCTGCCTGCATTTCAGCTAGGAGACAGTCAGCAAAGACCATGTTGGGCAGCAGGTTGAGGCTGGCTTGGCATTAGTGGTGCTGCTTTATATCTAAATGTGCACATGCAGTACTTATACAGTGCACAGTAGCCATCTGATCGAGCCTTGACCAAACAAGCAACACGACACGGATCTTTACAACATTGTTTTAAACAAAAAGAAGGTTGATTCAGGTTAGGTATAAGGAAGGAATTTTTTTACGGTGAAGCATTGGCTCAGGTTGTCTAGCGAGGTCGTTACAGCCCCATCCCTGGAAACGTTCAATGTTGTATTGGGTGGGACTCTGAGAAGCCTGAAATAGTGAAAGATGTCCCTGATCATTGCAAGGTGGGTGAACTATATGACCTTTAAAGGTCCCTTTCAAGCCAAATGAGTCTACAATTCTATGATTTTGTGAAGCTGCCACTAGATGGAGAGCTTTAGATACACTCTATGTGCATATGTCTATATGCAGAGATTCAAAGGCTCTGAGGCTGGAAGGGAGCTGAATTATCCTTAAAGCTGAGTTCAGGAAAAAAAACAAAAAAAGGCAGAAATTTTTACTTAAACATTTCCATGTTGAAATCATCATTCCTTGATGTGCCAAAATACACCTTCACACAACACATATCCTTTATTTCAAGACTTCAAACAAGAATCTGCTGCATCCATTCTGAAGTTGTTCAAATGGCAGTTCAAAATATGCACTTGATTTCTCATGTGGTTCTTGTCTGCTTGGAATTCCAGTCATCGCATTTATCATTGTGCTTCATTTTTCACAAGTTGTTTTTACAAACATTATGTCCATAGTTTACAACTGAGTTTCTATCTGCATTTTTTCATTTCTGACCCATATTACCCTGAGCTGGTGTGCGTAGGAGTTGTCTGGCATTACTGGAGAAGCTAAGTGCTGTGTATGAGTTTCAACACTTTGAATTTTTAAATTGCATTTTTGTTTTAAAAACACTAATTCTTCATTTATCACAGTTTAGAATGAGGGAAAAAGGTTTTGCTAAAGAATTCTGCCATTAATTTAGCAAGTTCCAGAGAGAGTTCAGTACTGCCTGGTTTAATTTAAGCAGGGTTACCTTGAAATACAGCACTCATGACTACTAATTTCTACTTCAAAAAGAGGCTGAAAATCAGTCATTCAAATTGTTCCATCAAAGTTTGAAGCAATGTTAATAACCCTCCTTATGTCTTGTTCCTTGCTAGTTCTGTGAATTATCTACATTGAGAAACTGTATCCATATAGTTGTCTTGCCTCAACCAGTGTTTTATATTCAGGGCTTTCACTAGAGGCAGAGAAATATGAATAATACAGTAGAGGAGGTTTCTTACAACAAAACATCTTCCTTGATGTGTTTGTTCTTAAGTTCAGCCCTATTTCTGTGATGGGTTATGTGTAGCTGTGAATCCCCCAGGAGTCATTTAAGGGTTTGGGAGCACACAAATAAAACCTGTGTGTTTCTGCTAGTGGCATCACTGATGGAGCTTTCCCTACTCACCCGCGTGCGGTGGCAGATAACTTCTTTCCCCGCGTGCAGACCCCTGCTTGCTTGCCCTTGCTCTCTCCTTTCCTTTGCCCTCAGGTCTTTGCCCAGTCACAAGTGGGGATAAGGTACCATCCCAAGGATCCCCACTGGCCTGGCCTGGTACTGATTGTAGGGGACATCAGAGGGATGGAAAATGCTCTGTAGAGCAGAGGGGATGAGCACATCCCTCAGCTTCCTCTTCTTCCAAGAGGCCTCTGTCCTGACAGCAAAAGAGAAAATGACTAGAATTTTGCCTGTGATTTCCTTTAGGAAAACACAGTTCTGGTTTGCTCTGCCACAGGGAAAGTATCGCCAGGTTGTGCCCAGCTCCTGCACTCTGAGACTGCCTCTTGCACCGTGGACATGAAATGTAGTCAGTGCTCTGCACTTCACAGGGTTAAGTCTGCAGTTTTCTGGACTGTTGTGAAGGGTAAAGGCCTTGTAATGTGTTGAGGAACTGAACTTCCTGGAAAAAAAAAAAATTCTGCATTATTTCAGTGCCATTAAAGTTCAAAAAAAGACAAAGAGAAAAGTATTGCTTGCACTGATAGACACAACATTAAATGGGACGTTATATGAAGTGCAACTCATGGTCCAGGAGATTATATCTAGTTGGTAAGAAAGCAGGAGCTGGTGGGGAGCTCAGCAGCAGCCAGTGCAAGAGCCCGCTCCCTGTGAGAAGCAATTGCAGCAATGGCTTGATGAGAGCTAAAGCCACCTCTAGTTGCTCAAGGGGATGAAGATGGGGAGGTTTCAGGAAGGCAGGAAAAGGATAAACCTGGAGAATAAGGCATGTTTTGCCAAACAAAACTTTCTTCTGAGGGAGGTGCTTTCATGGCTTTCATTTTGCTACATATCCATGCCCCCCAGCCTAAAAGAACCCCAACAATGAAGCATCTGCTTTTGTTCATACACTTATCAAACTCATAAAGGAAAGTTAGACGGGAATCAGATCTTTCTGAAGTCTGCATCTTCATAAATATTTCCCTTTAGGAGTTTGTGAAATTGAATTTGGTTGATAACCCTGCTTTGTTCACCCAGCCTTACATCCTCAAGAGAACAGTGAGAAAAATGAAAAGATTTTAACAAAATGTAATCATGGCAATTCAGTACAATGGCATGGAGACAAAGATAAGATGAGAAATAAGGTACTGTTCTCTCTGCTTTCCTTGTTCTCTCGTTTAAGTGATAATTTTCATACCTTACCCTTGAAAGATATAATTACAGTAATTGGAATCTGACTATTTTTGAGAGCTATACTATGCAATCATTTTTCCCCTTGATATTTGTGTCTTTTTTAACTAATATAAGATCTTTAATCTACTAAATAAATATGTAGGACCTGATTCTCTGCTGTGTACATGCACTTTGTGCTTCTCAGGCAGCTAAAAGCTGCATTAATGCCGGCATAAGCAATTGTGGGAGTTCATGCTCTGGAAAAAAGAAGGACCATTGAAAACTGTTTCAGAATTTATGAGGTCACAGTGCAATACAAGCACTATTGTGGGATGTGTCTTACCTGTCTCTCTCCATGTAAACATCATTCTGGTTAGCTGATCCCAAGTACAGAATGGGGAAAGAAGGTGAATCCAGAGGGGCAGGTGTTCAATAGAGAGGGAAAAAGAGGTTTCTGTTTTCTTGCAGATGGGGGAAGAGGTGGAAGGCAAGGTGAAAATGTTGGAGAAACAAGATGGTGAGGCTGCTTGAGATGGTGCATGAGACTGCAGCATGGCTCTGGGAGCGTGAACAGTTCCCAAAGGCTTTCCTGGGAGGGTAGGAAACTGCTGCCCACCAAGTCATTCAGTCTCTGCAAAGGGTGGGAGTCAGTCGCCTAAACCTGCACATCTAGTTCTGGCTTAATTTTTTTGTTAATGTCAGGAGAGGGGTCTGGCTTGGCTACATTCTCAAACTTGTGTATGACCAGGAATTTTCTTCTGCTTTGGCATGGTGAAATGCTTCTGTTTATAAGATCTGGATGGAACAGAGAGGCCATGGTAGAGCAGATATCTGTAGCTTGGCTGTTTCTTAGATCACTAAAAGCATATTTTGTGTCTGAGCTCCTCTTCAGCTAAAGCCAGTGCAGAAGGTCGTGACGCTGTCAGCCTGCATTTCATCTTCTGTTGTAGATATAGCTTTGTATCTGTCCCCTTTTCTTTTTTACCTGGGAGATGGAGCAAAGGCTTTGGGCTGCTGGGATCAGAGGAAGAGAACAGGCTTGACACTTCTTATGTACTTCCTGTTCATGTCATTAGACTGTGTGAATAGCATCATTTTACTGAACTTTTTTCACTTTAGCTTTACTGAGGTCTTTTTACTGCTTGCCAAATTGCTATGTACCTTTCAGGACTGTAAAGTAAGATAAATGCATGATAATATAATTCAGCCTCACTGATTTCCATCCAATTGTAGGAAAGGAAAAAGTATATCTTGATGTCTTCTTCCATTTTAGCAAGTGCATTTTCAGTAGTTTCTCATTCTGATGTGTTTTGTTTAATCCTTCTGAAAATCATGATGAGATACAAAATAATCCTTTGAAAATGAGCAACAATAAAAAGACAGTGATTCCAGATGTCTTTTTGGAAGATTGCATCTAGACTTGTAGGCCAATTTTGCCTCCAAGGATAGTTTCTTTAGCCTTTTCTAGTTTCCTTTAAAGTAAGTTCCTTTTCCAGTATCATGACCCTGAACTATCTACAGTGATTATCTTTTGGGGAAAGTGCTTCATATGCCAAAAAATCTTCCAGAGACATCACTCAACAAACAGGTTAGTCAGGGTGGCTGTTTTTAAAATGATTCCTACTTTTTTAAGCTAATTTGGACTAATGTGACTGCAGCACAAGGAGGTGGAGTGACTTCCTTACAGTCACACTCTGAGTCAGTGGCTGAGTACCTCCAGGCTTTCCCATATTTTAATTCCAACCACTGAGAAGACCACTTGGCTTCCTCTTGGTGTGCCTTGGGGTTTCACAGCTGAGAGGTGCAGGCTGTAAAGGTTTTTGCTGCCAAGACATGAGCTGCTGACTTTAGGTCAGAAGTTCTTATTGTGGGAGGACAGGATTGATCCAGCAGCAGTCTGTTGGCTTCTTGTCCTTTCAACACACCTCTTGTTTGCGTAGCTCCACTCAGACATTTTCCTGCAGCACTAGCACTTACCACATTGTCTCTGCTTACCATGGGAGACAGGAAAATCACCGTGGTTTCTGTTCCCAGGGCTCTATGTCAGCCTTCTGTAGTTCTGGCTGGTGAGGTTCGTAGACTCTTATTTTTGCTCATCATTTCAATTTTTGAATGAAACTTCCTCTGTCTTCTCTTTCCTCTGCACAAAAAACCCAAAGCAAAAAATCAGCTGAAATGGCCAATTTTTGCTGTCTTTCAGACGGAAACCATGCAAACCCACAGTTTGGCCTGGTGTCTGCTGGGAACTATAAATAGGACTGTTCAGCTGAAACTCAGCCCTGTTTAACTCAAGCCACAACCCAAAGTTGTGAGACAGTCTCTGAACCCAGGCGGATGTTTTAGAGTGTGTTGGCCAAGTATGGTGGCTATAAGAAATTCAGAATTCTGTTGTGTTACCTGCTTCTTTTGGGGTTTCATTGCAGAAGTTCTATACAACGGCATTTACCATGAAATGCTCTGAAGCTTGTTTGCAGGTGTCTCCTGGCTCTTCTTCAGGTTAGGCAGAGAGCCCTGGCCTATTGACTTCTGCTTCTCAGCATCTCTAATTCTCAGGCTGTTGAGGGAAGGGGTTCTAATTATTCCTTAATTTTCCACAATGCTTTGAATTCAAACAGTGAAAATGTGTTTGCATACCTTTAAGCATAACACAGTTTATTCAAATTCCAGTAATCTTAGGACCTAATCCAATAATCTCAGCATGACAGAAGGGCTTTTGAGGGTAAATATGCTCCTTCCCTTGGTTTAACACAACATTAAAGGCCAAAACAAAAGTAAATATTCAGGGTCAAACTGCACCCATTACTGCTTAGCCTAAGACTTGGCCCTGAATTTCTAATACATTCCAAAGAAGTCAGGCTGTAACAGTGTTTGGATCAATACCTTTCCTATACAGCAATTAAAACACTTTCTAACCCAGCAGTGAAATTTACTTTGCACATTTAAATTCTTCCATCCTTAGAGAGCAAATTGTCGCATTGCATCCTGGTGTATGTTTGTGTCTTTTGCTCCTCCAAATTTTGCAGCTGGGATAGGTTAGGGTTTCTGTTGGGTTATATCATGAGACAGGATGCCTTTCCAAATATTTTCCTCAGTCGATACATTTGATTTTCAGTTTATTCACCTGAGATAACAATGCATTCTTGTGTTAGCAGAGCTGTCACACTTTATTTGATAATTTAGAATTTGTTCTTTGGTTTAGTGGATGAGGTGGTTTTGCAAGGCAGTATAATATAATGAATTTATCTGCCTGGAAGGTGTCACCCAGAATTTCGGAGAGATCTATCTTTATATATTAGTAGATCAGCCTTGACTCTGGAAGCACCTCTAGGTCACGGTGCATTCGAACCACTTTAGTGCTGGGCACATAAATAGGGAGCAAGAAGTCAGTTCCCAATCCAGCTGTCACACAGGCCTGCCGGAGAAATTAATCACAGGGCAAACTGTGCTTATTGCCTACCAACCATGAAATACCACAAGGACCCCTTGTGAGATCATAAATACGGCGTCTTCCATCAGTAATGAGGGTGACACCACCCAAAATGGAATGTCTATCTCGAGCTATCTCTGCAGAGGATGAGGCAGGGTTCCCCCTTCTTAGTGTCTCTCGGCAGGACACTGAAGTGCTGCTTTGTTGTGTAGTTCTTGTTTTCTGAGTGTCTGTCTTGAACATCAGGTCTGATTTGTGTAGATCTGAGTGATCACAGTTGCAAGTGAATTATCAGCAGCTGCACTTTGAAGGTAGAAAGTGCTGGATCACAGGATGTTACAAATGAGAAATCCCCAGGTTAATGGATATCTTATTCCCCTCTCTATGCCATTTCTTGGTATTTTAATAGAGAGGGAATACTCTTTCCTCATCTTCTGCGGGTTGTGAGAGACTTGAGAAGAGCAGCAGAGCTGGGGAAGCACTAAATGTTCTACAAGAATTAACTAGAGCACAGTGAAAGCTTCATCTCCTATTCTATGAGAATTCATGTTTTGGAAAAAAAAAGGACACACTAATTTTCAATCTTGTCTATATCCTGAGAAAAAAGGAGGATTTTGGGGAGAAAAGATGGAAATGGTTCTTTTGAAATATTTTTTGGTTTACTTTCCAGAAGCCTTTTTGTTTGTATCCACTGTTACCTTTCATTTTGTAACCTATTCTATTTTAAAATTAATTCTCGTAACTGTCCTTATCTTTCCCAAGTTTTTTCTTTCTGAGTGCCATTTCATGTTTGTTCCCTTCAGGTTGGGCCAAAATTCTTGCTGGCATTTCCCCCTCCAGTACATGGCCATCACAGCTAGGAAGGATGCTAGAGAAAGCTTCCTCCTAATTTCAGTTCAATTTCTGGCTATGGCTGAAATGGTAGGAAAAGTCTCTCTGAGCCCTGGATTGGGGCACAGCCAGTGCACATAAAGCGCTAGCAAGTCTCTATAAAGCCTGCGCACATGGTAGTTTATCAAATCCTCATAACCTAGCTCCATGTAGACATGATTTTTTGTTTTCTCAACTGCACTGGGCAAGTCCTTGAGCAAGATGAAGCCTTGCTGTCAAATCTGAACATCTATAGCATTGCAACACAGAAAGCGTTTTGGGGAACAATGCAGAAAAATCAGCATGTTTTGCCTAGCCCCCTTCACAGAAACTGGTGATGTATTTTCAGTGAAATTGGATATGTGTATCTATATATATATATCTAGATAGATAAAACAAACAAAAAATCCCTGCCTGAAGCAGACACACAGAATAGAAAATTTCAGTCTCAATAAAAAAAATTGGCAAAGGGCAACTGAATCCTGTGGCAGGTACTTTGTGAACTGTATTTTATCTACTCTATGCTTCCATTGTTTTTATTCAATTTATCTGTCTAGACTAGCCTTTTCTTCTGTACTGAACAACCCTCTTTAAAGGAATACCGAAGTCTTCTGAATGTGTAGTGCAAAAATGGAACAATAAAGAAAAGGGCATTTTAAGGTGACTGCTTAAGTAGAGTGTCTCTCTGGACTGTCCTGTTACCTCTATTACAACTACACCTTTTCTCTTGATGAAATATATTGAAAGGATGCTGATGGGTCACATGATCCCAACCCAATCAATTAGCAGCTTTTAGAGATGACTCATTGTTTTGTCTGTAAAAAAAGCACACAGTGAAAGGCCTAATAAAACAAAAAGTACACAGTGAAAAGCCTAACACAGCCTTTTAGAAAAACTCCGGAGATTTATTTTTCTGTCTGTGGTTTCACTTTTTTATCTCTTTCCAAAGCCTGAAGCACCGATCTTGATGAGCTGATACAGTACATGCATGCTGCTGCTCACATTACTGCCTCACCTCTTCTGCAAGCCCAATTCTAGGGTACACATCTGATTCCCACTCCTTGTTCTGAAACAGCTGGGTTGACACAACACACCTCAACTTTTGTTCAAGCATTGTAAACAAATTTTTGTCAGTGAGAGGACTTTTATAAGCAGCAACCATCCTTTGCATGGCTCCCTAGAATCACAAGTTTTTATTTTTATTATGTATTTTGGGATGTATTAATTCATATCAAATCTGTTTCCAACTTACGTTTTCAGATGCAAAGAATCTGCAAAAAAGCTGCACTGAGATAAGCTCTCCCCATTTCATGTTATGTTGATAATACCCCATTTTAGTTCAGAAGACTTGAAAAGTGGCTTTCTTGATTGTCACCTTGTATCAGTTTAACTTCAAGTCTTGGAACATAGCTTGCATGATGTTTTCAGCCCTGAAACCATGCTACAAATTAATGTGTCAAAGAAAAACCACCCAAAACCACCCAAAGCGGGGGAAAAAAAAAGGCAGCAAAACAAAACAAAAAGAAAAACAAACAGCTCCTCTCTCAATAAGCAAACAAACTAAAAATTAACTGGAACAAAAAGGCAACTCCCCGAAAGTTGGCTCTTTCTTATGGGACCAGCTGCCTTTTAGATAAATAAACACAGGAAAAAAAATATCTTTCCCCCATCTTCCCTCAGACTTCTATGATACTTACTCACTAACTTCCTTTTTTTGTAGGCACACTAAAGACCATTGAATCCAATGAGTGGAATAGGGAAAGACTTGTAAGTAGTAGTAGTCTCTGGATATGTTTTCCCATGTGAAGAAGGGAAAAAAATAGCCCTTGATGGTGGCAGAGCTTACGCAGCTTATTTTGGACAGAATAAGGGAGGCCTGCATGTTGAAGGCTCTGCTTGATCCAAGTCTCTAGCCTGAAATTCACATAGACTCTTAGGATGGTTTGGGTCAGAAGGGACCTTAAAAAGCATCTCATTCCAACACTGCTGCCATGGGCAGGAGCTTTTCCCGCTAGACCGGATTGCTCAAAGCCCTGTTTAAGCTGCCCTTGAACACTGCCAGGGATGGGGCATCTATAGCTTCTCTGGGCAACATGAGTGAAGGAAAACAGTGTCTGAGCCCTCCCTCATCCTTTCTCTTTCCTCATACCTTTTCTGGAGACCCCAGTGTTTTGCCCAGCCTGAGTGGCCCACGGTGGTCCCACATGCTTTGTGTGCCTGATTCAATCTAATCAAGAAATTTTCTCGCTGAGCTGCACCATCAACCAGCTCCTCCTGGAAATTACATATACTTTATATTCTGCATGAAAAGGAGAGAATTAATAATTCCTGGGTTCATCTTTTCAAATATTTATTCTTGAAGTTCTTTCTACCCTCTCTTTTTCTTAGATATGGCAGTGAGCGATGAAAACATTTGCCCTACAGTGAGGACTTTTGCAAATAATGCAGAAATCTGCATTATAATAAAATATTGTTTCCAGTGGTGAGGGCTTCTGAAACTCAAAGCACCACATATCTTTTCAGCTGCCATTTGTGTGCATACAGAGCTGACTAACAAGCATATTTTGTCTTAATCTGTAAGCACACAGCCTGAACCTGAGTGTTTCTGCTATCAGTCTTGGCGCTGCTTTCGCTCAGCTGAGTGTGAGCTGCTGATTACAGGAACATAGGTCTGAAGTAATGAGAACATCTTCTTTTCACTCAAAGGCTGATCCTGTTGATCACCTTCCTTTGCTCCATAGATGAACGATATTTTTTTATTCAATATGTGGATACTTTACACAGGGGAAGCAAAACTGCTGTGTCCTCAAGGTGACTTGTATTACTAGTTAAACACACAAATGATGAGCTTGGAGGAAAATAGATATCAAAGAAAAAACATGGGTTGTGATTCATGCTGAGATGGGGGTGTTGGATGGCAGGTATTCTCTGTGCTATTTGGAATGAAAATGCAATGCATTTTGTCCCTGCAGAAATCTCAGGTTCTTTAAGCTGCTCAGGAGAGATCAGAAAGCTGCCTTTATCCACAGCAAAGGGCCTTGTGGCTTTATGAAGTGGTCAGGTTGGCCTCTTCCAAGGCACGGATTTGTAAGGACAAAGGATTTGTCTCCTGCCCCATGTCAAAGACTTCTGCCTTGATGGTGATGCTCAGGGCTCAGATGTCCTCATGACTTCTCCAGTCTATCCACGCTGCTGGAGTGCACTTTGCTCAGCACTTTGCTGTCTTGGCTGGAGCAGGGTGGCTGGTTAACCTCCACTGGTGTCTTCCTGCTGTTCTGTGCAGTGGGTTTCCATATTATCCAGTCACCTAAGATGGTGAAAGAGGCTGTCTTTTTCCGCAGAGTGTCTGACTTTGTTTCTTTATCTGGCTCTGTAGCCTTAGCTCAGTAAGATTACTTGATAATGTTTGATTGAATGAACACTTTAAACAGGAGTCCTTGGAAAATATCTTGTTGGCAGTATTTGTGCCAGTAAATTGTTTCTCCTGTGAACAAAAGCTCTTAAGAACAGAGATGATGATGTTGTTTTCCTACATATAGATATCTATTGACATCTAAGTTGTCTGCCCTCTACTCTCTTCATAGCCTTTGCAGAGAAGTGGGAACTTCTAGGTGTGATTCGCTTCATAGCTGCCTGTGGGGAGTAGAAATTGCTCCCAAAACATGCCATTTGTTTTCCAGAGTCTAGGGAGGGAGAGTAGGATGAGTCTCCCTATATGATGACATAAGCAGATGCCTAGGGTTAAGTAAGTGAAACCCACCCAGGCTGTCCTTTTGTTTGTACTGAATTGGGCACATCAGAGCTGTGATTTGCCAACTGGGCTCCTAAGGCACTACCATCCTGTAGCTCATCAGCTCTGACAATGATGCTGGGAGAAACAGACACAGAGGAAAGGAGTCCTTCTACAAATCGGAATTTGTGGGATATTCTTTTGACTGAGTCGTCAATCTCTCATTTCTAATAATTCACAGTCTTGCCAGCACTGGGGATACTGTTAAAGCTGTCTCAGCTAGTGAGGTGGTGAGGAAATCAACCTCTTGTGCTTAATGCTGTCAGTGATCTTCACGGTCTGGGGTTTGTTGACTGTGACCATAGATGGTTCGTCACTAGCAGGTGAAGGTGGGCTTGATCTCTGAACACTTAAGGTGCTCAGCATGGTGACCGAATAGTAAAGAAAATTTAGCAAGAGTGGAAAATGCTTCTGTGATAACTTAGTGTAACAGTGTCCTAGAGGGGTGGCCCAAAAGAGGTGGTCCACTTATCTTCTCACCCTTGTACACTAAAGCAGTTCATCTGCTTCCTTGCAGTAAAAAAAAAATTAAAAATGTAAGGTCCTGGTGGTTTAGTTCCCAGACACATCAGGTCAGGCCTCTCTCGTGTGTTGTTGCAAGTGGTTATTGTTTCTCTTTTCACTGTTTGCTTTTCCAGTGAGCCATCTTTGAAGACACATTTCTCTATGATAACACAGCTCTGTCCGGTGAGAACGAGCACCTTCTTTGAGCAAAAATTTTGTTTCTGGGCTTTTAAACATTTAATGAAATTGTCCAATCATATTTTCTACTGTTTTTTAAAATTTATTTAATAAGGTATCCCTTTATAAGCAGAACATAGCATTGCAGGAAGAGAAGGACTGTTTTCCAGGAAGAGCTGCTAGCAGTGCTTTCAACACCTTCAGGAAATAATGAATTCCATCCAATATGTGTTCATGGCATAGGGTGTTTTATTACCCCTTTGTGTATTTGAAGCCTGTGTATTAATCATTACCTAGAAGCAAGAAGAAAATTGTTAGAGTCTCTTGAGGTGAAGGCTGTGTGTAAAGTAGTTGAGGACTTTGTGGTATATTGTACCACATTGGTATATTGGTTTGAAAGCTGAATTAACCTGCATTCTTTTTTTTTTTTCTCCCTTTAGCACAGTCAGCCATGGCTACAGAAATGGATTTTTTGCTGTAGGAAAAAAAAAAAAGCAGAGTTTTATGTATTTCCTACCAGATCAAAGTGAAGAGAGCTGTAATTTTTAATCCTTTTGGCATGGTGATACAGGATTAGGTGCATTTGATCTGTGTAGTTTGTGGACTCTGGTGGGCTTTTATTCAAATTCTAAGGCATTTGCCTTAACACTGATATGCACTTTTAATAGTGGAAGACACAGTTCTGACCTGGCAGAGAAAAAATTATTTTTTTTTACTGTGGTCCAAGGATGTTCTTTAATTTCACCCATGTACCTGCAAGTAGACATCTATCTTGCATGTGAGATAATTTGGAAATTCTGACATCTACATACATCAAGAACTCCGTTTTTGCCTCCTGGATTGTTGAAGAAGGTAAAACCCAGAAAAACTCCAAAAGCAAAAATCCCAAATAATCTTGCTGTGTTTGTTAAGAGCATGAAATGTAATACGAAAGTGGCAGGTCAAATCAAATATTCTTCTAGTCCTGTATGCTTATTCCAATGCTGACTGGAACTGGAGGTTTAGGGAAGAGTGTAAAAGAGGAAGAGAAATAGTATATTTTCCTCTAATACTTTCTCAGACTTCACTTTCTTTAAAGGTAGAAATTTTTTGGGCCTGACCAAGGTTTGTTAAGTGTCAGTGGACTTCTCCAATCTTTTCAGTCTTCCTTGGAAGCTATATACGTTTCTGTATCTATAACATCCTTTGCCAAGGAATTCTGCTTGTGAAGAATTACTTTCTTTTGTTTATTTTGAATTTTCTTCCTGATATTTTATGCCTCCTGATTCTACTATTAAATCCTGGTGTAAGTGTGAAGTTACAGGTCTAGGCACGGTTAGTCTTGTGTGAAAGGATGGTTCAGAATGCCAATTCACAGACATTTTCACCAACCAAATTCTAGGAGAACTTGCAATTTTCTTTTATTTCCAAAATATGTTTTGGTGTGCCATTCCGGACTACCTCATCACATAGAAAACCGGATGCCTAATTACTTGTGTTTACCCCTTTTACTTGCATTTTGTGGTAGCTGCTTACACAAGTCAGGCCTTAACTTTTGTTTGCACAGCTCAGAAAGCTGTGTTAACATGACATCAATCTAGTGTCATCAGCTGCCTGAGGGAAAACAACCCACAAGTTAAGCCAAACATACTGGTTGATTGACTGATGGCAATAAAACCATTGCATGGGGCTACCACAAAGTTCAGATGGTTTGGCGAGGCTGTCTCAGCTGTGCTGTCTCACATTTCTCTCCAGTTGCTTGAGAGTAGACAATTTAATGAACTCCCAGTCAAATGTGACTGCTGCTTCCTCCCCTATGCCTACATGTTGTGTTTTGCCACACATGAACAAACAGCCCAGACATTTCCTAACAGGGTCATCGTCGTGGCAAGAGAGCATGGGAAAGCAGGACAGCCAGTTAGGTCACAGCTTCTTAAGAACCTTTCTCTTTCATCAGTCCTAATGCTCTTTT
The DNA here is from genome assembly GCA_013396735.1 of Grallaria varia. Classification (NCBI taxonomy): domain Eukaryota; kingdom Metazoa; phylum Chordata; class Aves; order Passeriformes; family Formicariidae; genus Grallaria; species Grallaria varia. Next base: position 1,109,244 of record VWZG01002506.1, on the reverse strand, counting down.
TAAGTCATAAATTAAGTCATAAACTGGTAGAGCAAGAGATGTGTTGTTTGGCAGCCTGGATACTATCTAGGATTATGAAGCTTGCTTCATTCTTATGGCCTGTAGACATCATCATAATATAAATGGTAAACAGTATTATTCTAGTTCATGGTCACAGCATATAGACAGATTCATTAATCCATTCCTTTTTTAAAAGGAATTAATAATCATTACTCCTAAATGTGTAAAGCTCAGGGAGTATACTCAATTTATTATCTGAAAATGGAAGGCCTTTGGTCATAAATAGGATGTGAGAAATTTGTCAAGGCTTGACTGCCTTTGGGTCATGTTTCCAAAAACATTTGGATGCCTAAAGGTGCTGCCAGGAAGAATCACGCCCCAGGAGTTTTTCCTGTCTTTTTTACACTCAAAGGTGCTGTACAATCGGAGCTGTCATGCACTGGAAGGAGGCAGCCTGGCTGAAAGGCTGCAGTGCTGGAAGCTGAGTTGTGATTTCTCCCTCCAGCCCCTGATGCTGTCCTGCAGTGTAAAAATAGGCCATAAATTAATCACACCCCGTCTCATACCTCACTGCTGCCCATTTGTAAACCAGGTGCAGTTTTGCTCACTTGCAGAAAGTCTTTTAGGATCAGTGAATGATAAAAAGTGACTTTTCATTCTGGGGCAAGGCTCAGGTTCATTGTTCAAGTCAGCTATTTCTGCTGATCCTGCCCACACATATGCCAAATTGTGAGTTACTAACTGTGATAAGGCTTCTTTGGTGTGAACAAATATTCATTAGGAACATAACTAAAGCAATTTCTTCAGTTTAAATTGCTTAACAGAGATCTCCTAAATGCATATTTGGCTACAGATTCTGTAGTATGGTTTGTATTGATACTGAAGATATGTACACTGTGAAACCCCCAATCCGTTAATTATTCTCACTTAGTTGTGGAAAGTCTTTTTATCTTGAAAAATATTGATTATAGCACCTGAGTTTCTTGGTATGTGTGCACTCCTTAGGACCAGCTAGGACTTCTTGCAAAGGAATTGTACTGTTGCAGAAAACTTGTGTTCCAGATATGCAAACTGAATGCGCATATATAGTGTGGTAATTAGGGATTGCTATCAAACGTTTAGAAGGCTGACAGGTCAGGGAAGTTTTAAATTTTAAACTTTTATCTTTACTAGATCCATTCATATAGTACACCCTTTGTGCTCATGTCATCGTTCAACATCATCCCTGTTGGTCTTTAAGAGCCATATTGTGAGTACTCAGAGATGCAGAGGTTGATGCCTCACAGCTGGCACTGAGGGTTGCGGTCTTTGATGGTCCCTGTTTGCTGAGCCTTGATGATCAGGCTTGAAAGCTTAATGATGAGAGAGGCCAGAACTGAACTGGGCTTGTCTTCCTGCTTTTCTTTGTTTTTGTCTCTTCCTCATGCCTGATGGTTTTATGCTATTTGCTGCTCTCAACAAGGAGCAACTAGTTTGCTCCCATTATCATTTATTGTGCTTTTTGATTTATCATTCATCCCTCTCGTGTGTTATGCAGGTTGTCTTGGCTATTTGGAGTCCTGTGTGCTTATCTTATTCTCTGTCAGGCAACTTTTATTAATTGATTGCTACCTGCTTGCAACTTCACTTGTCTTAGGTAGTGATGTTGCTCACGTATTTATGCAAAATGCTTATAGACTGCATTTTGCTGTGCCTAGAGTGTTACAAAATACTTACATACTGTTGTTGTCTGTTACACCGTCCTTGTACACATCTGAGTTGAAGACAGATTAATATTAATTATATCCTGATTATTACATTTATAACTTCTTGGTGTCACAGACCTCTGTTTTGCTACAACTGCATATTTGTAATATTATCCACCCTTCTGACCTGTCTTTCTGTGGCACAGCATGCTTGTAGCCTTTACTCTCTTACTCACTGAACACTGGTGGCCACGGCCACACTGTGTTGTGACCTTGTAAGCAGATGGATATTTTCTCAGCCTTTCCATGGCTATTCCTGCAGATATTGAATCTACAATAGCCTGCTGAGCAAGAAAAGGAGCTATCTTCAAGGACTAGTAAGGCTTTTCATAACTCTACCTCAAGGACACAGAGTGCTTTCTTCTTTCCAGAGAAGCCAGTTTCTGCCAAAAATATAGACAAGGAACAGGCTACATCTCTGGCAGTATGATGTAGTATTATTTGTAGAAATGATGCTTGGATTAATTGGTAAGTTTGCTGCTTTTCCTCTGAACTTGTCCTTTGATTTGGGGAGCTGTATTCCTTGGTGGATAAAAAGATCGAAGAATGAGATTCTTCTCAACTTTGCCCCCAGCTCTGCCACCATCTTCCCTTGTGACCCTGAACAAACCACTACAGACATTATTAAAATACTGGAATAACAGTCAGAGAGAAAAAGCCCCTCGTTTTGTATAAAACATAAATTTATCTTGGTATGGTTGGCATTCCTTCAGGTAATTACAGGGAAAGTTATTGATTCAGAAGAAACACAGCTATCCCGGTGGTCAGGACAATGATCCTCTGGAGTGGCTTCGCGTTTGGTGTCCTCAGCTCCTTGAAAGTGCTCCTGGGCAGGACCACACCTCGGAATGTGAACAGCATGTGCTGCCCATGCTAGATGTTTGTTCTCCTAACAGCATGTGAGCCTGATCCCTGGCAGGCCCTTGAACCAATCTTACTCTCCACTTGCTCATACCCTTGGTTTACTCACGAAGGGGCATATGTGACATCTGCTTCATAGAAAATGCTTAGGTAAATAAGGCAGATCCTGATTATGTCAGTGTAATCATTGTCTGAGGTTGTGCTGGATGATGGGATGGCTGAAATGCTTGCTAAACTTTTGCAAGTGTCCTTCCTCCTAACTGATGAGGTGTTTTGCCATCATCTGGATGATTCAAGCAAGCATTCCTGGGCCAAGGTTTTCCATTTATCTTCTTGGATAGTGAGGGAAAGTACCTTGGAGTAGGAGCTTGCAAGTAACTGATGAAGTCAAAGGCAAATAGGGGTAGTTAGAACTAAGGAAAGCAAAGTGAAGATGTCAACCTAGTGGGTCCTATGGAGAACTCAGGCAAACATAACTGTGCTGGCAAGAGAGTTCTTTTAATTTAACAAAATGTCATTACGCAAAGTGCATTTCGCAAAGTGGGGCACCCCCTCCTGAGCCCCATGATGCAATCACGAGTTCTCCCTGTGATTTGGGCCTCATCTTATGACTCTTCTGCAGTTTATTGAACTAGCCATTTAACTACATAAATATTAAAAACATTCAATTAACTTTGCTCTGTCTGGCACTAAGAAAGGAAAAATTCTAGGGTTTAAAATGTATGACTTGGCATGATTAAATGGTGAAATGAATAATGTTTTAATGAGTGATTTGTAATTATTTAATAATTAAAGAGCTCTTATGAATATTCTTGAACACCCTGTGGAAAAACTAAATTGTATGCTGATTTCATCAAGCATTCAAATCTAATCAGAATTTATTTTTGTAGCATCATTTTAAACATAGTCTACAAGAACATTGCCACAATAATGCAGATGGAAAAGAAAAGCATCATGCTATAGTAGCTCTGTGTTTTTAGTATAAGATCTTGATTTTTCCATGCAAAGGATTTTTCTGCAGTAGTGGACTGCAGTGGGACTCTGTTCCAAGTCCTGCAGCAGCTAGTCAGGTTTCATCAGTGACGGGTTGAGGGTGCATCAGTTTTGGTTTGTAAACACAGATGAATGGTAGCCGCTTGCTGCAGGGAGATTGGTGGCATTCACCCCTGCTTGGAAACAAAGACACAGAGAGACCACAAAGGAAAACAAGAAGATGTGAAAAGGGAACTGTTTCACTTCTGACGTGAAATCATTCCATTTCAGCTTAGTCTCTGGAAGAAAAAATTATTTTAATTTCTGTTTCCATAGTATGTACATTGCAGCTTTGGGCAATATTTTAATAAGATGATGCTTTCTCTGTCTGATCCTGGAAATACTCATCCCACAGGGATAGCAGAGTTCAAGAGCAAGGTAGATTATGTGAATCATAATTCACCCCAAGTTTTTCCTAACTCAAATATTAACAGGCACATTTTTATGTGAAACAGTTTTATGTTAACTAGACCTCCAACATCTTTGAAAAAGAATAACAGAGGCCTCTTGAAGATGGTTAGAAATCCATTGATCCATTAAGAAAAAAAATTACCACGCCTGGCCAAAAAATAGATCCAGAATCTTAACAGAAACCACAGGTTGCTATTAAATTCTGAAAGCAGTTTAGTATGCTCATATTTGCAGGGATGGAAGAATGTCTAGATGGAGACCCTCTTCCACATGGATGTCAATGCACTTATTACTTGTGAGGTTATCATTGCCCTGTAGAGTTGCATGAATAATTAATTTTTAATTCCATATTAGATTAATTTCATCTCATCCTCTCTTTGTGAATTGCCCTCCAATAAATTGTAATTTTCTTGAATATATTTATTATTCAGAATAGACTATAGTACTCATGAGTCATTCATTGGAGGTAGGTGTCATTCAGAGTTTGGACATATGGGTCATTTTTGTGCCCTGTTGCACAGGTAAAATGTACAGACTCAGCTTTCTACTTCCAACAGGTATTTACAAACCTGTAGTTCATTTGCTTTTACTATTCTACAGTGGTAATTCTAAATTCACCATCTCAGCAACAGTGCCAATATATTCACTGCCTTGAATATTTGGAAGTAGGAAGACGTGCTGAATGAATTCGTTAAAAGAATGTGAAAGAAAATATTCATCCAAGCTTTTTATAGTACCAAGTCTAATTTAGTGACCTGACATTCTGCCAAACAGAGATTAAACAGAGAACTTACCCACCATCCAACTTCTTCTTTGAAATTTTTACCTCAACTTTCCTTCTTTATAAAAAATGAAATATATTGTTGATGTGAGTTTATAATTTCAACTTTTTTTCCTAAAACTCCCATCTTCCTCCACACTCTGCCATTCCCAACCCACAAAACCACAGAAAAAGTAAAAACCACAAGTTTTTGGTAACTCCTTAGTTTTGCTGAGAATAATTTCTATGTTTACAAAGGGAAGCTATTCACTTGAAAACAAAAGCATTTTTCATAGTGGAATTTTTTGATCAGTTGAGTCATGCCGTTCTTTCAGCTGATGTGTGTTTTCATTTCTAGTCATGAAACACTTGGTTTTTGGTAAGGTCCCCCCAACCAGAAATGGGTTTCCTNAAAAAGGTGCGAAATCTTGATCCCAGGGGATCCAAACAGCTACTCTGTGATTGTGAGTAGGGCCTGTAGTGTAAGTAATTACGCAGGCTTTCTGTATGGTCAGCAGAGAATAGGAGGTGTCTCCAAAGTGTCATACACGCAGAGTAAGAAAGGCATTGAGGGGAGGCAGAAAGAAGTTGCTGTCACTTGAGGGCCCTACTGGACAGCACAGCCTAGGTCCCACCACCTTTTGGACAGTTAAATTTGGGCAAAATGAATGTTACATTGAAAAGAAGTATTAGAAGACAAGAGTGCAGAAATGGAGAGATCAGGAGAACTTGTCCGAAAGGATGCGACTTACAGTGCTTCTTTCTTGTGTCCCCAGGTAGCTTGGGAATGGAATAGACAGGGACAGTCCATCCCCGTGAGTCTCTCCAAATAAACTGGGTCCTAAAGAGGGTTTTTTTGCATTTGATAGGGAAGGCTACTCTTTCATTCATGCCTTAAAGCAAGAGCATGCATTGTACCGGCATTTAAGCTCAGGGAATACTCTTCTTTTCATGATCATGAGGCATTGAAATTTCATACCCTATTGTAGGGATGGCTCAGGAGGAGTATGGCACCCCAAGGGAAAAATTTATAGAAGCATTTGTGTTTGGCTTCTGAAAGATACAGCAAGTAGTTTTGGTATAGGGTTTCAAGTAACAGAATTCACATGATATAATCTGAACAGGTAGCAAGGTAAAGTCAGAATATCAGTAACAATTGTCTCTTGTGAAGTTGAAAAAGGGTTCACTGTTCACAAAGGGATTTATAAATCACAGGGAAAGGTCAAGCCTGGTACGCATTGTGCTGTGTTGTGTGTGAAGCAGGGGGAGAAAGCCCGCAACTATAGCTATCATTTTTGTGTCCTTTTGCAGTAAGGAAACCCAGGAACCTCCTTGTCTTCCTGTCACTGGTGCATTATATGTGCCTTATTTCACTCATGAGAAAATTAGACCCTGTGCTCAAAACCCTTGGCATAATAAAGTTGACAGGATGATATGAGAAAGGAATAAAAGCTCCAAAAGATTGAGTTCCAAAGAGGAGTTTGTTCATTAGTACTTGAGTGTGTCTTGTGGCAAGGCAGAGTGCAACTAACCTCAGCAGCAGCATTGAGCTCCATATCAAGTACTTTTGGTCAACATTGCTACACAAGAAAAGAAGCAGAAAGGGAGGAAAAAAGAGACAGGTATAAGAAAGACTACTGTGGGAAGTGAAGAATAAATGGTGAACACTTCTGTTATGAAGAAGTGCTACTTCAGCTTTTGTCCATGTCAATCTCTTTTGAGTGAGTAACACTGACCTTTGTAACTAATGCACCCATTCTGACAGATTTTGGCAAGTCTGTTTGATGGATGAGTCCTAGTGAGATGGATTAGGATTATACTGTGTGCCGGATTAAATCTGCCAAAGATTAAGAGCAAGAACAAAGCATTGCAATGTTTGACTATGGAGTTCTCAACACCAGAAAGAAACGTAGAATAAACACAAAAGCGAAGTTTCCCTCACCTTATCAGAATATAGAGTATTGTCTGTCTGTTATCTCTTATGATTTAAATAAGTGAGTTCAGCATTTCACAGGGACATATGGTGAAATAAAACTACAAAATTAAGGACAAATGCTGGTAGGTATCCAGGATCTCACCTTTTTTTCCCATTTTAAAAGAAAAAAAAGCATCAGCATATGAAGAGCAATAATTTAGGATTCAGATGCCATTTAGGTTATAAGCAGAATTAGTTTGCTGCTGTCATTACAGGGTCCAGTGGGTGCAGTTGTGCTTCAGCAATCCATCTCAATGTGTGGTGCAATGCATTACAATCACTGGATTCTGCTTTGGATCTGCCCTCTGGAGGGGCACCAGCAGGTTCATCAGGCCAGCCCTGAAAGGTGTGCAGGCCATGGGGCATTTCCAAGACTTGGCAGGGAGTGCTCTGGCAGGCGTGCACTGCAGTGTGTTAGTCCATCTTTGCTGAGAAAGGCTCATCCATGCAATAGTATTAGGGATTTCAGACCGGTGCATGTTGTTGCTTTAGAGAAGGAGAACAAAACAGTTCTGTCAGACCTGAATGAAGATGGATTTTTGTTGAAAGTTCTTGGAATTGATTTCTTTCCAGTTTCCTTCTTGGTAAGAGACAGCACAGTTGGGTTCAACTTACAAAATACCATTGATTTCTCTCCCCAAACCACAGATGATTCAGCTTGTAATTTCCTCTGCAATTACAGAGCAAGTCTCCTTAGAAACTGCTTGTATCCATTCAAAGTTTTGTCTTGTGAAAACCACATTTCCCCTCTCTTTGGCCAGATGTGCTTGGCATGAGTCCAGAGGAAAAAAATAAAAAAGGAGGAAGAAAGTACGATAAATGTTTTCCTGCTCCCATTCCCTTTTTTCTGCTGCCTGAAATGAGATTTACAGCATTACAAACTTCAGTTTTCTCTTAGTGCTTTGGGATCTCAGACCGTCCCAAGTGGTGGGGTTGGCTATGGGCCTGTTTGTGGCTTTGCAACAGAAATGGCCAGAGTGTGACATGGCCTTTCTTCTTTAGGACACGACAGGGTGCAACACAGAGGTCATGGTTTCTCTACCCTGACACGGTGTCGTGCCACCAAAGGCTAATCAAGCCAAGTTGATTTCACAAGTGGCTCAGCCTTGGTTGGCTGTCGTGTTTCTCCTCATATACAACTTCAACAACACACAGGGCAAGTCTCCACCTTCTTTTGGCATGCCCTGTGTCCCTTAAGGAACATCATGCAGGGAGTCCCTGTCATGGAAATTGCTTGGCTTCTGGGTTTGAGAGAGAGTCTCAGATAAACAAAAAGACCTCGTTTGGACAGATAAATCATAGACCTAATGACAGTTTGCACAGCTTTGCAAGAGGGAAGCTTATGTTGGGGCAAGTTCACATGCAGATCATCTCTAAACTCTGTTCTCCCCTCAACACTTTTCTGAAAAGGTAGAGATAACATTAAATTCCTTTTACTTTTGGAAAAAAAATCCTTCAGATTTTCCGCCTTAGTAACTGCAAAGTGGGTCTGTGCTGCCAATGGAGGCAAAAACAGACCCAGTTTTCCCATATTTTGTTCTTCACTGTGCCACAAAAACCCTTAGAGTGACTTGATTTCAGTCATTACAGTGGCTGTAGATTGAAACCTCAGTAAAAGATATTAAAATCACATCTGTTGTGTGGAAAACTTCAATCCATTCCATAAAGAGATAAAGAAGGCATAAGGCAAAAGGAAGAGACACAAATGAAAGTGCTGCCACTATAGGACAGCAAGTTGCAAGTATATAGAAATGTGGTTTTACATATAACACAGTTTATGGATGTGTTATGTATACATTTGCAGATGTACATATATATGTATATAAATACTCACATACACATGTACATAACAGCTATGTGTAGGTATTAAGAATATGCAAAGAATGTTAAAATTCACCACCTTACTAACAAACTGAGAGGGATCTAAATAAAAAAAAAATTAGTTGAAATTTTATGGACATTTGCTCTTCTAACCTTTTGTTCCTCCATCCTTTTCTATATAGTTAGAAAAATCTTTGTCCTTGAGGTATTTACATTATGCCAGAATTTACCAGCATGGTTCTTTGTGCCTGAAAATAAACCCACTTTCCAGTAGCATACCTGAAAGCTGTTGTTGTACAAGTGTTTTTCCTCAAACAGAAGCGGGTTTCATCTGGACTTCCCAACACCTTTTTGTATGTTGTTGCATCGAGTGTTTTTGTGTATCAGGTCCTTAAGCTGAACAATTTGTTGAGAAATCATAGGGGTCTGGAGGGCAAATTCCTGTCTCAGAATGACAGGCAGTATGGGACACAGCCATCATTCCAGTATTTAAGCCAGCACTGTAAAGTCTGTTTCTGCAGCTAGGCAGCTGTGTGTATGGGGATTTAATTTCTGTAATTTGGTGTGTTTACCGTGGTGTGGGTAGGTATCTGCTCATCCCTGTGACAGCTGGAGGGTAACACCTAACTGAGATATGGCATAAATTGCCCCTTTAGGAGAGGATTTTCACATAATGCCAATATTGAGGTCTGCTGCTAATACAGTGTTATGGGACAGAACTGAGAAGCTTTTCAAGCTCTATTAAATTTACATAGTATCTACCCATTTTTAAACCCTGCTCAAACATCCTTGTGTAAAACAAATAACATCCCCAGTCCCTTACAAGATTACCGATGCATAGTGCACATTTACACTTGTGTTCTTATTTAAAAACAAAATATTTGGTAAAGTGGCTGAAATTGCTTTTGTTCTTCCTCTATACAAATACAGACTACAAATACACCACTTGGTCTGGAGAAATCTTTTCCTTAAAATTACTCTTGACTCCTAATTGCAGATGGGATAAGTTTTGGTGAGGACATACTTTTTACACACACCACAGACTGGAATCCAGATCTTCCCTAAGTGCAGTGTGGGTGCTTTTCAAGAGCTTGCTCAGCAATCATTGAGACTAAATATCCTGCAGTTTTTGGGGCATTCTCTTGAAAGTCCATTCTGGGACACGTTCACAAGCATGGTAGATGACTCTTACATACAGCACAGGAGTCTGAGGTCTAAAATTCCACCAGGAAACTTCCAGGTAAGCTACTTGATATACTGTCTGCAAAACCGCACTTGACTTCAGAGAGCTGCTTTGTCTTCCAAGTAGTACAGTGCAAGATATGTTCTGTCTTTTGCAATGAAAAGCAGTGGATGAGGATTATTGTACTAATTCTGCAGAACCAGGGGAAACAAGTGGCCAGAGTTTCCTACCCACTCTTCAGTCTTACCACAAAATTTTTGTTAAAGATGTCATTTCCGAGTGTTAGCCATTTTCAAACCAGCAGTCTCTCCACTGCAGCTGGAGGCATAGTTCCTACAGGTGCTGATACATTTAATCTCTTTGCTTTGTTCTTGAATAATCTGTGCATTAGCCATGACCATCCCAAATGCATCCATTACCTGGTACTATTCACTGCACACTCCTGAGAAATAATCATTGGCTTGTGGGCTCTTTGTGAACAGCCATATTTCAAATATTCATGCAGGTACGTAAGCCATGCATCTTTCTCCTGACCAGGTACAATTAATTCTCAGCAGTAGAGTTTCAGATTGTGAATTAAAAATAAGATTTATATGAATATCTTAAAATACTTATTGGAAAGTTACAGTCTCACTCACTAATTTGCTACTATGTTTATGGTAAATTGGTTCAGAAAGTTACAGGGGTTCAGAGATCCAACTGACAAATGGAATTTTTTGATTTTCAAGATTTTCAGCTGACTTCAAAACCCCCTGATGAAAGTCAGTGGGACACTGTAATTCCATTTCATTAGGACTTAAATTAAATGTTCCGCCTCTGCCTTATTAGCACAGCCAAAGCTGGCTTGTTTAAATCACAAAACATTTTCAGAGGATTTTGCTGGGTCTGTTCATTCTGCCTGCATGAAAGCAACTGTTTTTTGTCTGGTTCATATGGCATGGACATGTTCTCTGGCTGATGTTAGGATGCATGATGCTGCTCATTTGCACTCCAGCTCTCAGGAGCCCTATGCATTCATGTAGAGATGGTCTTTGAAGGCTGGGCAGGGGCTTCACAGAGAGAATCAAAGCAGACAGATGCATTACAAAACAGCAAAGATGTGGTCATCTGAAAGAAACTGTGGTGCAATGGCTGAGATTGTGGAAAGCACTTAGATCAGTTCCCTGAGTTCTCTGTCACACTTCTGTCTGTCTCCTCTTTCTCTACCCATGCATTGCTGAGATATTTGTCAACAGAATGGAAATTATACTGTTCTGAGGAGAAATGGAATTTAATATTAATACTATCTCCTGTGGAAAAGTGAGAGTGAGTCAGAGCTGAGTAGAGTTTGTTTTATATATGAAGTCTTTCATTCTGGAGAGTAAGTCAGAGCAGAGCTGTGAATTTAATGCAACCTGCTCAGGTGGCTTGTGTAGGCAAACACAGCAGGCTTTGAGCATTAAGCGGCAACGTGCACTGCTGTAGCCATTAGGATGGGTTTCACTAACAAACAAATAGGGGGAAAATGCTCATCAGAGTCTTTCTCAGTGGGCAGTATTTGATAAGTGCCACAGGAAGCTTTGAATACACACTGGGCTGAAAACAGGTAATATCACCTTGCTTTAAATGGACTCTGTCTCTTCTTTCTAGCCTTATTTATATTTATATTTTATTTATATTCCTCCTCAAAGTTAAGCTCTCCTCCACAGTGACTCCTATGTTCATGCTGCTCTTATTTCCAAACAAAATAATACAACACAATTTAAAATGCCAGGATTCAATGATACAAAGCTCAAAATGAGCGGCTTTGTCCATTTTTAAGTAAGATCTCCACCTTTCCTTTGAGTAACCTTTCTGTCATGTCTCATCAGATGTGGCCTGTGGCCTGTCATGTCCTGATAACATGTTCTAGTAGATGCTGTCACGAGTAGCTGGTGCTTCCCGTACTTTAACTTCCTATGAGAAAGGAGATTATCTGCTGAAGTAACCCTGTGCAGCTCTGACTGCTGGCCTATGAATGTCTGAGCAAATGAAAGGCCATGGTTTCTCCTGTTCTGCTCTGAGATGCTGTTTCCCCTGTTCATAGCCAGGCATGGAAGGCATAAGAGGGAGGAGGAGAGAAAGGATAGCAGAGCTGGAGAAAAATATGATGTTTTGTTGATGCTTGCAGGATCCAAGGCAGATGGTCAGTCACAGATGGATGCTTTGGGCTGGCAGGTCAGCCACAACAGCTATCGCTCGGGTTGCTGGCTCCCTTCCCCAGTTAACTGTGTGGTCTGGTCAGCTCTCTCCCTCTTTTCTACAGATTTTTCCCAGTCTGGGTAGCTAGCTGTGGGTGTCTCCTGACATTTCAGCCCTTTGGCTGCAGTACAGTTAGTCTCAAGATGGCTGAAAACCTGAGTACAAGATGGAAAGAAAAGGCAGACGATAGAAAAGGAGCTTTGAGGGAAGGGGAGGCAGAAGGATTGCATGACTCTGGGCCTTTCCTCTTGCAGCGGATTTGATTGGGAAGGGCTTTGGTGGGGATCAGTGGAGCTACTCTGATACTTCCGATCCAATGGGGCTTTGTCACTGGAGCATAGCAGATACAGGCTGGCCCATGCCCTTTCTCCCTTTCTACAAGTCCTCCTTCCCTCCCCCATCCACTTGTCTATTTTCTTTTTATTTTCTTTTTTTTCTTTTTTTTTTTTAAGGAGACAAAAAGGGGTACAGACTCATTCTTTCATTATCTTATCTCATTAATTCTGGTGCATCTTTTAATGAACTCATTTCTGACTCCAAGCAATCTCAACACATTCTTTGGGCTTTTCCAGCTGGAGGGTTTTATTGATGTAATTCAATACCTTTCTCCTCCTTTTGCACCTTTTTCATTTATGCTCAGTGTTCAAGACTAACAGAATATTTATTTATCTGGTGTACACTTCCCATGCTCCTATTCACAACTAGCGTAAGGCAGCAAAGCCTCATCATTACCATTTTCACCCATGGGGAGACAACAACTGAATTTAAGGAACCTTCAGTTTTACAGACATTAATAAAAATAGTCAAAAATACTTTACTGATTTTTTTCTTCCCCATTCTTGGGCGCTTAGTCCCCAGCAAGTGAAGAGTTGCGCTGGCATGACACTACACGTTGAGTCTTTGAGCTGATCTTTTTCAGGCTGTTGCCATCTGCCACCCAAAAGTACAAGTACTTTTGGAGGTAATAAAGGGGTTCTCTAAAAAGTGTTGCACCATGAAAATGTGCTCCTAGTGTTTTTAAATAGTTTAAATGTTCCTGTATAACCACCACTCTATAGTTTTCTTTCTTATTTTTATTCTATGCTTCCTTTAATAAAATCCTGTGAAACAGAACATTGGAAGAAGAAAAAACAAAAGAAAAGAAGAAAAAAAAAGAGAGCAAATCCTTTAAAAGCCATGTGAAATTACTTTTGAATCAGATGCAAATTAAGTCCTATTGTTCACAGATTACTGCGTGCAGCGTTTCTGTGATGGGTCCTGAAGCAGGGGCAGAAATGCTGTCTCTACAGCACCATGAAGCTTTATGACTGAAAACCTGTCATAAAGGAAACACTGTACTACTGATTCGAGCTCAACCTCCTGTGGCAGAGCTCACTGGGTAAGTGCCTGCTGGCAATGTTATACATCTCAGTAACCTAAAGCAGTTGGAGCCTGTAGGGTAAGGCTGAGCTTGGAGGAGTTACGAGGAGATGCTAATGGGCTGTGCAGTCATCATAGACACACACACAGAGTAACAGGGGCTGGGAGGAGCTCAGGAAGACTATGGCTACCGAACTGTGCCCTTCTCAGCAGAATTTATCACCACCCCAACAGGTACAGACAATATGCTTCCTGCGTATATGGGAGTGCTGCTGCTTTCACTAGCCACCTCACCAGGATATGGACCGCCAACAGAAAGCTCAGCAGCTAAAGCTTTTAACTGTGAATGGTACCTTCAAACTCCATCATTCACTCTTGGCAAAGGCCAGCCAAGTTTACAGCCTTCTCCTACTTTGAACCATGCTGTGGTTAAGCAAGTTTTTATGTGTTCTCCTGCACAAGCTCTTTGGCACTTATAGGGATATGTGGCCCTTGTGACCCACTGGGCCAGCAACAATGGACTGCATGCACATTTCTCTCACAAAAGATTTATTTTCATCTCCTCCACTTGTCATCCAGATGACATTACCCAAGAATAAAATGTATTTTTACCTCTGCTTTCAGAACCATGCTTGTGAGAGATGGCCCTGTCCAATCTCAGCTAGAAAGAGTATCTCAGCTGAAAGGGTTCATCTGGGTGTGAATCAAATGTTTTGTACAGACATAAAGATCTCAACAAAAGAGAATTTCTACCTCTGCTCTGATCATCACCTTCAGCTGGAGTTTTGCTCTGTTTCTGGTGCATACAATATTAAAGTAATATTAATATTAGTAATATTTCCCTTTGTCCTATCAACCCCTAGAAATTAATGTAGATTAAGTACTACCAGGTGCACATGGTGTATTCTTGCCCTCTACATCCATGTTAAACATAAAATGTATTGTTGCTTAAAAAAAAAAAAAAAACAAAGAAAAAAAGAATTTAGGTTGCTGCTTTGAACTGTGTGTTGATGTGAGTGATGGGAGAAAAGACAGGTCTGTGATAGGAACTGTAGGAACAGTCCAGAAATGGCTGGAAAAAGACAGCATAAAACTGTTTCCATCTGTCCATGGCAATGATTTAGGCTGGGATTTTTAAAGACACCTGATACAGTGATGTGTCCAAAGCCAGAATGCTTTGCCAGGTTCCCAGACTTTAATGTGGGATGAAAAAAACATCACTGCATGGCCCACATCTGAAATGCTCCACTCTGATAATTTTGTGGGGATTTTGCTGACCAGCTTTAGTTTTATTTTAAAGGAAAATTACTTGAGTGAAAGTGGTGTTTTTCTCTTTACTCTCCCAATCCACTATAATTGTAGAAGTAGTACTTCAGTCTATTTGCTCCCTTTTGAGAGCCTTGAATGTGAATCAATATGTCTGCTTAGGCCTGGCCAATAGATAGATGAGCTAAGACACTGTTCTGCTCCTCCATTCTCTGGAGAACTTTTATCTCTTTAACAGTGACTTAAAAAACAGGTTTCTACCTGTAAAGATTAAGACTCTTCATCCCACTTCTCCAGCCTTAGGCAAGGCACCAGTGAGATTACCCTGTGCTTGGACCCCTTTAAAAACACATCAGCCTACCTAATGATTTGAAAAATGGCAAGGATGGGGATGAAGCCAAGGAATCTCACTCTCTGGAGAGGTTTCAAACCTTCTTTCAGGTTCAGTATGTGCTCTCAGTGGACTATTTCCCAGAAGACAAGAGAAAAGAGAGGATGGAGTACAGATGTTCTTGGCAGAAGTGCAGCACTCAAGTAGCACAAAACTAGCACTGATAACGCCTATTCTTGCTGCTGTTGTTGAACTGTGAGAAGGACATACCTAAGGGTTGCACTAGTTGGCAGTTCTGCAAACTGAACTGGCCTCACTATAGTTAGTCAGAAAGTTCCCATCTAGTTTGCTTTTCAGAGGAAAATTGGGTTTCAACTAAGAAAGAGCTCAATTTTCCTAAGAAAAATCTTTGATTTGGAAAGTGTAATCTTTGTTTCGAAGGCAGAATAGGGTGTTACATCCTATTATTCTATCCCCCACTCGGCCCCTATTTCTCTGAAAAAATGTGTATGCTCAAGTCAAGAAAGTGACCCAGCTATTTTAAATATATATATATAAATGTTTTCCAAAGGAATAAAGAAATTCTTGCAAGTTTAATTAATTCTGAGGTTGCTAAAAAAAACCTCCCTCCCCCAAACTAAGACAGCCATGAATATGTGCAGTAGTGCATTCAAACGTGCTAACAACCTAATAAAAATATTTACTTGCATTGACTTTGATTCAATTAGAGATTTATTCTAATTATCCAACAGAAATTAAGTACCTTTCCTTATTAGACGTTAAACAAAATAAATTCAATCACTCGTTCAATCGACCTGAATAACTCACAGTGGGAAATGACATGTCTGATAAGGGGTTCTGCCTGGTAAGGGGTGCAGCCTGCTCAGTGCCTTGCAGGATGAAGCCTTCTGAGCTCTCCTCTCTCTGCGGGTTTGCTCTGCAGCTCCCCAGCCCTTGCAGGGATCACAGAGATGTGAAGGGATAATAAAGTCTCTGTCTCTACAATTATAATGGATTGCTAAAAGTATCAGAGTTGCTGTAAATAAATCATTATATCAGGCTCATTTAGCCTGATTCCTACTCTCAGATGGCTTGTAATACAGTCCCATCTCTGAAAGTCAGCCATTCCTTTGCAATTAGATATATCACTAATCAAAAATGGAAGCTATCTTGCCAGCTTTGAATTGCACTTGGAAATACCGTGTTGGGCTCACGCCTCAAAGTTGAATATATTAATTTATTCAAATTTAAAAACACCCATCTGCAAATATTTAGCTGCCGTAACTATTAATTAAAACTTGCAATGACCATCTAGTGAGGTGCAGCATCCACATTAACCTAGACATCTAGAAAATCACAGCAGCAGCAGAGCTCCTTTCACCTCCCGTCTCCTGGCAACACACCTTCCACCTTCCTCAAAAACTCCATCCAGTAAGAGGTTTACAGCAATTGCTTCCCTGCAAGCTACAATTTTCCCTTTTCACAGAGCCTGACGGGATGACCTCTCTTTTGGGAACTGCAGCTGGACTTACACCAACTGTGTCTGGGGCAGAGCTCCCCTGTGCCAGGAGTTTGCACTCCAGTCCCACAGGGGACTGTTCCTGCCCCAAGACTGTCTTAAAAGGCATCTCCCTTGTCTGCGGTGCTACCTTATTTGCAGCACCAGACTGTGTGGTTGCATCTGATGCCCAGCTTCCCACCAGGTGATGCTTGTCACTGACCCACCCGGTTTTGTCTGGTTTTTTTGGAGTCTCAAATCACTCACATGGAGAGAAAAAGTGGTTTGTGTCCTGGAAAGTCTCAGGTCACTTTCAATTCAGGACCAAACGCTTATGCAGAGGTGAGTAAAATCTCTATTTCCCCCTGCCAAGTACACCCACAAAATCCCAGCTTAGCAAATTCCTCTTCTGCAGATAGGTATTGGGCCAGGATACCAAACAACATGCTGTGTGGGTGGATGTAAATAAAATCCCGTTATCATTGCAATCTACCCATCTCTTGGAAGCCATGGCAACTGAATAAAAATACTCAGATTCTATCGTCAGTGATACAGTGTGAAAGTTTATATAATATAACGCAGGATATGTTTACACCAAGTTTCACACAAGGAATACAGAAGGTATTTTGTACAAATATATTGTATTTATCTAGAGCTACAGTAGGAACCAGGTGTGTGGGGAGGAGGTATCTGGATATGACCATATTATATTTTGTAGTTTAATCCCTTTACTATCCTGTAAATAGATTTAAGTGTCAAAACACTATTTGAAATTTTTCCTCAGTGAAATTAATTTCAATAAGCAGCATTCTGTGACACTCTATACACTGAGCAGCATTCTGTGATTCTCTACACAATGTGCAGCATTCTGTGAGTCTCTACATACAGTCTCCAAGGTTGCTTTGAAAATACAAAAGTATTTTTCCAGCACTGTGCAACCTTATGAAATACTAATATTGGATATACTTCACACATAATTCTTGGTCCCTCGGGAGTCATTACAGAGAGGAAGAGGCATATGCCTAGGGGGAGGGAATTTGTGGGAATAAGAAGTATTGTGTGAAGCAGAAGTCCATTCTGTCCAAGGCAGCAACTCAACCCCAGTCTCCATCCAAGTATCCTCAGAGGTCTGCTCTTTAGGAAAGTACAGTCTTAGCTATTAGCTAGGCACTGGTAAGGGGATAATATTAAAGGAATCTTTCTCTTTTTTTCCCAGTTGCTCAAAATGCAACATTGTACAGAAAAGAATTACTTCAACAAACATTCGCTCTTTCTGAATACGATGGGCATATGTAAAAGTTAATAGAACCTAGAAACAATACAATAAACTCAAGTCAAAATTTTGTCAAGCATGGCATAACAGTTTTGTAATTTAATTTTGCTACTTCATTACCACATCTTGTTTGGTAGAGTCCAGTTGGTCATGACTATAACAGTTCAGTATATGGAGCTAAGTAATGTAGTAGAGAAGTGGTGTCATGCTATAGATTTCAGTGAAGTGTTCACAGTATGCTAATGTTTACACTTACCTCTGGTAGTGTGGTCCAAGAAAGCTTCTTTCAGCAAAACCGTGTAGGACTTGGTGCTACAGGGTGGCAACATGGCTCTGTCCCTTCTAATATACCAACCACAAACTAGGAAGTGTTTTGCCTCTGGTGAGGTTTGATGGTACAGATCTTCCCAACTGAATAAATAAGTAGTTCTCAAGATGCTCAGGGACATCCTTTTAATTATTTCCCTAGTCTCTTGGTCTCTAGTGTAAAGTCCCAGTGTATCCCCTTAGCCATAAAGATGAGATGCCAAGTGATCATTAAGAAAGATACTGATATATGAAGAAGCTAAAAAACTACACCTGAGCCAGTGTATAAAAGTGAAATGAGTTCTCAGCTCTCCATAGCATGGACAGGACTGCAGAAACACCTCACACAAATCCATGCTGCTAGTTTCCAGAATAATTTGGTGAATATCTCATGGTTAAAATTTCCTCCAGATGCTGGTGCCAAAGACAAATCTATTGTATCCACGACACCTTACTCCCTACTCTGTCATAGTGGTTTCCACCTCTCTGACACCACTGTTACAGCAACAAACCAGATCCATCATATTCATATGAAAACCGGTAATGCTGGAACCAAGCAACTATACAGAACAATATGTTTCAACAAAACAACTGTTTCAATCCAACAGCAGCAGTAGCAAGAAATAATTTCATTTTATTTTGGAAAACTCTTTTTTTCTATCAAGAACATTTTAAAAACTCATAACAATTTGAGTAAATGTGAAGGGAACTCCTTAGTCAGCACATAGAACATGAGAAAATGGGTAATTTAAGTTATAAACCTACAAACATGGCCTCCTTGAAGTTACCAGAGTTAGCAGAGGTTCTGATTGTAAAAGGGATAATTTAAAAGACTAAGAAAATGTGGTAGAATAAAAACCAGGGACAAAAGCTACATGCATTAAGCAATTATTGCTCTGCTTGCTGCCATGTAATACACTAACATAGCACAAACTTTGCCTGCAGTTTTGTGAATTTAGCAAAAAAAGAAAAAAAAAAAAGGTAATTTTGAAATATTCAGATCAAATGAATACATCAGAGATTTGGATATTTGACCTGGGCATCACTTTAAAACCAGAAATAGTGATGTGTGGTCCAGGATGCTCTATGTTTTCAACACTGAGTGTTACAAGACAAGCTGGATGCCGAACTTGTGCCACATGCACAGCCTGTTCTACAACAGGTGTTAACAGCAGCGGGCATCCTACCAAGCCTGATAGATCATGTCTGCACGTCATCTCTCTTGACTTGAGACCGCACAGCCACCCCTGTCACTATTAGGGCCTGCTGCTGGCCGTGTTTTAATGAGAGATGTGCAGGATATGGGTGCTAAAAGCCATTTAGATCTTAAACTTAAGAGTGACTGAGTCTGACTTTGTAACCAGTTTTTGGACTCTGGCAACTTCTGTAGTCAATGGAGTCAGCTCCACCTTCTGACTGCCCATGACAGGTGCTAACTATGAGCATTATGGCTACATTGCAACATCCTTCTTCACATCCACCGAGTTCTTACCTCTGCAGGTTGTAAAGGGTCTGGCAGCCTTGCCTGCTGTCCCTCTGAGTCATTTATTGTTCTCCTGACAATGAAGGATGTCTTAACAGCCATCATCTCAGTCTGGCTCAGGTGCCATGGCAAATGATCTGAATATGGTCCAGATCTATGCTGCTAAAATAGAAAAGGGTCAGGTACCCAGCCTCTGAACCTCAAGACAAGTAGGGCAGACAATGTCCACAGCACAAGACCATCTAGAGCAGCCTTGTCTTGGAGAGAGTTGGCTGAGAGAAATCATCAGATGAGGCGTTTGGATGATCAAAGAGATACTGTTTGACCTTATTCTCTGATAACACAGACCTATGCAATGGAATCAGTTATGTAGTAGTCCCTGTATAAAAAAGAGTAAGAAAACCCAGATCTAGCTAAGAAGGTCAACATCTGCATTCTAAACCATTATCTTATGATATAGCTTACAGTATTTATTAAGACCTCTATAAATATTGATTCTCATACAATCAAAATAGTTCCAGTAGCACTTATATTGTGTAAGACATCTCTCAATCATGACAGAAAAGCATGTCCTTGCCTTGTAGATTTCTTCTATTTTTGTACTAATAGACCAATACTTTATTCCACCTGGTCCCTTTTACAGAAGGCTATGTTTGCTATACTGTAGAAGAGCTAATGAATCCATTCTTAAAACTAATTCTGAGCTAAAGGGATGAACCAGATGACTCAGAGGTTTTGGTTGCTGCAATTTTGTTAAGCTTATCAATGGCAACATCTGTTCATTGAGTAAGTAAAGCTGGAAATGTTTTCTTTCCTTTTTTACTTATCAGAGTTATTAAAAGAGAAGGGTAGAGAGTTGGCTCTAAGGAGCTCCGTGGTGTCACAGGTAAGATATTACTTGTATTTTGATTACTTCATCTGTAGCTTGGTCAGGTCTTTACTCTGGACATCAGTGCAGATAAGCCTTTACCAGGACACGGCAGATATATCTGGAGGGAAATATGACAATTCTACCAACACTTTCCATCTGATGAATCCTCATACAACATGGAATTGATCTATCTCCTGGCTTTGGAGAAGAGGAAAATGATCCTGTAGTTTTAACTGTGAATTTACACAAAAGTCACATCAGTTTCTCAAACCATTTCCAATTCCATTTCCATTTCCATTTCCACCTGCTTTGGAGGAGAGAGTACAACACAGAGTGAGGATGCAGGGGTTGATGCTGTCAGACTTGAAAGTAGTATGGCACAGGTTTTCCTTTGGAGACAGACAGGCAGACCTAGTCCTGGTCTTGTCCTGCATGTCTAATACAGACAGATCCACCAGTTCTCAAGTAAGAGACAGACAGAGAACTTATTTCTTATAGCAGAAAGAAAATATTGATGCAAACATAGTTCTTCACCAGGAGGCCTCTGCCCACGCTGCTATGAGCCCTTGAATTCTCCCAGGTCTCCTCACTGTATGGATATCATGAGTGCATCAAGCAACTCTTGTTTGTTTACACTGACTGCAGGAACTACACTGAAAGAAAGGAGATCTGGAAAGTGTGTGAGAGGCAGGAGGGCTTGTCTGAAACAGCTAAGGGAGGAGAGGCACACATAAATAAAAAAACCTGTCATCCACTTTACTAAAATCCAATCACAGAGCCTGATGTGTCAAGGGGGAGAATAAATGAGCTGTTATTAGAGGCAAGACCGTGAGAGACAGAGCTCTAGCAGATATGCAAATTAATTTTGTGCCTCGTTAGGCAGTCCCAGGGTGTCACACATACAAGGACTAACCTACAAATTGTGAGACACAATTTCTGTTCTTTGTCCCTTTGAAATCCATCAGAAAATCCACACTTTCACCCCAATGTCACAAGAGTGTCAGAATCTGTTCCAGGTAAGAGATATTAAGAGTAAAGCTGACAGAATGGACGCTAAACCTTGTTTAGCCTTCCCTCACCCATGCTGAAGCAGTGCCAGACAGTAAGATTAGACACATTCCTCCTGATACAGGCTGTAATGAGAAACAAGAAGTAATGAGGTGATTTATTATCCCATCTCTCCCAAAGACCTCAACATGCTGGCTCTGTCCTGTGCTCATCAGTGGCTGATTTCAGAGGGACAGAACTCTACCCATTCTTTTGCTGCAGCAAACCATTTTGCCTGTTCCCCAACACAAAGAAATGAGGAGACGAGGCAAGTTGCCAGGTTCTCAGAACATTCCCTCATAAAAGCAATATATGTGCTTATTGTTCTTCTAGATTACAAAATTTGGAAAGGAGAAGAGAAAACAGTAAATCGCACATCTTATTTTATGGAATGGAAAGCACAGTACCACTGCTGCTGTGAAGTCCGTTTAGCCCATAAATGTGTCATGGCTTGATGGAGAGCACCATAGGCACTCAAATGAGTCAAGATTCCACAAGAGGACTTTCTACCAAGTTCAGCATGATTTACCAAATTTGAAGGAGAATGAAGAACTGTGAAATGGCTTTAGTGGCTATCTCCCGGCTTCAGACACTCCATCTCTTAACTGCTCAGTCAGTCTTTGGCACTTCCAAGTTTCCCAGAGTCTTGGAGTCAGCATCCTGTTGTGTCAAACATTGTGCTAACAGAAATGAACAGTCCTTGTCCTGGGGATACCATGAGGCTATTTTCAGATTTTTTCTACACTTTAAACAATGTGTCTGAATGGAACCTAAGGAAAGGATGAGATATTTAACACAAAATTTTGAATTTGTTCAGATAGATTAGATTCTTAGGCCTTCATACAAAAATTTTTCCTTCACCATTGATCCTCTTCATTTCTTTGAGGCTCCTGGTGAAATAAAGGTGTAATTGATCCAAATCATGTTGCTGAAAGGCCAGCACCAGTATACCTGGTGATATTACTGGTACTGCTGATCATGCAAGCAGCTGTAGGGTATCCAGGCTGGTCTGGCTGAATAGGCAGCTCTCCAAAAGAATGGTGTCGGTACAATCATTGTGTACTGAAAAGTTTAATTAATATTTCTTCTGTCTCACACTGAGTGGAACAACAAAAGTAGAATGCTTCTACAGCTGCCAGGGTTCAACTTCTTATATAACTGATGGAAAAAAAATCATGATCACTGAGGCTACCCTGTGTGATTTATCAAACTGGCCCCGTGGCTTCTTGAAATCATAAAAAATGTCTACTGTTTACACTGGATTGGCCTTTGGAAGCCCTACTGACTCTAATGATAGTGAAAATCACCCAAAGTACCTCACTTAAATGAGGCAGGGCTAGTGTCACACCAGATTATAGTTAAAAACTGTACTGAATGGCCTTCTTCATTAGAAACAAGAGTTTCATAACATGGATTTGGGAATCCAAACAGTTTTTCATGTATTGATTAAGTTACATGGCCAAGAAACAGAGCCAACAAGCTTGAATTTGAAAATAACTCAGAAAAAAACCCAACAAAACAAACCTTTCTGGTAATGCAGCAGATTATTCTGACAAACATCTTAAAAATGAAGGTGACATTCTGGTTGCAGCACCTACAGTGTTTATCTCATGCTGGTTTGCAACACAAAAGACCAGTATGAAAGCAAAAGAAAGCTAGCTTAGCATAATTCTGTTAGTACTGTAGGAAATTATTTTATAGTCTTTTAGGGCTGTGTTCTTTCCTCTGAAACTCTCTCAGGCTCAGTTTGGATGAGGATCTGAGCAACCTGGTTTAGCTGAGGATGTCCCTGCTCACTGCAGAGGGGTGGAGTCGATTACCTTTAAAAGTCCCACACCATTCTATGGCTCTATGACTGTATGTGGCCAACAGGTTTAATCTGACATCTAATGTTTCTTGCTCTGCCACGGCAATATCAAGGGGAAACCATAAACCCTGTGGTCATTGCTTCCAGAACCCTACCACCCAGTTCATCTGGGCTGGGGGTCTGCTTTGACAGACTGGCTGTAAAACACACTGTACTGGTTTAAAAGTAAACTGGCAGGAGAAACAAATCCAACTCAAAAGAGTTTAGAAGTCAGAACTACAATTTAATAAAAAGATTACAATAGATACACTGATACAAAGGAAAATTGGTTTCAGCCCTCAAAACCCAGTTGTACAACACAGCCCCCTGGGGCACAAACAGAATGGTGCTCACCAGCCCCTGTGCTGAGCACCACGTGGTCCCCCTGAGTCCAAAGCAAAAGAAAAGGAAAACCTGTTTTCCTTCCAGAAGACTGGTGGTCGCAGTCTGGTTGAGAGTGGTAGTTGCAGTCCTGTTGAGGTTCTGGTCCTCCTCTCAATCTGAAAAGTGAGTGAGTGCCCTAAGTCCCCAAACCCCAAGCTTATATATGCTTCAGTTCAGATAGGAACACCCAGTACCTCCCCCAGGATGAGGGGTTTCACAATGGGCAATTTACTCAGTGAGTCACAGGATATTTTGGCCTGCTTGATGGCCCATTAGCAGACATGACCCCTCAGGTTGGGTGTGAAGGTGTTAATGATTCCCAGAGGGGAGTTATCACATCTGAATCATTGGTGTGAAGACAGGGAACCTTCTTATTTCTGTTTTCTCATGCGCCCAGTTCATAGCCTGAGGTGTCAGGTGTGTCCTGGGCAGCTGCTGCAAACAATACATCATTAACAGTTCATGATAAATGGCAGAGAGGGTATGGAATACACAGTTCCAGTTACATTCCCACAGTGATAAACTGGTCCCAGCCACTATAACTAGGACACACACCTGAAATGTGCCACAAGGGATTATAAGGGCAACTCAGAGCCATCACTGAGCAGGTTTGAGTATCCAGTCCAGCATAGTGTCATCACATGTCCCGGCTCAGTCCCAGTTGAGCTGTGGCTGCATTAGGCTGGGGCTGTGCCCAGAGTAATTAGATCTGCCTCTGAAGAAGAATAAGGAGCTTGGGCAGAATGACAGGGCAATGTAATTATAACTCTTCTGGAGCTAATTCAGGGACCACAGCATTAGGCTGAATTGTGTAGCCTAGATATTTCAGAAGTTACTCATTTTGAAGTATCTTTTCTAGGAACTCACAAGGGAGAGATTTAGAGCTGCAGTCATAGGTAGCATCCATCTCTCCCTCCTACTTCTATTAAGAGTGTTTCCCATGGTGTTTTCCTTTCCAGTCCCAAAACTGGTAGTGCAGCCACATAAGCCTTAGAATCCCTCCATGCTCCAGCCTCCATCAGGAGGCATGACTCTGTCATGGGCTATCTGACACAACTTCCCATTCAACCTTGGAAATGAGCTTACTCCAGCCATTTTCAGGATTGCAGAATGGGGAAGCACAAAATTAAAGGAATGAAAACTAATGGTGTCAAGCACAAAGGAATCAGGTTAGGTTAATAATATTGGAAGGTCATTATTAATTTTGCTGGCTTTTCAGAGCATTTTTTTTCCCCAAAGCTGCTCAGATACGTTACTGTGATGAGCACAGCATAAATGCTCAGCCAGACAGTCAGGCACTGTACCTTCACCTTATTACGTGTGACTGAAACTGCAAACAGCTCAGATCAGTCTCAGAGATATTAAATTAAAGCTGAATCTCACTCTATCTCCCCTACAAAATGAGCTGAGCTAAAGCTGAGATAATGCCCATATCAAGAGACATTACAAACCCTATTCTACTGGGTGAAGATTTATTTTTAGTTTTTCCACAGAAGATTTCTGGTTATATGAACAATAAGAAAGAAATAAAAATCTCAGCATTAGAAATGCATTGAATCTGTACATGCATTATGTAGCAGCTAGGGGTTCTGTCTTTAAGACAGAACCGAATAATGATTCTTGCATAATGTAACAATATGATAACTAAAAAGAAGGCCTGGGTTGAAATGGGTAGCAGAGAATATTACAGAATCACAATAACAAGGTCATTTGAAAATGAGGGCAAGTAAGTAGGCAACGCAAGGAAAGAAAAGTAGATATAATGAACAGAAAGGAAACATTCATTAAAAGGTGGGTGCAAAGCAAGGAATAAGTTAGATTTCTAAACTAAATTGGGACCTACACACAGTTTTTATATTCATGCACTTTTGAAAAAACAGCTCCCATTCTCTGTGCTGTTACTGCAGTTCTTAGGGGGATAAAAAGATCTTGCATTTTAAACACTGAACTGAACATCATTGTTGTCATCATGATCATCATAATGAAACTGGTTTAGGCCAACTGAAATGGTATAGTGAGCACTTTCTAGCTATGCCTATAGTCATAAATAGAACAGAGACAGGTTACAGGCTAACATGCACTCCTAGGACCACCCCAACTGTTTATTGCTAAAAGTTCTCTGGCACAGTTTTGTCTTTTTGTTCTACTATTTTCCCAGACAGTTTCTGGACACAGATGGGGAATAACCTGGGTAGGGACAGCTTGAATGTGTCCACTCCTTTTTGGTGAGTGAGGGGAAATGTTTGCCATGTGGACATGAATTGTGCTGTGCCACTTGGCCTCAGGGCCAGCGTGTGTTCCTCAGTCTGTTTTATTTGCTATTGGAAAATGAAGACTTTCAGAATCATAGAGGTCAAATAAGGCATCAGAAGACAGGAAAAAAGACAATCACAGTTATTACTCATATAGGGGAAAAATCAGTCAACATCGGTTCCTAGAAAAAGTCTAGAACAAATAATTGACTACACTATATATAAGTACCTGAAGGATAGCAAGAAGATAAATAATAGTTCACTGGAATTCATCAGAACTATATTGCACCAGACCAATTTAACTTCCATCTATAATGAGATCTTACAGTTAGAGTTGAAGCAGTTAATTTCACATCTTTTGATCTGAACGCTGTCTCATAAAACATTCTCATTTCAAAATCTACACACATATAGCCTTGGTGAATCTTCTGTAGTCTGGGATAAAATTGACCAGATAATTATATGTTGAGAATATTTTTGGTAGTTCACTGTTCAGATGGAATGATGTACTGAGTGGTGTGCCAGAGGGATCTGTCTGGAATGTCACTCACTTGATATTTTAATTAATCACCTGGATGATGGAAAAGAAAATATTAAATATTAACTTTGCAGATGGCCTGAAGACAAAAAGTACAGCAGATGCACTGGAGGACAGAGATAGAATTTAAGGAGAGCTTGAAAAATTAAATGTTGAATAACATTCAAAGTGGATAAATGCAAGATAGGACACTAAGGCAAAAGTAATCAATGGTGCATATGATGTAAAAGTAATCAGGATACACAGGTGTGGTATAGAGTCTAACAATAATACAACAGTACAACCAGTAAAGTACCCTTTTTCAAGACAGGTTCTGAATGTTGTGAGACACATCTATACCTATGGGGGTACCCAAGCATGGCTATGCAATGGTAGCAAGCTCGTAGAGTGAAAGAGCCAGGGCTGAGAACCCAGCTCTCTTGGGTTCACTTTTAGAAGGTTTACTTCTGTTTGGCTCTAGTCTGGTCTTGTGGACTGTCCACTGGCAGAAATGCTTACTAAGTGCACTCTTGAGGAACATCTTTTGGTTTAGTCTCATCCCGAAGGAAAACAGGTCATGCCCCTCAAGACTGCTCTGTAATACAAAACAAACCATGTTATATGAGGATAAAGTCAATCACTTCAAAAATACTCTTGTAACAACTGAAATACTTATGCACATATATACTGTTGGACATCATAAACTGGAACAAATAGTTTCCATTGAAAAAATGTCAGACATCAAATTGGGTTTTACATGCAGAGGAACAGCTTGCAAGACATACAGTTTTGTTCTGCTTTTTGTAAGAGCTCAGCTGGAGCTCACTGTTTAGTTCTGGGTATCGGAAAGACAAGCTGGAGTCAGTCTAGAAGAAAGTGATTCTAAAAGTATGACCTCTTGGAAAAGATTAAAGGACTTGGGATTTTTTTAACTTGAAAACTGACTGGGGACATGACAGCAGACCACAAACACTTTTACAGGGAAGAGAGTAATCTGTTCCTTCTTCACATGATGTATAGCACAAACAAGACTAAGTGAAAATCTCCTAAAGGAGACATGGCAGTCTATATCAAGGAGGATTAGTAGCAATTAGACAAGCAGGAGTTATAAATGACCCCCTCTTAGGCTACGTGGATAAACTAGGCAGCTTGTGAAGGTCCCTCCCAATCCAGTTTTATCATGCCTCTGTGCTCCCTCCTGACTTAGTGGAACTACATTATTTTTCCCAAAGGTCCTTATTTCAAGAAGTGGAAAGCAGAATGGTTTTTGCCACAGAGCGGCTTAGGATGTCTTCTTGGGATACAGTTTGAAGCTGCTAAGGTGAAAACATCCCTAGGAACCCATCTTGCATATCTGACTCCTGTGGAGGTCCCACTCTTCTTGCCACTGAACTACTGGATGGAAGAGGTGTTTTCCTCCTTTTCAGACCATGGTTTCAAAGAAATGTGATTATGTTTGGCTGCGAAACATCACAGCAATACAGATCACATGCAGAAACAGAATTTTATGTGATTCGAAAAATGTGTTGCATGTGTATTTCGGCATTTGAAGAAGTGTTGAGAAGACTGCAGTGAAGAGTGGAACCTGCATATGCTGTGCTTTGCTTCTGAGCCTGAAACGTGTATATGCTGTGCTTCTGTCAAGTGGCTTCAGTAGAGGAACGTAAGGACATGAGAGAGGAAAAAAAAGGTGGAGGTAACTGGAATGACCAGCTGCAGTGGCATATCCACAGGGCACCTAAACAAGCACCTGACTACTGACTGCAGTCCTTATGTAGAACAAGATACTATCTGGATTCAGCTAATACTAAAAAACTGTTAATTGCATAATCTGTATGCCTAATAAACATATTTAATTTTTAATTCCAATAAATTAATTAAACAATTATTTTGTTATGGTTTCTATTTATAGGAATATATAAATTATAAATATTTAATTTATTAAACGTATTTAATAAACCTAATTTATATCGATATATCTATATATAATAAATATTTGATTCATTAAACATATTAAATAAACTTAGTGGATATGCAAACTCCACAGAGGAAATGTGGCTCACTGTTGATCTGTGTGGTTCCACCTTCCTCTCTAATATGGTATTGATGGCCCTAAAGGGATGCCTTTTCTGGAGTCTGCTCCAACAGGGTGAGGGTCAAGCAGATGCTTAGAAGCTCAAAGTACTTTGCCCCTTGCCAAAATGAAGGCCAGACTTCTCACACATCAGAGGCTAGTTGCTCTTCAGGAACAACATGACATTTAGCACTGTGTCAAGAGAAATACAATGGCCTAAGCACTGCTGTATTATTGTGATGATGACTAGATGTGCAGTGACATTTGAAAAATGAGCACTAGCTTTTTAGTGCTCTGCAAACTCTGAACCTGATCCTTTAAAGCCTCCATGCATGAAATTCACATTGACTTGTGTATACGAAGGACTAGCTAGGTCAAGCCTGAATATTAAATAATCACTTGTCATTCCTGATGTTGCTGCTTAGAGCTGGCATCATATTGTTTTGTTTAGACAGAAGCTGTTCAAAATTTTAGTCATAGTCTGGGTTTTGCTGGATTAAGAAGACTAATATTTAGAAAGCAATTATTCCAGAAGGGAAACCTATACTCTTTGTCATGCCTCAAAAAAGCCCCCAAATCTGAAACAAGTAGAACACTGGTAAAATCTATCCACATAGCAATTGCTGAAACAATCGCCATTCCAGAACAACCTCTACCTTTTTAGGCAGTCTAGACAGTCTGGCTGCAATAACATGAAGAATTTAGCTTTCCCAAGCTGCAACATATTTTCTTTTTTTTTAGCAGTAAAAAAGCTCCATAGGCAAGGATAGCATACAACCAAGTTTTATTTTGGCAGTGCTGTTAATTTTTTTATATACAGTGGAATAAATCATAAAGGTGTAGGTGTTACTGGAGAGCCTGAATACAATGAACTACGCCAGTGTGGAAACCATGTCTCCTGGCCTCCAGGGGCCTGCAGTTTAACTCTCTGTGATGCATACCTTGAAGTCTGACTGAAATTAACCTCTACCGAAGGCAAGATTTGACTCATCCCTAGAGGAGGTTAACTCTAGAAACTGTAGTGGTCTACACAGTTTATTTGCTCCCCAGGTAATATATATTAAGAACCTGTAGCTGTGGCATGACTCATCTACTCACAATGTACAAGGAGCTGGAAATTCCCCCATTTTTTGAAAATAGAGCATGTCCCTTAAGTATTTGGAAAACAGACACAGTGCTTTTCCCTCAGGCAAAGTTTTGCTTCTCTAAGCCAGAATAAGTGAAAATGAAAATGCGGGAATTAGAATGAATACTGTTTTCTAGAAAACTGGGGAACTACAAATATAGTTGACTGAAAAGTAACATATAGAAGCAGCACATTTTTATGAAGGGTTGATATACCTATTAGATTGACTTTTTTTTTTTTTTTTTAAATGAGAGCTTAGCTTATGTAAACAGAGTGTGTAGGTTAAATTGTGCTTAGCTGGAAACTTGATCACTAAGAGATAAATATTCCATGAGTAGAAACACGACAAGACCAGCCATTGTTACATAAATGGCAGATAGAGAAGCCTTGCAAAATTTATGAAAGTTGTTTTCCATTTGAATCAGAATAAAGAGAAAATGTAATGAAACGAGGTTGCTCTTTCACCATTCATGGGTTAGACCCAGCTCTTTCTGAAGTCTATGCTGTTATTGTTCCACCTATAGTAGCCACCTGCTGTAAATGGTTAGATGAATTCCACTTCCAGCAGTATTTTAGGGAAGAACCTGGACAGAATGTGACTCAAGCCTTGCTTTAGAGCAAGGCATTCAGTCTCACTTCCCAGCCCTAAACAAAAGACAGTTAATTCATATTTCTGGAGTTTTATTTCCTTCAGGGTTGTAATATATCTGGTACTATGTGCTTGTTCAGCATATTATTATCCCAGCTTGGCTGGTGTCCCTGGGCAACACCCTCTGATAGCTGACATTAATAAGATCAATGATGAGCAAGAGAAATCACCATTGGCATTAGTTCCCTGTTCTGTGGAGAGTCTGAAGGTGTGCAAAGGACTGGAAGGTACTGGTACTGTCTTGCCTCTAGGTCAGGATTAAGGCCACTGAGGAGGATAAATCTACTATACTGCTGTGCATAGAGTGTAAGTCCAGAGATTTTTAGGTCATGTCCATTACAAGCACCACGTTTAGTTGTGATGTAGCAACAGCAGCAGAAGTAGTTGTAGTAGTAGTTATAATAACAAATGTTCAGGCGTTAACTGACTGGCCTTTTTCAAGGGAGTTGTTATCACTGGGGGCTAGACAAAGGAGGTGTATGGGGAGTGTGGGGTCTACTAGCCCCACCACACTAATTCCCCTATTACTGGTCTTATTAATCTGTTTGGTTTTTGCATTAATCTCTTTGGTTACATTAGAGTTAATGCTAAGGCAGTTTTCCTTTTGTGTACTTCCCCTGGCTGGGACTCCTCCAATTTCTGGAACATTGCAGTAGCTTTTGCAGCAGCTTTGAGAATACCTCCACTGAGATATGCATAATACGTTACTTACTGAGACATTCCTAAAGAAAAAACTACCCTTGAAAATAAACTGTACTAGACCTAGGAAAGCAGATTTAGAAATACTAGAGCCAGAGAATTTTCATCTACATGAAAAGATTCCTTTTTATTTTTTTTTTTTTTACCAGCCAACAGCTGTGCTTCATGGATAAGCCCCAGCAGAAGAAAATATGTCCATAGCTGTTAGAGCTACTTTAAAGGGTTATTGCCAATATCTGGATTTTCCACTTTCTTCTCAGTGTTTTGCAACTTCAAAATAAAGCTATTTCTTTTCTAAATATCCTCTGAACTGGAAAACATACCCTTCAGGATTTCCTTTGTGATTTTCTATATGCAGGCAAAGTGAACAAACACATGGCTACTCTAAGACAGAAGCTTTTTCATTCGTATGAATATGCATCTGATGATCAATGTAAAGTGTCCTCCTATCCAAAACACAAAGACTTTGGTGGTCTGGGCTCTTTTGGTAAACACATTTGCTTTCCTGGAAGGCAGTATGGAATTTCACATAGGCTTTGCTCAGGAAGGAGAGTGATTGCACTGTAAACACTTCAGTTTTGTGTATTCTTCAGAGGATGGTAGCTGGCATATTTAAACATATTAATTGTCACTGCATTCCCAAGATGTCAGTTCCCAAGAAGGTTCTGACGAGAAGGCAGACAAGGACCAGTCACAGTTTCACTCTCAAGGTTAGCTGACTACTAGTACCACAATCAGCATTGATTACACTGACTGGTAGCACTGATGAGACACAAGTCCAGACTGCAGCTGAGCAGAGACACAATTCATCTTGGGAAAAGCAATGTTAAGTCCTCTTTTGCAGCGCTGCTTGCAGCTGGGTTGACTCACAGTTGCATAGCATGCCATGAGAATGATATTGCAAATTGTTCAGTGCATCAAGGAAGAGCTCATGTAGTCCATGCACCTCACTTTCCTCCAGCTTCTGTTGTGTCCCATTCAAGCATGGCGCCACTCAGGCCCTGCTTTTGCTCCTCAGAAAGACTTTACCTATCCTATTTGGTTTTGACATGTACACAACTGAGTCTTTTATAAAACTTTATATTAAAAAAACTGCTGTGTGTTTAACTTGAAGCTATCATAATAACAGAATAGAAGTAGGGAATGTCTAGGGGACATGAAAACAAAAACTGGTTGTGCTTTAGTAACACATCATACTGGAAACTGTGCTGATTGAACTATCTGTGGTATAGTGTGCTTCTTCGCGGCCGACTGCCTCATCAATTTTCATTTGGGAACTGAAATGGAATTTTAGGGGTGGATATGGTATTAATTAGGAAGGAAACTGGCTGCAATATGCTTGGAGATAAAAAACTTTTCTGGTGGGAATCTGGTTTTGTATCTTGTCCAAATTGTTAGAGATGCATTTTACTGCAAAAGATATTTTTATGCAATGCTGTTACCTCTCACTGGAGAAAAAGTGAATTAAACATGGAGATGATTGGATTAATAAGAAATAAATGTAGAAAAAACCCTTTCTGGCTAGAATAGATTCTTAAGAATTAAGCTTTGATTGGTAATGCCCACTAATTAGCCCGTACATAGCTCCCATATCTGTGTAAGTAGGTGGCAGCTCTCATCTCCATGGTACTTGACATTATTCATTTGACTACTTCCCTAGGAGCATAAGATCATTATAAAACATTCACAAAGCCATGCATAGCCACCACATTGGTACTATAGCTCATAACTGCTATTGAAACATCTTACATAAAATCAGTATATAATAGTGTGCTGTTAGGTAAGAGTTTTACGGTGAATTCTGATTAAGGCTCTGTGGCATTGATCAACCTCAGACACCACAGCGGAGCTTCTTCAAGCTTTTCAGGAGCTTGATTTCCTTCCCAATTGCAGAACACAGCTTCCTGCAATTACACTGGTCTTGTATGGGCTTCCTTGCTCTGCTGGGCTCTAGGTGTATACATCAGGGCAAGACAATTATAGCAGCAAGGCCAGAAAAGAGAAGAAAAAAATTTGAAGGATGCCCACTGATCACGGTCAGACACAAAGTAATGAAGAACATCACAGTAAAGGAGGCAGGGGCTTTAGGGTGGAATGCTATTTGGGAGAGCAAAAGGCAAGTGAAAGGACATGCTAGGACACTGAAATTCCTCAGAGGGCTTTTAAAACACAGGAAATAATAGATTATAAGGAAGAGCAGCAAGAAGTGACTAAAAGGTGTGAAAAAGCTGAGTGGAAACTGAAGTGAGCAACTCCAGCAATCAACAGGAAAGTTGAAAGCTGGCAAAAATCCAGGAATTCAAGGAGTGAAAAACTAGAGCCAAGCTGATTGTCAACATGAAAAGTGAAGCCTGGTCTCCCAAGGAAAGGGGGCTTGAAATACAGAGTGGGAGGAAAAATCAGGAAAAGGGAAGTTGAACTCACTGGAAGATAGAAAACAGACAAGTAGCTGGATTTTCAAAGACAAGGAAGATGTAAAGAGGAATAGAGATGGACCTGACAGGAGAAGGCAGTGAGAGTGGGAGTCTGGCATCTCTGTAACAGCTTGGGGAGTCAGCTGACAGGTGCCTTGTACCAGGGCACAGCAAGACCCAGTAATACAAGAAGCAAGCAAGGAAAGAGGGGTCAAAAAAACTTTTGTGGGAAAACTGAAAAAAGTCAGGGAGCTGGGTTAGCGGTGGTTCTACCATGTGTGTGGTACCAGACAACTGTGAGAAAGAGACTGCAGCCCAGCAGAGGAGCTAATTTGGGACTTGCCATCATGATTTGAGACCAATTGCTTTGTGGGGAGTGCTGTGGAAAGGATCATTTTGTATTCCTTAGACCAAACTGTATACTCCTAAGACTACCCAGGGCCTGAAAAACTGACTGCGGCTTGTGCCTGCCGGCTTGAGGAGAAAGAGGTGTCTTAAGTAAGAGTTTTTACCTTTTATATGAAAGTATATTTTGGGCATGACACAAAATTTGGGGGGGAGAGAACAAGTGATCAGAAAGGGCAACAATTTCTCTGTCCTCGTGACAGATGTTGGGATTTTCTGGAAGCTCAGAGTCTCAACTCTCTCTAAAGAGCTTCCCAAAGAGTAGCTATCTCTTATCCTGATGTGCTTGGTTGGAGAACTTGATTTTAGCTGCAACATTAAAATTAGATGTCAGAAAACTCAAGGTCAAGCTTTCATTTTTATCAAAGATTTAAATTATTTAAAACTTTAAGGGCACAGTTTAGAAAGGTTTCCATGGTTGGAAAGCTAGTGGAAAATATTTAGCAGACCTACAAAGCAGCTCTACTTATTTATACGGAAGACCTCTTCTGCACCAGAGCCATTTCAGTCCATGAAATGCTCAAAGATGCAGTGCCACCTTTTGGACAAACGGATGTCATGTTAGGTCAGGCATGAAGTTGAAATAGGGAGAGAGAAATAACAGGTGACATTCAGACCCTGGCCAGAATTGGCTCTCCGAGAAATGAACAGTAGCAAATGGAGAAGATAATTGGAAGCAGTACTTATAAATGGCTGTCTGCCTCTTCTTTAGCAAATTTATGGCTTTATTTCCCAATTTCTTTGAAAACCTTTTTAAGGTCAGTGAAGTACAAAACTGTTTAAAAAAACCCAAAAACAAAACAGGTAAGCAAAAATAAAGAAGAGAAAAAAAGCACACTGTGGTTGGTTATACAGAACTGGAGTATGGATGTTAACTCACAGTGCTAGACCTTGCCTGCTGTAATGTTAGATAAGCAATACCAAATTCTCCAGTGACTACCAATCTACAGTGCATGATCTTCACCATTTAGAGAAGAACATTCCAACAAAGATTATGCCATCATCTAGATGCAAAGGGACCACCACCATGGTCTTGGAGATTTAAGGGCTGACAGCACAGTAACTGTATGTAGTTCTTGTCTAGCAAAGGAATACTTTAAATGATATATCACTCATCTTCAGTGAACTGCAAAGTCTGTGTATTACCTGGACTGGCCAAAGCATCAACAAATAAGGACGTTAACCATAGAGAAAGGTGAACTGATTAGTCTGGAAATCACATATCCACCCAGTGGCACCCCTCCTGCTGTGCTGTATATCCTTTAGATAATCTCTGTAGGTTAACCATTTCCTTGAAAACACTGAAAGTATATTGTGCAAATAAAGTGCTCAATACTGGAAGTATCATGAAAAAAACATCCGAGGTTCTGCATCTTTCTTCAGTGTAAATCCTTTAGATCCTTGTACCCAGGCCAAATCTGACAATGAAGTCTTAGATAATTTCCTTAATTTCTTTTCCCTGTACCATAACAGCAGCAGTGGGCATTGCAGCCCTTGGCCAGGTAGCCCACCACAAAATTATATCACCCTGTAGAACAGTCATTAGGGTGTCTTAGTACTCTCCTGAAAATACTGCAATAAAGACATGCAGTCTGAAGGAGGACAATATTCTGATAGAGGCTTCTGCTATTGCCAGATCTGTAACCCACCAAGGAGATGGCAGGTTAAAATTCCAGCAGCATCTGTAAGTTTTCTCCATTTTGTCACTGCTACGACCTTCTTCAGCCTTCACCTTATCTTCTAGGGACTACAGATGTTTCTCAGGGATGTGGGGACGGTTCTCATCTTGTGTGAAATTCCTGCTAGGTGTCTTGGTGGTTCTGGGACCCATTAACTATTTAATCTGTCTCTCCCCTGTGTGCCAGCACAGGCACTGTTATGAGACTCCTCTGTCTGCTCCCCTTTCTTCTCACCAACTCAGCTTATTGAAGTCACAGATAGTTTTCTCCGGAAGGGTGAAATACAGAGCATGCATGTATTGCTTTCTAGTGGGGAAGAGGTGTTTTCAAGAGTGACACAAAGTTCTTGTTCCCAATGGCATATCTGTGCAAAGACAGCTCTCTTCTCCCCAGTGTGTCACTTGTCTTTGGCAAAAGGTATTATAAAATGTCCTGTCTCTATCTACCAACCCCTTCCAATAATGCTGTGGATTGAATATGATTTAATCTATAGGTAAAACAAAAATAAAATGAAGAAAATGCATTTCAACTGATAGAAATCCTTTTAGTTACATTCCAAATGAGATATTTTTTTTAGTTTTGTGCATTTTTCTCATGCTTTAAGTAATAAAATATAGCTGAAGTTAGCCCTGAAATACCATTAGAAGTACGTTAGCTATATTATATATAGCATATTATGTTTCCAAATTCTGTAATATTTTGATTTTTCCAGTATTAAAAAATAATTTATTAGAATTGCATCCCTAAAAAAAAAAATCCATTTGCTTTCATCTGTAAATATTTATGCATTTTACCAAGAATTCAAATATTGGTTGTCCAAAGCATGTTTTTTCTTAGTGAATAAATAATGCAAATGACAAAATATGTCTCATTCTAATCACATCTTTTATTTCAGGTATGCATAACAAAAATAAAATTGTTTGCTTTCAATTAGCAATGGATCTGAAAACATAAAAGAAATAAAGGCAGATCTCTCATGGAAGATTATATTGGAAGTTTATACTGTACTCAAATTTAGTTCAAAACCTTCTGCTTCACCTTTTGTGCAGTGATGTCATGTACCAGCAAATGGTAGATCACTGCGTATGTTTTTTTTATACTCTCTATTTGCCTGTTCTTGTGCCTTTACAGTACTGTGCTGCATTGCACTTCTGTTGATTTTTGAAGGTACATGTTGTATGAAAATATGACAAGACAGAGAAACCAAAAGAAATGCAATAGTGTGTAATTCTGTATGCACGCAGCAGCTGCTATATCTATAATTCTGCAAGTGGAAAAAAAGGTGATGGGGAATGCAAACCAAAGGGTTACACCAGCTTCATGGAGACACCATAAAATTCAGATGCAGTAGAATGGAATGCTAAGCCATTGTCTATCCTGTCATGGGCAACTAAACTTGTCAATAGGAACAAGGCTTCCTTACACTTACCCAGATAACAAGTTTGGTGGAATCTAAAATGCTCTTAAAGGGGGACATGAACCAGCAAACTACTGGGCTCAGAGAAAAAATGCCAAAATCTCATTCATATAACAGTCTCCAATAAATGAGATGGAGGAAATAAGGTGTTAGCCCTATTAAAAATGCAGTGTACTGTAGCTGCCATGCATAAAAATAAGGTGATGGGTTAAACCTGAGGTCATGCTGCAATTATTTTTCCTTAGGTGCTAAACTTCTCCAAATTATCACCTAATATTCATGCCAATATGCTGCAATTAGAGAGATGACTAAGTAGCAACACACAGTATTCAAGGCAGAAAAAGCTGCAGGCAGCTACAAAATCTTTTTTCCACAACTGCAACAAGAAAGTCTTTTAGTGAGTGCATCAGTTTCAATTAGGACAGCAAGTTAAATTTTCAAGTCCAGACACAGATGTTGTTTTCCCTTGACAGGACCGATATTGCTGAAGCAAAACAAACCCTCTCCAGGATGAACATGGCTGCAATGAGCACCTTTTGAGGTAATAGATTGTCCTCTGTATTAGAAGCTGAATCAGTATAATTGCTTTTAAAATGTCACTCTGTAGTTACTCTATACATACATCCTCTGCAGCTACACATGGAACTGTGTTCAGGTCTTTCTCTGATATTTGAAATACTGTGCTTTTCTATCATTGTTGGTGAGCCACAAATCAACATGTTATGAGCCTGTTATCTCACATAAA
This sequence comes from Grallaria varia, assembly GCA_013396735.1. NCBI lineage: Eukaryota > Metazoa > Chordata > Aves > Passeriformes > Formicariidae > Grallaria > Grallaria varia. The sequence continues at coordinate 1,071,595 of VWZG01002506.1, read as the reverse complement.
TACCATTAGAAACCAAATGATGGATCCACAGCTGCCATGACATCAAGTGCATGCTAAGTCTGCACTTCCCATGGAGATTTTCAGTATTTCAGTGTGAGTAACCTTGTGGAAAAGGGTTGGTTGCTCTGAGAAGCACTTAATCTTGGTGTAAAGGGTGCGATTTCATCCACCTTGAAGGATTTGCACCGAATTACATTATGGCTGAATCGAAATTATTTTCTTAATTGAAGTCTGGTAAGAAGTTTTCTTTGTTTACTGGTCTGGTTTGGGGGGAAAGTTTGTTGATTCAGCAACGCAACATATTTTGCAGATTCTCTCCACTGTGTCCTGGAGAGAATAACACTCTGAAACATTATTGGAAGGTTGTGGCAAAATTCTTGGGGGCCAAACTCCTCAAATCTTCTTGCCTTAAACATTGCAATTTAAGCTGTTGTTGGGATTTGCCTGAATGCGTCACTGGAGTAGAAACCACAGCTCCGTGGACACCAGAAAGTGATTCCTAAGAAAAGAGTTCTCATACTTGTACAATTTCTACATTATTGTTGTGTATGTGGAAATACTTTGCATGCAGACGGTTCCGAGGCTTGTTTACAATTAGAGCAGTCCTGATACAGCAGTCAGCAGAGATCAATTGGTGCTTCTGGGCTAGTTTTAGTCCACCATAGAGCCCACCATGGAGAGAAGCAGCAGTCAGATGCTCTGCTAATGGTGGTGCTTAATGCAACCTCTGTGTGTCCTTCCCTATTGCTAACTGTCAGCACTGGAGAATCTATATTAATAATCTGCAGGCAACTGCTCCTAAGAAAAGTCATGAGAGTTGCCTCACATATTCATGCCTGCTCTCTATGTGCAGCTGTGGCACTGAAGTAGCAAAAGGAGAACAAAATATATGTGGGCCTCTGCCCTCATTTCTGGCCCAGTTCTGTAGACCTTATGTGCAGGGGACTGTGTGAGTAACCCTGCCATGGCAATATACCTTCTAGAAGTGCAGATTAGCTTATATATTTTATTCAGCAGCAGAAAGTTAAATACTAGATGGAGGCAGGATCTCCTCATCCATATCTACTCTGTCTGATTTTGCAGTCTCTCTATAGATTTTCTCAGTGTAAAATACTCAAAAATAAACATTCACATGGTATCAGGCAGCATTTGTGATGCAAAAGAGAGTGTATTTGACAATATCAATATTTTCTATAATTGGTAAGACCGCAAAAGTACGTACTTGACTGAACTCTTGAGTGGCAAGTATTTTACTTGCAGTAAACAAGATCATCAGAGATGCAATCACAGGAGAGAGACAAAATCAGTGAGCGAGCAGCAGATGGGGCTTGAGATTCAAAAATGAAGAGCATGGGCGACTTCATCTCCTAAATCTATTATTGATTAAACCATGAAGAGTCAAGACTCTCATTTCACTCACATTTAGTGCAGCAGCTCTTGGCTGCCAAGCTTAGGGAGTGAGCAACATAGAAGGAATTAGGAAAGAGCTGGGTAACAAAGTATATGCAGATAAAATGCAGTCATATTGTTACTGATATTAACTCATGCACTGCTGAGGCCATTTGCACAGATTAAAATCAGAGATGAAGGAAATTTTCAGTCGTACTGATGCTTTAGCAACACGCGCATAAGTGTGGGGCTGGCACAAATCCCTTGTTAGTGAGTAACAGATGTCTTGAGTAGTGCTATCTGCAACATCTCCTTTCACTCCTCTCTACTGAGATGATCTCTTTCTCATCCCTGTAGCGGCTGATGCACAACTACAGAGGTACAGGCTGCTCTGCCTCATCAGAAAGTGATGCTTTGATTTTCTTTTCACCCTTAGCACCTAGTCCAAAGTAACCGATTTTCTTCCCTGTGACTTTGGCTTTCCCCTCGCTCTTTTTTTTTCTTTAACACAGTTGTGCCTTTTTGGGGAGGGAGGGGGCTCTAAGTTCTGTCTCTTTTTCAATCTTTGTCTCAACCCAAGCCTTCTCTTGAACATGATACCCAACCTCTTTTTTTTTTTTTTTTTTTTTTTTTTTCATTATGGGATTCTTTCTTTTTTCAGGCTTCTCTTAACAAAATCTGGACACTTTTCTCAGGATCATAACCCAGTGACAGAAAAGTGACAGCCTGCTTCTTTAAGGCAAATAGTGCCTAGGCTGTTAAGGGAATTATTGCTCAGTCTTTCCTACTTTCTATTCTACCTTGTGAACAGGGAAGTTTGACCCAACAAAGTCACTGAATATCCAAAGACAGTGCTTAGGGCTGAATTCCTATTTTTCTGTGTTCCTTCTTCCTGAACCTGAATGATATGGCTCCTACTGACTTTGAGGGATTTCCCTAAGGGCAGCCAGTAGCATCAGCATGCTTTTGAATTGCAAAACGCTGTATCATGCTCATCCTGAAAATTTTTTGTTCTCTTACTTGCAAATTGTGGACTGAATATGAGCTCTTCAGAGAAAGAACTTTTGTTCTGCTCCTACACCTAACAGCATGCATAGAGCAGACCTTGTGAAAGGAGCTGCCCTGGGACACCTTCTGTCCCATTACTCGAAGAAAAGCCTGGCTCCCCCAGGAAGCATTTATCCACATGGATAAATTCTCCTCAGCCTTGTCTTCTCCAGAGGATTAACAGGCCCTGCTCTCTCAGCCTCTCCTTGTCTCAAAATGCTCCAATTCCTTAACCACTTCCTTCGCCATTGTCTGGATTCTCTCCAGCATGTCTATGTCTCTCTTCTACTGAGGAGGCCAGAACTGGACAGAGTACTCCACATGTGGCCTCATCAGGGCTGAGCAGTGCGTAGGGGTCACCTCCCTTGACCTGCTGGCAACACCTTTGCTCAGGAAAGGAGGCTGTTGGCTTTCTTTGTTGTGAGAGCACATTACTGGCTCATAGTCAGCTTACTGTCCACCAAGACCCTGAAGTCCTTCTCTTCAGAGTTTCTTTCCAGTCAGTTGGTCACCAGTGTGTACTGGTGCCTGGATCATTCCTCCCTTGGCATTTTTCCTTCTTGAACTCTATGACATTCCTGTCAGTCCATTTCCCCAGCCTGTCAAGGTCCCTTTGGATGGAAGCATGAAACTCTGGTGTATCAGCCACTTCTCCCAGTTTTGTATCATCTGTGAACTTGCTGAGGGTGTTCTTTCTTCCATCATCCTGGTGATTAGTAAAGATGTCAAGCAGTACTTGCCCCTGTACACACCACTAGTGACTGGTCTCTGACAGACTTTCTGCTCCTGGTCACAGCCCTCTGGGCCTGTCCACACCATCCATTTGTCTATGTACACTTTATCAGCTATATCTATTTTAAGCCCTAGTGGTAAAAACTGCAGTTCCAGATGGAAGGTCCATCTTGAGCTGGAGAGCCATGGGCTGTGCATATTGCACGGGGGAGTTGTTGTAATCAACCACCTGAGTGCTTTTGATTCTGTGATAAATTAGACAGCAAAGGCCCTTTTCAGCTTCCAACAACACTTAATCCAAACAGAGCATGACCTGATCTACCTGCAAACTGCTGTTGTCATATTCTCCTCTCTGTTTTGCCTCAAGGAACGGTTACATCTTGCTTCCTGCTAGACACACCTGGCGACATTGATTCTGCTCCATTTCTTAAGAGGTCAGGTCTTTAGGCAAGCAGTAATAATTGCCAGTGGTATTCAGAGATTTATAGGTTTGTTCTATATCCTGTAGGCTTCAATCCTTTGCACTTGTTCAGAAACCCCTGGATAGATGAGGTGGTTTGTTTTTTGCACTGGGTTCTTTTTTTCTCTCCCATCTAAATTTATTAACATGATTTTCAATTACTTTTAGAACCCTGATAGTAATTTATTTTTAATTATCTACACTACGTAGCTGTAACTTGCTAAATATTCAGGTCAGTTTAAGGTCTCCCTCTGAAAACGAGTATTACTGTCATGGAAAGGCTCTCAATCTAGTCCTATTATTACTATTAATTCTAATTAATATAATACTTAGTACTTATCTAGCAGTTTTATGTCTGGCGTATTTTGTAAACATTTACCGATTAATTTTCACACAATTATTGCAAGATAGGCAGGAAATAACATTGAAAAATGTACAGCATAGAGTAAAAAGAGGAAAATCATTTATCTACAACAAAAGGAGTTCATGAGTATGTTTCTCATAGGCTCATTCTCCTGGAAGTCTGTATAGCTCCCTGCACATGCAGGACCCACTGTATAGTAGCTGAAATCATGCAACCTTGACAGCATGTGAGCTAATGCACACTCTGTTTTCTCTCAGCAAGGAATAGAGGGCAAAGAAATTCACATCATCAGGTTCAGCGTGAAATGAAGAAATTGAACCAACCTAGCATCAGGAAGTAAAGAGACAATAGGTCTCCCCATCTTGATTCAGAGCCATAAAAAGAATTGGATTCCTCAGCGTATGGTTAAACGCCAAGGGAAAAGGACTAAATAGACAAGATTGGATTGAAAGGGAGAGACTAGATCTGAAATTCAAATTAGGGAAGCAATGCTAAGTCCTTGGCCCTGTTGCCAGGTTTGACACTGACAGAGATTAGTCTTGGCACCATCAGTAATGAGAGAGTTGGGGTGCTTTTTAAGCTAAATTTGCTGCCAATATCTAAAAGATTTGCCATCCATGGATGAGCACATTGTGTCAGAAGGCCAAGAGCTATTAATACAGTCACTACATAATGAGTGGGGAAGACCAAAGGAGCAGCTTGTGTAAGATTAAAGGCAGTTCCAAGTCAACACCATTTCTGCAGTGTTACGGTTCTGTGGATCAACTACAACTGAAGTCTGGGACTCCAGTGCAGAGCATCAGTGATGCAAAGCCACCAACCAGAAAAAAAAAAAAAAAAGGCAAAAAAGGTAACTGGTGAATTGAAGGCTTTGCTCCTTGGAAAAGAGTGACGCCAGTATGATAGTTCTGGGTATAGGACAGATGCAGAGTCTGATCACCAGCCACCAGAAGAGATGACCAAAAAAGTATTGCCAAGTGCTTCTAAGAGGTGTGTCATTAACATGCCATGGGCTGAAGACTCCCCTGGAGTTTTCCCATAAGCAGTAAAAGGTACCTCCAAGTGTATGTTTGTCTTAGTTTAGAGGAAACTAAAAAAAACCAATTTAGAAATCCTTTCCAAAATTGACCACACCTCTTTTAAATTTAAAACAAAATTTTAATTTGGAAAATGTGTAGAAGAAAAGATAACAGTTCTTAACTACTATATATGTATTTATCCCTATATCTTTATATCTATATCTATATATCCAAAACACCAGAACAGAGCAAATAACAACTCTGTAACCAAAGTCTCTAAAGAAATGAGTCTCTGAAGGGACAGAGTGAAACCTCTTCTGTAGGCAACCTGGACTCTCCTTCCTTTGTCCTCCGTCTGAAAGGCATTGGCCCGTGGTGGGTAGAGGGGGCCAGGGCTCCCACGTTGGTGCTGTCGGTGCCTCAGGAAAGCTGTAGTAACTCCAAAGCGATGGCAACTGTCTGTCCCTCTGAAGCTCAGGGCACACTGGGCTAGGAACAGGAGGCAGGGAAGAAGCCAAAACCGCAGGACTCCCTCCCTTGCCGAAGGAAAAAAAAACCAACTCCCCAAATCGAAAGAAAAAGAAGCTTTCTGCCCCCTCCCCTCCCAGCCATCAGGTTGGAATTTGGGTGATTAGCTGAGTCTTTGTTAGACTTATCTGCGGCAGGGAGGCTGTCGGCTCCCGAACTCTGCTGTTAGGGAAAGAAAAATTCTGACAAATTCTAAAACTATAACAATGTTTCTTGCAAATGGCTCCAGAGGCAGGACCCCGGCAGTCAAATGAAGCATCAGGTGACATGAAGACAAAGAAACCATTCTTATCCAGGACTGGCCAGTTTTCAAAGGTATAATGGCAGTAGACAGTATTGCCACATATAGGAGTGACTGGGTATGGGCAAGAAAGGATGTCTTTTAGTGCATCCTAAGCAGTCATTCCTTCTGTCATGAGATTGGTACTGAAACAAGCTGGAAGTATATGGCATGAATTGCTGGTTTTGAGTGTGCAGGAAATAGTGAAAGGGGTATACAGAGAACACAAAGGAAAATCAGAAGCACAGTGAAATCTCAATCTATTGTCTCCACTCATACCCAAAATGAGAAAACCTTATTTACTGTTATGGGACACAACAGAGATCATGGCTACTTTTAGTTCTTTTGAGTTGTGGAGACTATTGGGAGCATCCCCAGATAAAACCTATGATAAAAAAAGGAGTATTTTCAGTTGGAAAATTTTAAAAACAATGTGATGGTGAAAAGACCTGAAGAGCCCAGTTAATTGTCTTCTACTCCGGTGGGCAGTTGTAAGGAAACCTTGGCTTGAACACAGTGTAGGTTCCTACCCTCTGTCAACAGAAAACCTCAGAAATGTAGAAACCTCAGAAAATGTCAGCTCAGCACATTGTTTTCCCTTTTCCTTTCTTAAGGGGCTGTGCATAGTTGTGAATGCCCAGTCTCTATTTGTGGGTGTCCCAGCCCTGGAAATGTTAAAGGCCAGACTGGATGGGGCTTTGAGCAACCTGGTGTTTCCCATGGCAGGGGGTTTGGGATTAGATGATCTTTAAGGTCCCTTCCAACCCTAACCACTCTATGATTCTGTGATACCTGCTTCACCCCGAATGAATAGTTCAGGAGTCTGGCATTTACAGGGAAGAAAATTAATTTCACAAACAGAATTTTATTATGGCAGAAGAGCAAAGTCACTGGAGCCTTTAATAAGAATTTGTGGCAGGTATGGCAAGGGAAAAAAGGTAGAAGCTTAGTCCATATGAGTATCTGGGTTCGTGCCCAAGGAAACAAAAATCTGTTGGAGTGCAACGTATACTATTCAAAGCACTGAGTTGTCTTTCACACAAGACATCTGCATGTGGTGTACAGTGTGGGTGAAAACATCCTCTTCATCCTGTCCCCAGTGCTCTGGTCTGTCAGATTTCCTTCAGTTTTGTAGTTAGGTCAGGAGCTGCACTGGCTTGCAATAGGCCTTGCTAAGGTCTTCTGTCCTGAGTCTTCATGGGCAGTAGCTATGCCATGACCCAGGAGAAATGTTTCCTCATTGTGCATTCATCATGGACATAGCCAACACTCTTCCCACTTTGCCATGGGTACTGCGCCAGAACTAGTGACACAGATTCCTGATCTCCTTTCACTTCACAGCATGTTTGCTGCCAACCCGGAAAAGGAAATTGCTTGAGAGTTTACTGCCTACTGAATAACTGAAGATTTAAGGTTAATACTTTGATCCCATAGGAAAGCTTCAACCACTGCCCCACTTTATGTGCATCACATAAACCAGTCTCTTCACAGCCAAGTACCCATCAGGTACATTCCTCAACCTCGATGCATGGCGCATGGACTGGGCTGGGGGGACTGGAGTAATGACTGTTATTCAGTCTAATTGTACAGGTTAGCTTGTAACGTTCAGAAGATGATCTTTAAATATCTGTTTTTAAGGGACAATGGGTGGAGTTTTTCAGAGTCATACCTTGCAGTCTGGGGCACATGCTACAGGCTGTCCTATCAAGGGGAGTGTGCTAGAGACGGTTACTGGCCACTGTGTGCCTGCTGAAATCAGCTGCAGTCTGCCCTGGGACACATGAAGGCAATGGTGGAGAAACTATCACATTACAAATCACCATTATCCAGTCAGTGAAACACACAGTGCCCTTGCACAGACAAATTTAAGAAAGAAACCAGCAGCAGCTAACTTTTGGGGTTAATGGCTGGACTCTCTGATCATGGAGGCTATTTCCAATGTTAACAGTTCAATGAGAAGACAATCAATGCCAATAAAGCTAGTGACATCCATGAGGAACTGTGGCCATGGGTGATCAATGCCAAGGCAGGGACACCCCTGAGGGCCTGTGGCCATAGGTGACCCGTGCGAGGTCAGGACACCCCTGAGGGACTGCAGTCATCAGCAAGCCATGCAGGGACAAGAGCATATCGAGTATGGAGGGGCTGTGGCTCTAGGTGTTCATGTGGTAGAGAAGTAGGGAAATAGATGTTTCTATAAGTTTTGAAAATCTAATATTTCTCTGCTTTTTATTAATACCCAAATAAGTTACTGGGTGTTTATGTTGGCTGTCAAGAAATTAACTAAAGTAAGACTCCCCAGTCTAAGATTTTTCTGCCCATGTCCTACTGCATCTCACTCTAGGGTTGTCAGTGGCATCCAAAGGTAAAGCAGTGATGACAATAATAAGGATAATGAGAACACTAAAACAGATTCTGGATTCATAATAATCAAGACAGAGTGAAAGACACATAATAGCACAAACACTATCCAGTTCCTCAAATTTCAAGAAACATTTTATATATATATTTATCTCATACCATATCAAGTACATACAGCTACATGTGTGTATATTTAAACATATTTGAAAATATTTTATATACATACGTTAATTTCTATTACATATTAGCATAGTTTATTATGTATTAGAAATTTTTGCACATAAAAATTTGAAACAGTGCACATAAAAATAATCAAATCTATATATACTATACAGATATACTAGAGACAAAATAACATATCATAAACAATCAAAAGATTAAGCCATATAATTTATAGGTTAGTATACTGCTACCCAGCCATCGAGTCAGTATCTCTGACAGACAATAGCTTTCTACACTAAAACTCAGATTATTTGAACTTCAAATATTGATGAAAACTTGATAGACTCCTGAAATTTGACTGGGGATTTTTGTTTGTTTCATTTTTTAAAAAAATGCAATTGTTTGTTAAATGCGTATTTCTATATATGTATGTATGTTCTCCTGGAAAGAAAATAAAGAAGATGTCTAAACATTGGTTTTATGAACTTCAGGGGAAAAAAAAATTTCCCCTGTTCCTATCAGCAGGTTTTGCTCTTCAATAGTCACAAATTCTGATGATTCCCTGTCACAGGAACCGTGGGAGAGCTCATGACCAATCCCGTCCATACCTGTTGATGAGAAGAGATGGAGTCCTGGGAACTGCAGGAGCCTTCGGCCCTGCCCCATGCAGCAGACTTGCAATGGACCAGCAGTAGTCAACCCTTTACATGAGAAAAATTTATACTTAGGAAAAAATTACTAAAGTGCTTCGTAACAATACGTTTGAGGACATTTTGCCTCACTATGTAGTGCAATGCCATTTTTTCTTAACAATATTTCTGTTCACCTTTCATGACCCAACATAACATAATTCCATAATCATGACAGTTTGACACCATATCTAAATTTATGGCTAAGTGTAGCTTTAAGTCAACCCCCTGCTGGCATCCCAATGGCCATGAATTCTCTTTCACTGCAGAAAAAAAGCAAAGGTATCTGCAAAAGAATAAATGAGCTACTTATCAAACTGCATTTTAAATTTGTACTTTTTAATGTGATGGGGTATTTTAAGTGACTTATTTTCTTTCTATTTTCCCTTGCTAATTGATTGCTCATGTACAAAAAAAAANAAAATTAAGCAAAAGAAAGCAGAAGTGCTGATCGAAGAATAGATTTGATTTCTCACAGCAGTTATCCACCTGCTCAAAGGCATGCAAAGACTATTCAAATACACACTGGCTGAGGGGAACCTTTCAGGCCTGTTTATAAGCAATAAGAGTACATAGACACTGCTGCCCATTTGGTGCTGGATGAAATGCTATGATAGTCAGACAGACTTAAAAGCAATGGCTGGAGAGATAAGTAGGAAGCTGTCATCTGTGCAGTAAAAAACAGTCACATTCAAGCTGTTTATGGCAACATTGGTTGAGGTTTGTGTTTTCCTTTTAATACTGTTTTTTACTGAAATGTTACAGTGAAATAAGCTGTGAAGGGCTAGGACAATTCTATGTGACGTCTCATTTTACTTCTGGATACCAAGAGAGATGAATGTGTGGGGGCACCCAGCATTCTCATTTCCATTGCCATTCCTCTAGAACTGAAATATCATGTACAAAAATTTTTCTTTATGGACTAATTTCCTTCTGCCCAAGCAGCCAATCAGAAACATAAATGGACAAAAACAATTCTACAATAAAACTGTGTGTGTATTATATCACAGCCATATTATTCCGAATTTTTCCTCTGTTTTTGCCTAGGGATTGATGGATAACTGAAACACAACAGAAAAAAATCTTGTTTGCTTCTTAAAAAAGAGGAAAACCATCCAATTAATAATAAAAATCAGTATGTGCTTTTCTGTGAATGCATTCTTGTGCGGCAATTAAGTATTGAGTAAATAATAAACATCTCAAAGCAACCCTTTTACAGCCCAACTAAGACAAGTGAGCTACAAAATGTTCTTTTATAATAGGAAAATTGTTTCATTATCACTGGAAGCAACATGAAACAACCAACTCCTGGTGCTTTCTTAGCAGCCCAGTGGAACACTAGGTATTGTTTGGAAGGCAGCAATTCCTTCATTTGAGCATGTGGAAGCCAACATTTTCAAGAGCTCTCAAATTCAGATGCTGTATTAACCCAGGAAAACAGAAAATATTCTGTACATCCATCAAAGATGGTGGTGTTTCTCCTCTTTTTAATCCAAGGGCTTTGAGAACTATTTTAGTTCATAAAGGTATCCAATTATCAGTTTCCATAATAATACAAAAGACATTGACTATCCAGCTGGCAGAGTAGCTGCCCTTTAATTAGTCCAGCCTGCAAGGTGAATGGTCCGCTCTGACGCTGCTGCTGTGTGAAGTATTGCTTGTGCTGAAGTCAATGCTACTAATGGTATCTGCTGAGCTGGCTTTCATCTCTCAAGGACAGCTTATTTTTTGCAAAAATGCCCTGGCACCAACGTCTCAGGTTGCCTCTGGACAAGATTTCACTTCAGCTCTGACTGGGGTGAACCCTAAGCCTCATAAGCCAGAGATGCCATCTCCAGGGAACATAACCCTTTGTTTTTCCAGGGCTTATACCAACCTGTGAACGCTTTCCTTGGGCAGGTGTCCACAGCCCTTAGGTTTGCAGTTTGGTTATAGCCCGTTATGAGTGGACAGGGTCACACACAAGAGAGGCTGTCACCTGGGGACGTTGTTTCCTATTTTTCTTGTGCACTTTGCTTGTGTAGTCCATTTTCATGGTATATTTTCCTGCATGTTAACTGACAGTTTTGACCAAGAATGGCTTCCTTGGGTTGTGCCATTTATCATTAATCAATAAGACAGACACAGAGACATAATACGGAAATGAACTGATTTCTGTGAAGAGAGAAGAATGTGTCTAATTATTGCTAAGCCACCTGCTGCTACAGCCAGATTGGGAACATCTCCACTATTCACTGCTATGTTTAGCAGCAAATTGCTAGGTGTGAAGGCTTTCTGCCAACAATGCAAATACCTGGCACAAAAGGCTGTCTTATTCAGAGCATATCCCATGACTTCAGCTTTTGTAGGCATGTTGGCATCAAACCAGCAGCCCAAGTGATGCTAGCAGAATAGGAGGTGCACCGCTCACCCCATTTGCCTGGCTTTTAGGAAGGAGTTTTGAAGCTGGTTTGAAACAGAGCTAAGGACATGACCACAACCTGCAATCCCAGTACTGGCCTTCTTATAGATGTAGTTGCACTATGTTCTGTTGCAGGAAACTATTTGTGCATAGCTTTTTACCTCTTTAGGTCTTGAGATGCTTGACAAAGAGTGCCACAATGATCACCTTTTCCAGATGGGAAAGCTGAGGCAGGAAGACAGTAGCAATTACCTTTGATCATCAAGAAAGCAGCCGGAGATGCTGAAAACAAACAGATTTGCAAAAGCCCTCCTCATGCACTATTTCCTAGTACCCACTCATGCTTGCTTCTTCAGTCCTTCTGGAAAATCATTTTCACTCACCTGAGTTATTTTCAAAGCTAGTTATGTTGTTTACAGCATCTCTTGACCTTTGAAGCTGACCCGGATGCTCAGTGTGGCTACCCCAGGTATATTGCAACTGCAGTTTTGGCTGGTGTGTACTAGGATGTAAGTGGTGCTCGTGCCTGTAGCAACTGTATTCATAATGCCTTGATAGTATTTGCATTTTCTAGAGTCCTCATGGTCTTCAGACAAATTGTTCCTTCCCACTCTGCTCACTGGAAAATTAAGCTTTTAGCTCTTCTCCCAGGATCAACATGTGTCTGGGATTCCCTGAACGCACTGAATAAATCACACTGATTTCTCTAGTGTTTTTGAGCACCTGTCTTTTTAATACGATTGCTATTCTGATGCATGGAAAAATCTGCCAGCTCAACATTAGTCTCACAGTTGTTGGGTTTTTTTTCTTTTAAAAGCAGTCTGGCTACATGTCAATCTGGGGAGTACGCTGTTTGCCTGACACTGTAAAATATTTAATTTGTCATCCTCCTTTTCCTCCTCCATCCATTTCCAAATGGGCATACAGAAAAAGAAGCAGGAAGACCTTTGCCTGCTTCAGTGGGAATACCTAGGACTGTATGGAAAAAGAGTGTAATATTACATATTTCAAATACCTTACATCTTGGATTTCCTGCTTAAAATCGCTTTGAAGTTCTTTAATTGTATTGGACCTGGAAATTAATTATCAGCAGTTAGAGAGAGTTTTACCTTCTCCAAGCTTTGTTCAGATGTTAATGAATTAAGGACAGTTTGCATCTGATTTAGATGAGGTGACTAAACAACTCAGAAAAAGAACCACGTTTCAGTATACAGTGCCTCATTTTGTCGCTGCTGGGGGAAGTACCTGCTGGGGCATGGCTGACCTTTAAGGGCTTGCGCAGTGAGGATACTCGCTTTTGCAGCATGGAGTCATTAGGGCTTGCTCCAAGTAGGTTTTTTTGCCAGGGAGCTGGAAAGAGTTGAGCTCTGTCGGCTCCCTCAACACACAGGCAGCTGCACCAAGTCACTTAGAGGAACAGCCAAAAAGCGCGGACAGCATGTACCGGGGTAGATGGGCATATCATAATAATCAATAGTTCATTGATGGTGAGTTAAGCAGCCTTCTCCCTTGCAGAGGCGCTTTTTTTTTTTTTTTTTCCTTTTTTTTTTTTTTTTTTTGACAGCAAGGTTATAGTAAAACACAGAAATCCAAAATCCCTTCTATAAAATACAGATGGAGAAAAAAATTACGTGGACTAAAATTATGACTTAATATCACATTTAGTTTGTCCTTTGTTTGGATTGGTAGGCTGTGTTTCAAAGCTTTATAATTGATACTGCTCATAACACCAGGGGAAAAGAGAAAGAGGGCAGGCTATAAACTATGAGATTGGAGCTATAAGATAAGCATATTGTAAAGCGACAACACGGAACAAGGTGGTTCAGGGATCACTAGATGGCAGTCATCTCTCCAGCAAGGATAACCGGGGAAGTGAGATATGAGCTTATGGGGACAGAAGAACAGCATAGAGGAAAGCAGCTGTAATGTCATAAAATTCTTGAAATTATGTCAGATTTGCTTTGCTTTGTACCAGGAGTCCCAGAGCAGGCAATGCTCTCTCGAAAGTGGTCTCATGGTTGATAGATTTACTGACATGAGGAGAGCAGGTGGGATTGATCTGGGCACACAAAAAGCAAGGAAAAGAAATGAATTCAATTTAAAAGAAAAAAAGTCAGAAAGAAAATTACATTGCCACGTCTTTCAGTCTTGTATTGGGATGTGAAAATGTGGTGGTTAAAACTCAAAAGCTAATTAATTATTACATACAGATTAAACGCGTTGACATTACTTAGTTGCACAGCACCAGGGCAGGAGAGTCGTATATTTTAACAAGGCTGAAAACAGTAGAATATCTGACTGCCTGCAGAGCTTATTAATGTTGTTTGCTATTTCTATTGCACTGTTCATGGTGCATATGCCTGTGCTAACTTCAGCAGAGGAGGAGGGGTGTAGCCAGTCCATAAGCCAATACACAGGAATGCATTAAAATGCCTGAATTTGGGATAATCCCAGCATTTCCCTTCCATAGTTAAGTTAAAGGAAGGCAGAGATTTGGAAAACAGCATAGATCAAACAGTAGCTATGGGTTAGTTCACCTGTTCTTTTCCAATTCATATGAGTACCTTTTCCACATTAACACTCATTCAGAAACAAGGCAAACACAGTTCAGTTCTCCATACAGTTTACTGAAATAATTCCTAATTTTAAGGGACATAGGATTGATTATGCAAGTTACTATATACCAACAAAGACCATAAGATTACATCAAATAGTGTGCTCTCCCATCAGTTTTGCACATTTCTGTTTGAATAGGGATACATTTTTCTACCTGTGGGGTCATAATTTCAAGTAGATGGTCACAATGAGAGCTGAAATTTGTTAACACCAGTCCTGTAATCTTTTTTAAATGTTAGGTCAAACTTGCCTTCCTTGGGAGAACAATAAATGCATCTTTTTAGAAAGTCACCTAGCTTTGCTTTGTGATTTGGAATGATGGAGAAGTAACTGATTTGTCTTGTCATTTGCTTCTTCAGCATTACTCCAACAGGCATCACTCTGAGATGCTGTCTTATAGGCAAAAAGCCTAAAACCTGCTAGCACCTTGGAGGAAGAATAAAGGGAGAAATCGCTTCCCTGAGAATGCTGGAGGTCTTATCTTGGAAATGAAACTTCTTGACTTGCAAAATTTGGTGTCTCCTCATTTTTTGAGACAGATATCCCTTTCTTGGCCCAAACAGTTAGACTCCAGTGTGCTTTCAACAAACACCAAAGATGGCACACCTTCAGCCTGTCATGCTGAAATGCATAGTCCAGGCTTCATAGCTATTGTGTTTTTCTNATTTTCCCCAATGCTAGAGAAAGGGGAAGTACCTCCTTCTACACCTATACACAAGAAATGTATGTGTCCCCCAGGAGTAAACTGTTGGGAGATAAAAGTTTAGTTGTTTATCTACTAAGATATCCAAGGTCTTCTCAAAGTCATTGCTTTGTAAGACAAGCATCTAGTCCATTTGGGCTCTGTTCTTTATTTCTAGAGGGATGACTATATTTAGCAGCATTTAAATAAATAATTTGAGAATTTTCAGCACATGTAGAAAAAAAGTTAGATTCAATAAACTCAAACGGACATGATGGGAACACACATATTGCGCATGATGAAATTTATACCTGAGACCTGTTTGACATCTTGACTATAGTCCCAAGGAAGCTGTCTGCCTCCAGAGTTCTCAAACCGAGGAGTCCTCTGTGCATTGTAGGTAAAGAAGTCTTGCATGTCTATTCCCACAGATACAAGGAGATCATACAACATTATAAGAAGGACAAATTGTTCCCAGTGTTTCTGAAACAAAATACTTTAGAAAGGGGAAAAGAAAGGAAATGCTTTGGTTCCTCATTCTGACTCTGCATGAGTATTTTCTTCTAAGTCTTGAGATTTTCAATGGAACTGAAGTTTTTTGTGTGTACATCTGTATTTTAATTCATATCATCAGCACACACTTGAATCAAATCTCCTTGGTGTTTCAGTAACCATGCTTGGGCTCTTATTTCAGAATAGTCTTAGGTCAAGCTAAAGTGTAGGAAGGACTCTTGTGGTGCCTCCAACATGCTCCAGTCACTAGTGGGTCTTAAATCTGCAGTTAGTCCATAGTCAAACCACTGAAAATAAGGATAGTGTGGGTCTTCATTCATCAGCAACAACAGTTTTGCCCTACAAATGTGATCCTATTGAGCAACCCCCCTAGCAATATGATATAACATAACCACCTAACAAAAGCACACATTTGAAGCACACCATTTTTCAGTCGACATTCTTGTTACCCCTCATTATTGTTACCCACTGTATGAAAGTTTTCGGCCATTAATTCTATTAACAGCCCCAGGCAGGACTCTTGGCTTTTGAAAAGACAGGTTCCTTACAGTCTGATCTGACCTTTACAGATATCAGCTTGGTCTTACTAAGAACAAGTCAGAGGACCTGATAGGACTAGGAGCACCTGGACTCCTAGATGTTGCTCATGGATTTCTGATGCAGTTTCATCATGGTCCATTGACCCACAGAGGATTGTCCAGGTCACATGATTTTCAAGGGAACCAAGCCAGCCTGTTTTCATTACCAAGCAGTGGACATCTAAAGCTGAGCTAATCCCAGGAGGCTCCCTCTGTAGTCAGTGAAGAGAGATGGGCCTTCAAAAATTATTTAAAATGACATATATTAGAGATTTTTTAAGGACAGGATTTGTCATCCAACAGACATACCTTTTTTACTACACTGAGAGGAGTCAAGGATAACTATGTCAGATCTATGTGTTTTGGTTTTAGATGCAGATGATTCCTATCTGTGAACTGCTTAGAAAGAGATGGAAAATAAAAGATTTTGGAGAAGCATAAAACTGAAATTTATATTTTCTTGTGAAACCATTATAAACCTCATCATAACAAAATATGAATGCCCACAATGATGAAAATGTCCTCATATGACAGGTCAGGGGGACAATTCGCTGTTCCATGGAAGAATTTAGCTGAGAATAATATGTGTGCAATAAGCAATTATCAGTTAAGAGCACTACTCCCTAGGCTCTTTATAGAAAAAGCATATCTAGTTCTGCTGCTTAGCACCATGGTCTTAAGCTAAGTTCCACCATGCTGGAGTCATGTTATTTCAATGAGTACTTTTACCATTTTCGCATTCATTATCTTTCACTAAGGCATTTATAATTTGTTTTCCTGGTGGTATATTATCTGTTTCATGCCCTACAGTTCTTACTTTTGCCTGCACTTCTGCTTTACATAGCAATATGAAAGCACCTCCATCCCCTTATTTTTGTGAAGAAATGAGGATAATTCATATCATCAGACTGGGATTTGTGGATGTCATCACAATTTACTAAAATTGGAAAGCCCTGCCACTTATTCCCTATTATTCTGCAATACAGTTGGTATATGAATTGATGCACTAGTAAAAGTAGAAGAGGACATTTTAAATTTTCTGCATAGAAAAACATCCTTCTGCTTCATTGTCCCAGCTTAGTGATATTCTTTCCATACTGTACTTGGGTATCAGTCCTTCGCAACCAATATAAATGCTGTGTCTCTCTCCGCCACATATTTCCTTCTTCTTTTGTTCTTTGACTTTTGCCCTCCTGTAAGTCAAAAAGTAGAGTTTTTAAAGCTTTCTATAGCATTTTAAAACCATATCACAGCACTTAGCAGGCAACAGCACTTTTGCTAGTTGGTGTTATGGGTTAGTAAAACAAGATGGATAAATGCCTTGTGAGAGTTTATAGGCTTTTGGACCAACTTCTTTTTAGTGTAATTGTTTTTACACTACTTATTCCTAAGATGGGCCTCAGAATGGAGTTCCACCCACCCCCACCCTCCCCACCCCATCCAGGGATGTGGAAAAAAGACTTGTAATAGTTCTGAGCATTGCACCTAAATCCTGCTCATACATCTTGCTATTAAAGGCTTGACTGGCACTTAATTTCCATCTCTATCTAGCTCTTCAGGTTGGTTCCTTTCTCATTCCTTTACTTGCTTGTGACTTTCAGTTGTTTCCTTTCAGGACTTCCTTCATAAATTCAATTCACTTCTTTCTATTCTCTTTCTCATGATATTATCATGTTAGAAGTGCATTTTGTTCTTACATGTATTTTATTTAGACCATAGAACATAAGAATCTTCTTTTTTCATTATTTCAGATGGTTTTAATTAATTGTAATTAATCAAATTAGTTCCTACATTTGATTAAGATGGTTTTAAAATTATTTTTGCTTCCTCTTTTGGCATTGTTCCTAGCTGGCATTTTATTCCAAGAAAAAGATGATTTTGAGAAAGGTTTCCTTGGTCATACATCCAGTCACTCTCTTACACATTTTAAGATAGAAATGCTCCTTGTGCCAACTTAGGTGATGTGTTCGGTATTCTGCATTCTGCTGCATTCTTGCATTTTTTGCAGAGCCCTACAACAAATACAACTAGGCCCTTTTCTTTTGATGATGATCCAACTAGGGATTAATACTAAAAGCTAATCCCTGCCCAAAGAATGAATCAGCACAGTTTTTTGTTTTGGGTGGGGTTTTTTTTGTTTGTTTGGGTTTTTTTGGGGTTTTTTTTGTTTGTTTTTTTGGGTTTTTGGGGAGTTTTTTTCTGGTGTTGGTGTTGGTGGTTTTTGTTTGAATCTTTTTTAAAGAGCAGAGAGGAACATACTCTGCTCCCTGCCTTGCTCAGTTCCCAGACATATGGATGACTTCCAGCCACCCTGATGGCAGAGCAGGCTGGCAACAGACTTAATGGCAAAGCCATAAGTACACATGAATGCACAGCCACCCCTGTGTTATGGGGTGGAGCCCTGTGGAGCAACCAGGTCAGCACTTTCACTGGAAAGCTGTCTTGAGGTGCCCCTCAGAAGATCACAGAGTTGCATGCAGAGACTTTTCAGATTAAATGTGTGGGATATTTGTCACTGTCATCTTTTGAAGATTGTTGTCCCTGAGCTGAAAGGTGTTGGCAAGCTGTGTGCTCAGTGTTAAACTCTGACTTTGAGTAACCAATAATGAACTATTCGCTGTCAGCAAAGGTTATTTTATACCTGTAATAACAGTTATAGGCTTACTACTAAATATTTCTAAATGGAACTTGCACATATGGAACAAAGTCAGTTTTGTGACATCTCTTAACTCTGGTCCAGTTTCATTAACTTTTATTTTCCTCACCTGTTTCCACTGTCATTACTGTCAGCCTGGGAGCAGGAATTTTTGAAACATTCATTTTAATTACTGCCTAATTACAATACAGCCCCTTGTGATATTTATCAGTGGAATACTCAAGAAATTTTTAATATATTGAAAATAAATCCTGTTTATGGCATACTGTTTTCCCAACTGTAGAAGATTTTAACTGTTCATATATCATGCATTTACCACCTTTTTAACATTTAAACAGAGCCTAGAATTTATACCCTTTGATGACTCACCAGTCCCTGCTGCTCAGATGTAATCATCATTCAATAAGAAGTGGAAGTCTTGAGTGAACACAATTAATGCTGCAGTGCTGACTGGGGTGGCAGAGCTCAGCAAAGTGGGTTAATAAATTCCAGCATGATCTATTCCTAGCAACAGACATGGTCACTCCAGAATAAGCTCTATCTGATCCATACATACAAAAGGCCAGATAACAAAGGAAGTGAGGCTACTGGATGCTCAGTACAGAAGCTCATTGCAAAGGTTTATGGTAGATTTATGGTAGGTTTTATGGTAGATTACATTTTAATGCTTGAGAAATGCAACCTTTCTTGAATGAATGATTAACCATTTGCTGGGAGCTTGGGGAAATGGAAAAAAAAAAATATTTGTAGAACCTGTGTGAGTAGGCTTTGGCACAGGGGACCACTTTTGATGGGCTACCTGTACCATATTATAGTAGGAAAACCCTCCATAGATCCATTGGAAAGGAAGTGTCCAAGGAAAATACTAACTTGTCAGTACTGGGATCCATTAGCATGTAGTACTACTGGCCTTCTTCTCTGACCTGTGGAAGGGTTGAACATAATAGCCAAATGCTTGGCCTCACAGCTCTGCAGTTGATGTCTTTTTGCAGTTAAACACAGTGGGCTGATTCTGCTTCATCTGTGGACTTTAGCTGTAACCGAGATCAGGCCATGGCTTGGCACATCACTGACCCTCAAGGGCATCACCAGCATCTCCTGTACTGTTTTGCATGACCACACTGTTTTGGCACCCACAGTGGATGCACAGTTGGTGTGTTTAGGAGGTGCAAGCAGGTGTGGTAGCAATGGGCTATAGCTTGCTGAAAGGATTCCCAGGATTGTTGCCAGCCTGATCTGGCATAGGGGGTGTTGGCAAATCCCCCCAGCCTACCTGGAGCCAGCTGTGTGACTCCTTCACATGTGTGAGAGTCAGCTGCCTAGAGTTACTCGCACTGAGATAGGTAACTTGTGCAGCTTAAAGGACCCAATTTAACTGAGGTTACACTGATTTACCCCTCTTTATGATCTGATCATATGTATGTATTTAAAATGCTGACATATTCAAGGTAGTTTAAATGCCTGTGTGGACTGCATTGCCTTTAGGATGAAATAGTGTATCAAGTGACACCAACCTCAGTACCAGTACTAGGTATTTGTGGATGGTGGTGTCCCCTTTAAATGGATGCTGGCAAACAGCAGCTGAGTGAAGCAAGGAGGTTCAGGGATGATAAAGTTTTTTAGCAACAATGAAATCATAAAACATCATCTTCTCAAGGCCTGACCTTGCCTAGGTGCCTTGTAGTTGGGATGTGAATGAAAGCCCAGCAATGACAGGGCCACTTCTGCAGGCTGTGGGAAGGGAATGATGCCTGGCAATCCCTCTCCAGACCTACTGAGTGGTGCCCCTTCAACTCTAGCACAGCCATAGAACCATAGAATTAATTTGCTGTATATATGTGTATGAACAGGTGTCACTGTTCATATACTGTATTCCATTTTCCCCTGTCCTCTGCCTTGCCTGTTTAAATACAGCCTTGTTGGGTCAGTGGCTCTCATTAACACCAATGCACAATATCAGTTGGCCCTTCAACAACCCTTAAGCTTAAACTGCCAATAATACTAACATATGATTTCAGCCAATAGATACCAATTAGTACCAAGGCCTCAGTTTTAAACTCTGATCCCTTTATTTGCCTGAAAGACCAATTTGTGATAACAGACAGATTGAAGTGTGGAGCACTGTAACCTCCTGGAAAACCCTTGTATTTATTTGTGAAAGCAAATTTCTTATGACTCTGCATATAGTTGCAACTATCGGAATACGCTGCAAGTAAATAACTTTTCTTGATGCTTAGGCTGTTATAGTTGGGATTCACACCATCCAAAAAATTAGGAACATGGTCTGTGGTGATCATTTATATTCTCTCCATGGACAGCAAAGAGAGACAGACATCCTCAGAGGCTGATTGATCTAAGGTGTCAAAGATCCGCTAAGAGATGGCTCCACAGATCTGCTCTCCAGACAGTTCAGAAAACTGAATCCTTCCCTCAGTAAAAACACTCCTTAGAATAGAAAATAAAACGCTCCTTCAGGACAATTTGTGTTTGCTTCTCCTCTCCACATGCAAAGTGCAAACCTAGTATGTGCTTGTATGGCCTCTGTATCTGTATTCCACTTTCCTTTGCAGGTAATTCTGCCTCACATCATTAGAAGACCACTGTAAAGATTACTGCTCCCCATGTTAAAGTTAAAATAGAACCAGTAAGAAAGATACCCTCTAAGAATCATAGATTTTGCAAAATGCTAACACAATTTCAGTACTTGTTCATGAGCCCAGACCCACTCCCAAGTCTTCAAAGCTGTCCTTTCTGCAGGTCCATTTTGTGACATCTGAGAGATAACCTGCAGGAGACCCAAGTGCTGGCGATCCTACTTGGTCAAAAGGAGCTGCAAGTTGTTAGACAATAATTACATTGAATAGGCTTATTAAATTATTTTATCTTCATGGCTGGGATCCTTTCTTGCCAGTTTAACCTATTTCAGTTAAAATATTTTCTATTGCCTTGTGCTGGAGACATTTATCAAGGTGCAAAGTGCAAGCAATGCATTTTCCCAGACTAAACAGAGAAAGCAGAGTGAATCACTGCTTCACAGTCTTTTTTTTTTTCCTTTGAAGGAGAGCCAAGAGAGACATTGATTTAAACAGTAAAGTAATTGGCACTTCGAGGTTTGATTTCACATATAGAAAAAACAGAAATCTCAAGAGAACAGAGAATTCACCAGAATTGATCCATATTACGAGGTACAGTAGAACTTCTGAAAATCCACATAAAATAAAGGTTAATCAAACAAATTAGAACCTATCAAACTAAACCATTTCTCTCTGGAAAAAATGGGGAAAAAAAAAGAGTTTGGGTTTTGCTTTTATTTTGTTTGGTTTGGTTTTGTGGCCTGAGGGGTTTGGTTTTATCTGGGTTGTGGGTTGTTTTGTTCTTTTCTCTGTCTCTTTCTTTGTTTGTTTTGCATTTTATTCAGGTTAAAAAGAAATTAGGTAAAATAGATTTGCAGTTGCAAATTTTGCACTTACTTTAACTTTCAGTAAAAGGTCCAGATTAACTCATTGTAGCAAGTCTCTTTGATTTATTTAAATGTGGTTGGATCAGATATTCGAATAAAGACAAGTAGACCATTTTCTAGGATTGAAGGCTTTGGTCTCTGCTGTGCTAGCAGTTGCTGACCTTTGAGATGTGCTAGAACAGCACAACATCTGTTTAGCAGGCTCTCTGTAAAGATAGAGGAACCATTTCAGTTGCGTAGATCAACAAAACAAATACAAATCAAGCATGCCATGAGTTTTTGCACCTTTTTTTGATAAAAGAAAATGAAAGAAAGAGAGAGACTGTCAATACCAATGAAGTCTCTCCACAAAAGCAGAGCAAAACTGACATAGTAGAGGGTAGTCTACATTAATGAGGAAATCACAGACTCTCAAGGATAGAAATGGTTGGGGTTTTTTCTGGGTTTGTATTGATCAAATTCAATTGAACAAAACAGAAAACTTTTGGCTGTAACTAAGAAGTTGGTTACGAAGAGTAGACCTGGCTCTTCTCTTGGCTGCTGGGCCACAGTATTACTCAAAGCTTTGAAGTCAGTTAGACAAGAGCTTTGGTATCAGAGCTATGCCAAGACTGCCTTTGTTATCTTCTTCTTTTCATAACTTTATGTTTGCCTTTGTAATCTAAGACTTAACCTTTTCCCTCTGATTCTATGATTCCCTAGTGGAGTAAATATGGAACTTGGCTACTAAAATCTTATCTACTGTGAGGATGAAATTTTTAAAATAATGAGACACCCTACACCTTCAGGGGGCACCAGTCATGTACCACGGGCTGTGAAAACACCTCACTCCAGACCAAAGT
This sequence comes from Grallaria varia, assembly GCA_013396735.1. Classification (NCBI taxonomy): domain Eukaryota; kingdom Metazoa; phylum Chordata; class Aves; order Passeriformes; family Formicariidae; genus Grallaria; species Grallaria varia. Next base: position 1,048,816 of record VWZG01002506.1, on the reverse strand, counting down.
ATCTGAGACAAGGAACACCAGCACAGAAACTCTGCTACACCCACAGATTAGCTAAATAACCAGCAGTGTGCCAGAGAGGAGGCAAAAGTGCAAAATCTTCACTTCTGGTAGTAGCACAAGTTTTCATTTATTTTTGGGAGACAGACAGATTATTATTTCAGATGGGAATAGGGAAATACTTTTTTTTTTTCCTCCAGTAAAGCAATGAGTTACTAAATAGCAACAAACCAGAAAACTTGGACCATTGTCTGTAGATGTATCAACTAATGAGAGTGTTAAACTGCTGTTTGCAGAGCAGGATGCTGACTAAATCCTCTGAGATATACTGAGTGTCCAAAAGATTGAACACAGAAGACAGGAAATAAATTTTTCAGTGTTTCCAAAGGATAATGTGCTGAAAATGTAACTATAGGTCTGTCAATTTAATGCTTACCCAAGGTAAAATCTCAGGAAGGCAAAAGAGGACATGCTCAATAAAGAATTAGGGGTGAAGAGTATCATTAATACCAGACAACATGGTTTAATGAAAGACAAAACTTTAAATATATAGAAGTGGCATGTGTGGTGGAATTCCTAGTCTGACAATTAAAAGAGCAGTTATATAAGGCCATATGACTGTCTCTGTTAAAGATAAAGAACTAATCAAACTTCAAAGTCTAGATAAGCATATTGAGAATCTGCTAGAGAGACTTTAAGGGAGAATACTAAATGGGAATCATCTTTCAAAAATAACATTTCTCGTAGGGTTTTCGTATCCAAATGTAGTTCAGGGGAGTTCATGGATTGGGAGGGAAGAAAAAAGAAATTGGTGGTAAAGACTGTGGTTCTTACTAACTGAATGAGAGATAAAGTTAGCTCCTAGAGAGAGGTCCAGGCAGCAGGAAAAGATAGGTTTGCCTTCTTTTAATTAAAGAGCTAAGTGCAAAGATCAAACAGCGAGGAAGAGGGAATGTGGGCTCAAAGTGAAATAAAAAAAAAATAAATTAATGTTGGCAAGAAATAAACCCACTCTTTTTAAATGAGAGCAGACCAGAGGCAGATCAGATGAGATCCTCCGAATGGACTGAAATTTGGAAAGTTTAATAAGAGACTGAAGAAACTCAGGTGTATTTTCTCTCATCTTCAAGCTTGCATTTCTACCCAGCCACAGTCACAGCAAAAGCTCCCACCCCTACTAACAGTGGCAGCATCTGCCGAGTGCCTGCTCATGCCTGCTAGAGCATCTAGATCTGCTCACCTACAGCATGTTGCTTAGGACTGTCCAGTTTGAGTTTGATTATCTCCCAGGACAAGGACTCAGCAGCCTCTCTGGGCAACCTGTGACACTGCCTGATCACCCATACAATAAAAAAAACCCAAGCCAAACCAACAGCAACAACAACAAAAGAAAGAAAAAACAAGGAGGCTTGTATGTTTAAATAGCATTTTCTGTATTTTAAATTGTGCCCATTGCCTCTTGTCCTATTTTTGGGCACCTGACTCCATCTCCTTTACTCTACCTCTTTCCTGTATGTATTCACATGTATCAGATAGCTCTGACCTTTATATTTTCCAGGCTGAACAGTCACAGCTCTCTCATGCTGTTCTCATATCAAAGATGCTCCAGTATGTCTATATATTTCCTGTACTGGGGACCCAAGCTCTGGACCCAGCACTCCTGATGTGTCTCACCTGTGTTGAGTAAAGGGGAAGTATCACATCCTTTGACCCCTTGGCAATGCTCTTCCTAATGCAGCCCCATGCCAAGACAGAAATGGATGGGATAAATAGGGGACATAGAGAGAAGTCAGGAAAACACATCAATTGCTCAGAAAGGGGAAAGAAATGATTGCGAAATAGTAAATGTTACATTTAAGCAGCAAATAGCAATAGTATTTTTTCAATTTGTTCTTCCATAGGATATAGCAGAGAAAGAGTCCATGGAAGGAGCCAAGAGTACTGAAGAATGACTCATGGATTACAGGAACCTGATCCAATTCAGCTGGTCAGGCTGAGGGATTTAACCAGAAAGGGGGTATGACTAAAGGGAATGAGGAGGAATACTTAACAGAGGGAGGGAAAGGGATTTCTGCCAGACAGACTGTACTCCAGGAGCAAGGGTAGAAAAAACTGGAAGTGTTAAGGGGTCAATGTGATGTGAGGGAGTCCTTAGAATCATAGAATGGTCTGGGTTGGAAGGGACCTTAAAGACTATCTAGTTCCAACCCCCTTTCTGTGGGCAGGGACATCTTCCAGTAAACCAGGTTGCTCAGAGCTCCAAAGACTATGATGGGGAGCTGAGTTACGGCAGAAACATCCAGCTCTTGGACTAGATAAAGCCATATGTCTTCTTATTTCACAGGAATTTCTATTCTTCTGCCCAAAGCAGAAGAGTCACCACCGCCTGGGTGCTGAGAACTACGCTAAAGAGCTTGGTGGTTAAAATATTCTCCAAGACAGGAGACAAGGCTTTGAATTTCTTGAAGCAGACGTGTGAGCTGAACGTGGATGAGTACCATAAAATGTAAGCTATGGATTAGCTCCCTTTCTAGCAGCTAATCATATTCTGCCTGAGTGTCTGGGTAGCGGAGCACACACAAAAAAGAAGATACACCAAATCTGATTGCATCAAAGGTTTTCTGTAAATTTATAATATTTTTAAGAATAAAAGCTGAGCAAGGTCTGTAAATTAAATGAAGCAGTCCAAATACGCACATTAATAAAGAGTCCCACAAGAAGAAAACTCTGTAATTTACCAAGTAAATGCTTAAGAAAACTCAGTAACAGTTATCGTAAATTTGACAAGTTTGAACTAGGAGTCAGGCATACATTTTTAAAACTAGGGATAGGTAAACCAGTGGAAAAACTTTTAGATTCATAACAGAATTAGTAGTGAGAGTCCTTAAGCAAATATTACTTTTCTCCATAGGAAGGTAGTTTCTGATTTAGGTAAACCATAAAGGCTAAACACAGGACTCTTGTTGTCAAGTTATACTGGAATAGCTGATAATAATGGTTTAGTCAGTTTGTTAAAATGAATTTGTCTCAGCAATGAAAGAGCAAGGGGTTTCCTTGTCCAACTTCCAGGCCCATCCCACTCCCTGTTGGAAGGTTCATTTCTGAAATAATAGGATCATCAGTGAAGATTAGATGGAGACAACAACAATTAAAAAAAAAAATCCTCCATTTACTGTTATATAGTAATAAAAAATCTGGTTTTATGCCACAGCATAAAGATCATTAGTCCATTCGGTGCAAGTTGTGACTGGAGGAACCTATTTGAATTTGAAAATCTTTATCAAAGGTTTACTCTAACAGGTAGATAGAAAACATGGCCAACTATCAGTTCCTAACACTTGACAAACAAAGCCATTTTCCCAGTCTATAGCCATTTCATTATAACCCCTTTAAAGAGATGTCATAACATCCTTTTTCTCTCAAAGTTTGGGCAGAATATGTGTGTGGGGACATGGTAATTCTGAGATACTGGAAGCTTTCCACCAGGATAAGAACAACATTTTCCAGACATCCTGCTAACATCAATTTGTGGATGGAAGTAAGTTTTTATTATCTTCATTGCAGGCCAAGGCTGTCAAAGACATATCCTGGGCCACTGCTCATATAGATTTGTTTGTTTTGTTCAGAAAGATAGGAGAGAAAAATTCAGATATTCCGCCGTTATAAAGGGTTGGAATAGTTAATGTCTGAAACAGTTTGTAGATGGCATTTCAAGTAAGAGATTGAAATGCTGGGTAAGGAGAAGCACTTTGAAGACTGTGATCAAGTTTCATCTTTGAAGACAGCTGAAAGAAAGCAGAGAAGCTTAATGGAAGAGGTTACACAAGGTGACTTGCCATCACTGTTCCTGAATGTAAAAGCAGCAGGGTAATAAAAAGTTCTTCTTTTTCTTCAGATATAGAGACACAGCAACACAACCAATCTGAATTTCAGCTTGCTGGGGACAATGGTGGCTTCCCCTTCCACTCAGCCTTTGTCAGCAGGGTCTAGGGGTATCATACATCAAGCGCAGAGAGGCTGCAGGTTCACAGCTTCAAAAAGACCACCTGCAAGTTTCAGTTTCATTAGAGTACAATACAAGGATCTGACTACAGCAGAGACATTTCCTTTAAAATATATGTGTATGCATGTATATTTATCCCACTCTGCAGACATTTAGCCCCAGCACTGATATCTATCAAAGGATGCTTGGGTGAGGGAGTTCTTGGAAGGAGGTATAAATTTAAATCCAATAAAAATCCAATAGCACAGTCAAATACCACCTGCAATACAGTGCCACTGTGTAGGTATGGAAAACTCTTCCCAAGGAATTTTCCCAGTGTCAGATACCTAAAAAAAGGCTAAACCACAGAATATTGCATATCTCTAGCATTTCCTATGAACATCAGCTAGCTAGTAGTATGAGAGACCTGAGTAATTCTTTGAGGTACACAGAGCCAAGGGCAACTACAGATGTCCCAGAGAGGTAAGCAAACATTGCAACATCCATGTTCAAAAGGAAACTTCGGATGATTCATTATAAAGTTCCCTTCTTGCAAGGGTGATGGAAAAGCATCATGGTATGCCTGCACAATGAACAAAACTGCTCAGGAAACCTTTAACTTGGCCTAAGACGTACTTGTAAATGTCACAGATACTTTTTCTTCTCTGCATGGTTTATGTAATGTGTACTCTGAATCCTGCTTTCACGTAAGAAATATCCTGGTCATGCATCTGACTTTGAAAAGCATTAAAACATTGCCATCTGTCTCTGAAACAAGAAAACTCAAATTAAATTCCATTAGACTAGAGGGACAAAGAAAAGCAAGAAACTAAAGCTAACCTTGGAGTAGCTTTCCCCACACACATAACAGAAGTTACCAAGCTAAAACAGGCAAAGTGAAAAAATGCATATAATATCACAAAAATTGTGGAGAGATTAAATAAATTTCAGTGTTATTTCAAGCTTTAATTCTTTCATGCTTCGTATTTTTCTAAGAACATACTTAAAAGATCCTGTCTACAACACACACATTGCTTCTTGAGTGTCTGTTGAGTATAACATTAAAACAATTTCACACAATTGTCTTTCTAAAAGAAAATCCGCTACCTTCTTCTTTAGTTCCTCTCTGAGATGTTTTTGACTGGGTATAGAGCAGCAAGTAAATATAGATACTACTGCAGTTTCTCCAGCCACTAATGTCTCCTTTTTCTGAGATCCTGAAGACTGGGATAATTACATTCTGCAAGAGGCAAAACAGTTTATGAAAAAACCCCGACATATATTCTTATTAAAAATTAAGTAGGACTTTCATAATCAGCTGTTTCAAATATGCATGAATAATAACAGCTAGAAATGAGTCTCTGCAGATTGCTCATGAAGTGGGTGTCCAGTGGAAGTCAGGGTAAGAAAAAAAAAATCACAATGATAAAGGAGTGGTTTCTTGAAGTTTTTAGGAGGTCATTTGGCCTCGGCCAGATAAAAGTATTTCTCCAATACCCTGTAACAAGAGAAAGAAAACAGAATTAAACATTATCTTTTACAGCAAAAACAAAAATCAAAGTCAGCTTCTCAGGGATTAAGTCCACTGGAAAATAATGTCTTCCTTTTCTTCCAACAGGTTTTAGCATTTAATTATGCAAAGCCTTCATGAAGGGATTTCTATCTTTTTGCAAATATAATTCACATAATGTCCTAATTATCTGCAAACATATTAATAACTCTTTGAACAATACATTAATGTAGCAAGCTGAAATGTGTTTTCAGAACAATGGCAAAACAAGACTTAAAAAAAGCACACCCATCCATAATTTGTACATTTCACATGTATATATATTATTGGTACTGTAGATACTGGGGAAAAACAACAAAGAATACAATGTGTTGAACTCCTTCAGCTGTCCACAATTTATAAAACCTAATAGAACTATGGACTGTAAAAAATGGTAATTTTTTCCCCTCTGGGGAACTGCCTTTATCTACTCATTGTCATTTTTTCTAGTGAATTTGAGTTAACTTTTAGTAACAGTTTTACTCATAAAACTGAAAAGATGCCTCATGGGAAGCCAACAATACTATTTAGATACCATCTTCAGAATACAACCCTGCTGCAAAAATGCTAAGGTAACTGTTGGAGCAGGAAACAAGGAAGGCAGACGGAGGAATATCTAGATTTATGGGAGAAGGGTTGGAAGCAAGGAACTTTTTTTGAAAGTCTGATTATTTTAAATTCCTCTTTATAAAATGCTAGCTCTCAAAAAAGAAAGGAGTTATGTCAAAGCCATCTTCTAAGGCGAGATTCATCTGTTGGTACCTGAATTTGTTTCAAAACTCTCCAAGCCTAGGATTAAAGGCCCCACAGAATCTTTATATCAGAACTGGAAATTAAAGTAGGAAACCCCTTTCAGAAAAGAACACAGGTGCAGTGAGCCCTATGAAAAGGACATTTGAAAAGAGAGGAACTGGTTTCTATGGTTCAATAGCGGTGTTTACTGACAGCCTCCACTGTGACGAATAATCTCCCTTTTTGCTCAGGAGAGACAGCAGGAAGAACATAACCCATGACAGTCATTCTCTTTCACTTAAGACCACTGACAGTTTACAGTCAGTTCCTGCAGTTCAAGCCACATTCCTCAGCTGTCCAGGTTTATCCATACACAGTACATGATGCAGGGACATGATGCAGGGACAAGAATGTGGCTGTACTGAGGTTTTAGCCTAAATATCAAGGCACTCCCAGAAGACGCCTTCCATGCCATCAGCCATTCTTCTGACCTGAAATACATACTCTGGCTCTTTACAAAAAAAAAAAATTTGTTTCAGATTAGGTATGTGCAATTGCATGGACCTAAACACAGAGCTGGAAAGTATTTATTTTAAGATCCCTTCTCACATTACTTCAAAATTAAACTACATAAGCTGTCATAATGAAATGTCAAATATGAAGCTAAATTAATACCGGCATTGGTGCTAACAAGAACAAAACAAATTCATTATTCTTACATTTCTCCTCCTTCATTCCAAGTAATTTGACTTCTGGATAAAAGAAAAATATGCATTAGTACAGTACAATGTACAGTAAAATCACACATTTATGCAAGGAATTATGGTTATCCAGTTGTGTGGAACTTTTTTGATTATTTGAAGCCCCTTCTGGCCTTTAAAAATTCCACTTAAATTAACAAGTAACATTCGGCAAGATTCCAGTTCTAGCAAGAAATATGTCTTTGATTTGAACTCAATATGAATAGCAGGATGTATCAACTCAGGAGAAAACATACCTTGTTTTTTTCAGAAAAAAACCCAAACAATCTAGAAGTGTTTCAAATATCTTCAGATACCTCAGTACTTTCTTGACCTCACACAATTTGAAAGAGTGAAGTTTCTTTTCTTCCGCCCCAGACTGCCACTATTCTCTTTTAGGATGAGATTTTTCAAAGGAAAGAATGATTGAGCTCAAAGTCAAGGCAGGCAGAACACATCTGCATATGATGTTTGACAGCCTTGCCAGAGGTAAGTCGTTAAACTGAGATACAGCGTGCCTGGACCTACTCATCTGACGTCCCTATATCGATGCTGATACTTCTCCTAAGAAGTTTCTATATTTTCTGTCATCTTTCTGCCAGGAAAGATAAGCATATTGCTCTCAATAAAAAGAAAAATACAAGCAAATAAGAAAACAACCAGTTGTAGGGAAAAAACCTAATCATCTTTTCAGTTTGGATTGTACATAGACTAAACAAGTTAAAGTTAAATTAGCAAATCACATTCTTCATTAAAACAAATATAACTACTGTAGATTGCATTCTGGAACCTTCTTATTTAAACATTCTACTCTCAGTATTCCCATGCTAAGTAAAACCATTTTCGTTGTGCTGGGTAACCAGCATTTTCAGTGCAACTCAATCCTTCTGAAAATTCATTAAAGGCTGATTTTTTTATGGAAACCTGTGGCACGCACGCTGGCCTTGTGACTTCAGGAGCCTTTGAGCTATGGGTCTTTTTACTGTGCAACAGTAAACTTCATAACACACCCCCTTTTCAATTGATAGCAAATAGCATAAATCAAGTGCTAGTTAAGACTCAAAAAAAACTTTCCCATGGGTCATGCTACCAGAACTAAACCAAGTGCAAACCCACAAACCATGTTTATTTAAAATAGTTTTATCCATAAATCATGTTTTCTCTAAACAAATTTATCCAGCATCTATCGACTTCCTGTTCTGCCCATGGGAAAGGAAGACAATGGGGTTTCCTGTCCCGTTGCACCTGTGTATTGAGGGCATAGTTGCTTCCCACAGCAAATGTCTAGAATTATGCATCCACTGAAAGAGCCAAGTCAGCATCCAAGGGAGCATTTCTCATTCTTATGCATGACACTGAGTGTAACGGAGACATGAAACAGGAAGATGTAATATGTCATCTTGCCTTCTAGATTCTGCGTTTAGTATAGCTCAGAGAGTTCCAGCAAGACAAATAGTATTTCCTTAAAGAAGAGTAGACTTATAAATTTCATATGTTCTCCATGTGACGTCTCCCCATTAACAGAATAGACAAAAGGGTACTTGACAGTGCTCCATTTCCAAGCAAAAAAATAAACAAAGGCTCTGTTACAGCTTGCCATGCATTAGCACTTGGCCTCTGCAAGTCTCTCTGTACTTGAATATGGGCAAATCTCAGGAGGAGCAAATATAAAAATGTGCAACTGTTTTAAAGGTATTCTTTCGTAACAGTAGAAGTGTTTTAAATAAATAAATTTAAATAAAACTCATCATTTGCACCATTACAATAAACAGATACTGCTTCAGTTATAATTCCCAGCTGAGTAACAATTAAATTAGGAAGAAATCTTTTACTGTGAGGATGGAGAGGCACAGGAACCCAGAGGCACAGGTTGCCCAGAGAAGTAGATGACTCATGTCTGGAAATGTTCCAGGGTGGACGGGCCTTTCAGTAATAAGGTCTTGGGGAAGATGACCCTACCTAGGCAGGGGTAGGTGGAACTAGATAATGTTTAAGGTCCCTTCCAAGACAAACCATTCTATGATTCTATGATTCTATGATTCTATGATTCTATGATTCTATGATTCTATGATGTGATCTTATTTATTAAACTTTGATGTTAAAAGCACAACCATTATTTTTTTACCCTCCTACCCTGAGAGGTTTATCCTTATGTCAGAGACAGTGGCAGTGCAAAGTATATCAAAACTTTCTTGATAGCATGCAACAAGACTCAGTGCTCTCACAAGGGTGCAGTAGCTCACAGATAGAAGTGGAACTGCATTAAATTGTTTTCCCATTAAAAATAGGAAACCTCAGAAGTACACAGATAGTGCCCTGGCATTTATAATCAAAAAGGCAGAAAAGATTACTTTCATGAAGATCCTTCTTGAAATAAAAGTTTATAAATATTCCTAATAAAACACAGAATGTCTGGAGGGCAGTTGAATTAATGAAAACTCGTTTCCTATTGATTAGGGGGCAATTAGGCAATGCAACTTCTCCCTCGTGCTGAGACATAGACTAATTTTCATCATCCTTGCCTTTTCTCCATGTCTCCTCTGCTATCCATGTTCCCAGGAAGCCAGGGCAGAGTTGCAGCTGCTCAGGAGCTGTGCCCACACTGATCAGCCAGAGGACTGTAGGTTAGCAATGAACTGATGCCCAGGTCCTTCCCACCACCACTCAGAGTGGGGCACTGTTTGGGGGTCTCTCCTATGCCAGTCATTGCTTTTCTCAAACACACAGAAATTTAATTATCTTTGAGACTTATAATCCCTTTCAAATTTGGCCAAGATTGGCCATCAGCTTGAAAATCTTATTACACGCAGACAACATGATTGTACAGACTCCATTTCCTTAGGAAACCAGGCTAATAGAACTAACTGAAAAATACAGCTGGCACATCAACAACAAAGCACAATGTTCAGTTTCTTTTAAGTGTGAAGCTGTTGTGATTGTAAAGAGTTCAAACAGGGGAAACAAAAGAGGGAAAGAGAACAAATATTTTCTCTTCAGTGCCACTGCACAGACAGAGCAGGCTCAAAAATTACCAGCGGGTCTTCAGTTTGTGAACCTATTTAATTTCTTTTAATCTTGGTATATAGTCTGACCTGCTTCAGTTAGCTCCCTTGTAATGTAAAATGCCAGGCTGCAGACTACATGACTTGTTAAGCCCCAGCTGGAGTTCAGTTCTTTTTGTTTAAAATCCCAAAGGAAAGAAGAATAATCTCAGTATAATCAAAGACACTGAGGTAGCCGTCTCCAGTCTATCTTTTGAAATATATTTTTCTTTCTTGTATTTATTACCAATACTCATTTTTAATTCCTTTCCATCATGACATATTCTTTCATCATTTAATCTTTCTATTTAGTCTTCAAATCTTACATAACTTAAAGGAAAAATGGATCTAGCATTATGCAAAAGAAGTCAGACTCTTGGAAGCCATTAAGAAAGCAACAGAGTAGGAAATTTGTCACTTCTACACATGGACTTTTATTGCATTTGTGTTGATACATTCCTTGAATATATATAATTAACCATGCCCTCTGGACGGGCTGCATACATCACACGGTCATTTGTTGTTAAAACTGTGCCTGGGCTGAGTGCACTCTTTTGGTGGTAGCAACACCTGCCCTGTGGAAGAGGGTGTGAATCAGGCTAAAGGTAAAATCCTGCTACCCCTGCACAGTGGTAAGGTTTCCAGTGGTGATAGCAGATGCTCTGATGGAGATGCTTGAGTTTAGATATTGGGGATCTCAGCTATGTCACACATTGCCTTTTGTGTTTATGAGGAAACAGTATACAAATGGGGATAAAATACACAAAGTGCCCTTGTTGCTTTTGTTAACCAAGCACCATCCCGCAGATTTTACCTTTCACCCTTTACTAGGTATCAGTTGGCTTTGAAGTCCAATTCTGCTATCTGCAGATGCGCTGTCCTTCAGGAGATGGTTCAGGCCTGCCATATGTAATGCTCTCTTACTCACACTCTTTAACTAACCTGGACATCTAGTTTGGCTTCCAGCAGCTTCTGGACTGCCTGGCACATGATCCAGACCTTATCAGTAAAGCTCCTAATTGTCTCGTTTTACTAGACTTATGGAAGATTGAGCTGGCAGTTCCTGTCTCCTCTCACAAGACCAAGAGAACCAGACCAAGGTTCCTGAGCCCTCTGCTGTGCCACAGTGCTTGCCCTAAACTTGTAGTGATGAGGACACTCTTTTTCTACTTCCAGTACATGGAAAACTCCAGAAGTAAGTGTATTCCTTCTTAACCAAACCTTGACTTTGCAAATACTCAAACCCAAGTCTTCCTGTTATTCATCAAATAACATTCGCATCCTTACCAGACAGTCCAACTAATCCAATTCAAGCTTTTATGGTTTAACAGCCTAATGCCTTTCTCTACACTGGCACATTCATTAAATCCTCTTAGAGTCTCATCATTTTGCTGCTCAGTCTTTGTAACTCTTCCATTTCTGCACTACGGTCTGTTCATCAATGGAATTTCAACCTAATGGAAATTTCTATGATGGGAACACACATAACTTTTTTTTTATACTGAAGAGTGCAATTCTAAACAACAGTCACATTAATGCCTCATTAGGACAGTTGGAAAATGAATGGATATTTAATAGACTACAGTCAAGATCACTTTTCTTCAAAGAATCCTTAAAGGTACTGATTTTAAATCAGCTGTAGTTGGGCCTTCTTTGCCATAATTTTATGTGGGTAGAAAAAGAACAGCTACACATGGGAATAGCTACATATATATATGTGTGTGTGTGTGGGTATATATATATGGGATGTTTCCACTTGAACTTCAGTATCGTATTGAAATATTTACAGCATATCCAAATATCTTGCATTTAAAGATTTCCAAAAAATGCCTTATGACTTCACTACCCTTCTTCTGAACTTAAGGACGTACCTTGGATGTGGTTCCTTGCAGTACCTTGCATGCAAAGCCACAGAATTTTGCTGCAAGAGCAGCTGTTTCTCCCTGCTCCCATTTGAACAGCTTGTATTTAAGACATGATTTCTTCTTAAAAGCTATTGAGGACAGCCATTCAGGACTGTAAGTTTTGTCAGGCACGTTAAACACACCCAGACACACCACAGTGCCTGGAGAAAAAGTCGACTTTTAAACATCTTTACTTCCAAGTGTTGTACCCAAAAGCTTACCCTTGTGGCATTAATGAGGTAGTTCAGCGTATCCAGGTTGGTTTCTGTTATCAGATTGCATTTTCTTCTGGAGCCTGTCCAGGAAAGCGTTATTTACCCTTAAAGTGCAATAAAAAGTAAATAATGACTGAAGGTAACCAAAAAGTTCAGAAACTGTAGAAATTTTACATTGAGTGAGTGGCTTTCCCTTCCCCTCCATTCAATGTCCATGTTCCTATATTTTTCAAGCCTCTGCTGCATAACCATGGATAAGCATTTTCAGTTCACTAGATGCATTCTTATCTTGTGATCAGACTGTTGTGACTAAAAGGCACATCTTGGTTGCTATGAAAAATTCTCCATAGAAAGATGACCTGCATACCACCCACCCACCTTAGCAGAGATATTACCTATTTTGACAAGTCACCTTAGGTAATCATTCAGCCTTCAGCACACAAGGAAAGTTTCTAGAAGTACTGATTTCCTTATGCAAATGGAAAAACCTACCTAAGCTTGTAACTAATGGAGACAATTTATGCAGCTGGCAACTTTCCCTTCTATCCAGCTGTGGAATCAACTCTAGCATTTTCTTGCACTGCTCTATCAACCTGGAAAGCTTGGACAAATACAAACACAATTTACCTCAGTCTGTTTTAAATATTTCCAAATTGAGATTTTTCAGCCTAGAGACATGAAGACTCTGGGGTGACTTTAGAGCAGCCTTCCAGCACCTGAAGGGGGCTACAAGAGAGCTGGAGAGGAACTTTTTACAAGGACCTGTTGCAATAGGACAAGGAGTCATGGCTTTATACTCAATGAGGGTAGATTGAGATTGGAAATTAGGAAGAAATTCTTTACTTTGAGGGTGGTGAGGCACTGGAACAGGTTGCCCAGAGAAGCTGTGGATGCCGCATCCCTGGAAGTGTTCAAGGCTGTGTTGGATGGGGCTTGGAGCAACCTGGTCTAGCTCATAACAGGGAAGTTGGAACTAGATGATCTTTAAGGTACCCTTCAACCTAAATCATTCTATGATTTTTTTGAAAACTGTCTCTTTTTCCTCCCCAGTACTGCTTAGGGATGACACACATGCTTAGACATGACTGTTGTTTTAATGTTTTACAATGGTGTTGGTAAGAAAAACATAAAATGCAAGATACTGGGTTATTTCTATCTAGGGACATGAGATGGAGTGAATCGAAAATCCTTCATTAACTTCTATGGGTAATTATCTCAATGTCTTTGCTAGAGAAAAAAAAGAAAGAAATGAAAGCAGTATGGAGAGTTGTTGCCTACAGAAGTATTTTTTTGATACTTCCATAACGACAAAAAAAAAAAAGAAACAAATGGTACTTTTATTTTTGAGCCTGAGCATTGTTTCTTTCTACCAGCAGAAAACAAAGCTGAAAATAAAACTGTGCTTCAGGATAATGGAAAGTCAGCTCAGTGACTGAAGTAGATGATGAGAACAGCTGAGCACAGAGAGGTCACAGCAGTGGGCATAGCCTGAGGCGTGAAGTAATGCAACTACAGAAGGCCTTGCTGCACTGCAAGAGCAGTATCTATCTGTACAGATATCAAATACCACATTTAGCTCTGTTAGCCTTGGTGAAAGTCAACCACAACATGTAGCATGGACAAAGTAGCCCATTCTAAAATAAAGTAAAAATAAGCAGATTTTATGTCTGTCTTAGAGATAGATGGATGGATAGATAGATAGATAGATAGACAGACAGACAGCTAGATAGATAGATGATAGATAGATTGGTCCCAGTTGAAACTACTGTACTAATTGTTATCCATGAAACTACTAATAGTTTCTACCCTATCCTGAATCCTACGCTGATAGGATAAAGTGAAAAAGGCACTCTGGGTCATACTGCATTACAGTGAGCAGTCATATGGATATCAGTGGCTCATTCAAAAGCAAAGAGAAACTAGAGATGAGGTATGGGATCCTCATTGAAATCGTCTTCTAAAGCATGGATGTCTGTAATTTTGAGACCACTTCCAGGAGGGAATTCAATTAGACTGTATTCTGCACTTTTTGCACCATACCTCCTCTGTTCATTTTGATGAGCTCTTGTCCTGGCTTCCTCTTCCTGCTTTTGTTTAAATTCCATTAATTCAGCCTGGGAATGATAAAGGTGAAAAACAAACAAAAAAACCCCAAACAAACCAACTAAGTTACTTTTAGTTAACACACTTATGCTGCAAAACCATTAATTCCACATGATGCCAACCTAAGTTAGAGGCACTTGCCATTCCCAGAACTTCTCTCAGCAGCATTTTATGTGACAGGACTATGTTAAAAACTGAGTTAATGTGGGTAATCTTTGCTTGTGCCTTAAAATTGGGAACTTACAGGATCCAGACATTTATAGTCCTACATTTAAGGGTGTATGCCAGACACCAGTTTGCTTCCCCTTGTCCCAGCCCACGGGTTTGAATTTCCCTGTGGATTCAAGAAGGAAGACGAAGTAACCCAGCAGGAGCAGACACAGCTGTCATGACCATAGAGTGAGAAGGGGACATGCCTTTCCCCTCCTGCCTCTACAGAGCACAAGGAGAAAATGAGATGTGGGCTATGTGGTGTGGTGCCACCTGCAGCTCCCTGGGGCTTCTGCCAAGGTGAGGAGGATGAATGGTACTTGTTGGTGTGGTGGAAGCATATGCAAGCTCCCAGCACTACAGTAGATTACCATCCTTATGTAATATTAAGGTATATAAAAAGTGTCAAAGGGAATTCTTTTCAGAGGAGAGTTTGCTTATGAAATTTTAGCCAGGACTATGAAGAAAACAGTTTGTATGACTCTGGTCTGCATATGTGCTTCTTTGTCTAGCTCTTTCTCCATGCAATGCACCTAAGAATTGAAGGTGCGGAGTCTTCTGCAGAAGAAATCAGGCTTGTAGGGCAAGGGGGAAGGGACAGGAACAGACCTATCTTTCATATTTTCCATAGCAACTGTGCAGCAGTAGGAATAGAAACTAAAATAAAATTATGTGGTTAGATAAAAAGCTTCAATAACTGAATGGAACCACAAGGCTTTTGTTGTTTTTTTGTTTTTGTTTTGTTTTTTTTTTAAATCAATTTAAGTGGAACATTAAATAAAAACTATGCAATAAATGCGTGAAGAAAATCAATAACTGAGAATGTGTTGTGTATCAATATTTGTCTAGCCCTAAAAGAAGAAACAGGATTAAGAAATAAAAAAGCCAACCTTAATTTTCACTGTTTTAAATAACTATTCAACCTGAAAATTAAAACTCAGTATCTGACTTTCCAGTATGCTGACTCCTCTCTTGGAGCAATGTTCTGAAATATATTGTCTGTATATGATGCAGTGTTCTGAAAGTGTACTGAAAATTTCTAAATCAAGCAATACATACTAAAACCTGTTCTGAAGAAAAAACGGGGAACTGACAATACCACACATTTTATAGCTACACTGTGCCAGGAGGTACACACAAGACAGAATTCACAATTACTTTAATAAATATTAGTTTGAAGTAGAAACAAGCCAACATATATCGGTGGGACAATTATTGGTGGCTTTAAAATACATATTATTTACAGTAGGCTTGTAAGTAGTGCATTACTCTGCTCAATAGGTAGCAGCAATTGTGAAGGCAAGGAGACCTTGGAAGCATGTAACAAACAAGAGCAGCCTTAGAAGCAGCCAACAGCTCCTCAGCAGCCTGTGGAAATCAGTAAAGACTCTATAGCTCCACACAAGACCCTTAAACCAATCTTATCAATTAGGGGCATGCTAATTTACATCTGTAGCTATTTTCTCTTTGTAAGAATCAATGAATACAACAGCTACAAGCCTTACACCCATTAGGACTGGCTTTCAAAAATTTTACTCTTTATAGTTCCTGGGAATAAGCATACACCAGATGGGATAGCAATCCCTTTTGCCCCACTTTTGGTTTTCAGTATCATAGTTGTTAGAATAACATGAAATTAGGGCACATCATCAACATGTAAAGAAAGATATCCATGAAAGGGGATCAGTCACTTCTTCAGCTCTAGTAGAAATTCACTGCATGGAATTTGTTGTGCTAAGATTCTGCTACCGGGGAAGTAGTTTAACAGGATGCTAGTAACAGCAGAGGCACAGCCAGAGGCTCTGTATTTGCTCATATTTTTTCAAATGATTTGCTAATGTGATTTTCACATGCTGCCCTCCTTGCACTTTTACAGTCAGACCTGGAGCCAAGACAGATAACCTGGCACACTGCCATCGCCTTCGGTAAATGAACTTTATGAGGAAATGGTACCCAAACCTATATCAGAAGGACTACAGTGTTCAACCACTTTTCAGGCAACACACGACACAAGCAGAAGGTGAAGTTAAAAGCTGCAGTTATGGCATGCCTGCTTTTTAGACGATGCAAAACTTTTCATTTAGGTGGGTAGCAAGGGAACAGAAAAGCATACTACAATTAACAGCAAGTCTGAACACTTTCATCTCCCCATTTGAGAAAGCAGGGCCTCAGTTCTGTAGAATGGCACTACTCAGACTGAGATCATCATGAATGTCTCACCAAGATGACTTCCGCCTGAAAGAGAGTAAACTGGTTTCTTCAGCCTATGAAATCAGGTGCCATGGTCAAAAAACACTCTGCACAATTGTTCAAATTGAGAGATGAACAGGACCTTGTTATCCAGACGCAAATAGCCTTGAACTCAGAAGATAATTGTCCTGTCCCTGTGCCAATATTACAGCTTGACTCATCTCTCTCACAATATTTAAAAACAGTGACTGAATCACTTTTGCTAAAGAGCTTTGTGCGTAGGCTACAAGTAATCAATGTATTTAATTGGTTTCACAGCATGCAAAAAAGTTACAGTATGCAAACTGTTAATGTATAATTACCTTCCTCCGTTGCTCTTGCTTCATTTCCTCTAATATTTTGTTTTCATCCTCTCGGAGAGCTTCTCTATAAGCATGGCTTCTCCTCTATAGTTCAGCAAGAAACAGAAATATATTGGTATGGGGAGACGGGGGCCAAACTCCTAACCCTTTTTCCCAAATTGTTATATGGGAAATTAACGAACACAAATGGGTGAGTGATTCTAGTTGCTTAAGAAACAGATTAGCCTCAAAACTAGAATTTAAACAAGAAGTGGCCTAAAGCCAAAATCCCAGTGATTTGGCTTAGCTAAACAAGCCTGCACATCACAACAAAGTATCAACAGCACATGCTATTCTATGTCCCAGTGACAAGCATAGAGAGATCCTGAGCAGTCAGTAGACACAATTAGGATATGTGATGGGGTATTCTGGGAAGAAAGAAAAGTACTGAAAATATTACCAAGATAAAAAAGCAGGATGAAGGCCAGGTAACAGAGGGGAAAACGGGATTATTTGTGGAGGTAGGACAACAGAAGCTGAGAGATCAAATGTGCTCTATTATTTGTGGGGCAGCCCAGGCACCTGGAAGTCTGAACTACACATCATGAATAATGCATTCAACTGTGCAGTAGGTTTTTTTTACGTTATCTAGCCCTAGTCTTTCACAAGTTGTATTTCTTAGCAAAAAAACAGCCTGCCATTAGGATCTTACAGAATCCTTAGGATATTATACACTGGAACTTTTACTGTACAGTCTTTGAGCAGGGACATACTGTAGCACACTAAGTAACGTGGCAGTATAATTTAATACAAAAATTGTGCAGATTTGACTTCAGTGAGGAATTTGTGGCAGGTCTGCACAATGTTCTCAAAACTTGATATACGCATGCAGAATGACACCATTAAAACAACAGGCACATAATTTGCTAAAAGACTGAATAGAGAAAGCAATTATTAATAGCTCAATTTTGAGCTGGGAGAAGTTGTTATATGTGTCCAGGGAGACTCATTCTGGGTCTGATATTATTCATTACTCTTCATAACGGCTTGGAGAATTGTGTGGAGAGTATGTTGATTGGAAGACAATAAAAATCTACACAGGATTGGTCACACTTTGAAAGACAGAATTAAAATTAATTATGAGCCTGATTAAATAAGCAGGCCAAAAAAGCCATCAATGACAGAATCACTCTGAGGAAGTAATATTTGTTCACATACATCAAGTAAGATTTGGCACTGAGAGTTGAACTAGGTTTAATATCACCTTCAAAGAAATGATGTGAGGGAAAAACTTTGATCAACCTTACATTGCCACAAGCTGTTTTCAGAACATGAATTTTAATTTTTAAAAATCCCATATATGTACATATATGTCCCCTTTTAGCATGCATGTCAGGCATGTCCCAAGCTTATCACACTTCACTACTTCAAATGCATTGTTCCTGAATCTTTTAATTACTCCAGACAAAGGACACATTGAAGATAACGTCCAAATTAGAATCCTAGCTTTCCCACTGGTTTAGCATTTTGGTCCTATGCCAAGTTTATTTAGATAACAAGTCATTGGTTATGTGCTTCAGATTCCTCACACAGAGCACAGAGACTGTGTGTGTGCCTATTGACCGTGCCTCATCCAAGTGGCTTGGGAAGACTTTGCTAACTGTATTGCTGCATTATAAGCAAGTGATTAATTGATTCACAAAGCTATAGAAATGCTGCTAAGTAAAGGACAGGTATAATATCACCTACTATGAAAGAACAGTACAGACAAATTATGTATTTTTTCTGCTTGGACACTAGTGAAGCGAAAATGAACTATGGTATGTAATTTGGCAACATTTATTAAGAAACCCATCAAAACCTGAAATGAGAAAAACACGCATAGGTAAGTGAAGTAGAAGGCCAAGGCTAAAAGTAGAACCTGTAAACTCGAAAGAATTCAGTGTTCCTTCAGACATTCACCCATTTCTGCATGGATATGAAGACACCATACCAAAATGCTGAAATCCAAGTCAGTCCTGGGGACATGAGCTCACTTGTCTTCACAGTTCAATGTTCAAAACATACGATGGCTGCAGAACTGAGTCTTCCCTCCAAGAAAAAACAAACTCCCTACTGTTTTGAGTACTGGATGCTTCAAGAGGGAGGTGGAAGTGCTTTCAAGGCACCTTTTCTCCCTTCCCATAGTACTTCATCCTTCTTTTCCATCCAGGACCACAAAAGATAGTCAGGAAGCCACTGTCCTGCAATTAACCTTCTGTCCAGCAATGCTGGGCAGGAATTGGCTCCTTCAAGCTATATATCTGGTCACATATGCTAAGATGTCTTTAGGATTTTCAGAGGCACAAAGTGACCTGCAGAATCAAAGGGGAATGGAACCCATTTTCAGTATCACCTTCCCTTTTCATGCAAACCACAAAGAGCTAGTAGAGGCAAGACAGAGCTGTTGGCTGCAATTTCAGGAATGGGAGGATTTTTGCACATTTCTAAGGCTTCTGAGGAAATAGGGAGAGAAGTCTTCCCTTCCTGTTACTCAGCTTTTGGTGTTTAAGGTTGTATACAATAGATTCCTGCCCAGATCAGATACTTCCAAATTTCTGCTGAGTTGCTTATAACAATAATTTCTGTCCACTTGACTGCTGCTTCTTTGTCTTCCTCCCGTTACAAATCTCCCTACAGGAGAAATACTTCTGTCTCAGGGTTAATATTCCTCACTGTAAGCTTTTACATTAGTAGGAAAGCTTGGTTTAGACATGAAGAGACTAATTGTATGTGAAAAAGCCTTTTAGAGGCAATTAAAATAATGGAACTTAAGCAATACTTTATCTATTTCCTAATTACATTGATACTTACCAGGCTCATTCAAACTGGGACAAAGACCCCAAGCAGTGTATGGAATCACTTTCAGGATGCAGTAAGACACAAGCTTCTCTTTCTTTTGACTGGATTTTTAATGCAGCAAAGCATCTGCTGACTTGAACTAATTGAGATTTCATAAATGCTTACCACCAACGGATGAGTGCAGGGCATATTTAAAATTCTGATCTGACCTTAGACTATAAATCTGGTTTTCATTTCTCAGAGAGATCTGTGAGCAGTCCCCTACTATGTAGAATACTCTGCCAGTGTGTCAGAGACAGTGTAGGAAATCTCATTCACCCAGAAAGACTCCTTGGTACCCACTGAGTTATGTCGAGGCAATTAAGCTCAATTAGAATATTCTAACATTACACTATTGACAGCACCTGGAAAGCTGATAGAAAATACAGCACACGCCAGAGTTTTGCTTACCCATGCTGTAGATTCTGGGCCAGGATTAGCAATCTGACAGGAATCACTCTTTGGCAAACCCACATCCAATCTGTTCAATAATTCATTGGTTTTGCTATGAAGAAATCCAATCCAAATAGAATTGTTAGTACTTCCATAAAAATAAACACAGCTTTTTATTCCACCCTTGGAATCTAGCCTAGACAATTTTATCATGTGTCTGCTGAAAAACATCATAGGGAGAAAAAAGGTTATGGAAACAGACAAAGTGAAATGGGACAAAGAATATAGAACTTATATTGTGGATAAGGCATTTGCTGGGAGGATTTCTTAAGCAAACAATTCTTTTCATTTGCATATTTGGGATGTACTGTGGCTCTGCTTTCTTTCCTCATTCTAAAGCTCCTATAACACAGACTCACAAACCTTTGGACTTCATCAGGATGCAACAGCTTCACGGAATTGTTGCAAATCCTTCTACCAGATCTATAAATCTCTGATAAGTAATTTAAAAGATTATTTTAAGGAATTTTCCTTCATGGTTAGCACAATGCAGCCTTACAACAGATTAATTAATCAAGTACAAAGACTTAGAACCATTTTGTGGAATTGAAAATAAAAGAAGAATGTCTTTAGTTGAAGCAGAATTGCACAACATTGCCATTTCTTATTCTGACAAGGGCAATTTTTTTTATAGAACCGCATCCCTTATAAACCAGGCTTTCAAAGCAGCACCACTTTGCTCACAGCTTCAACCAAGTACAGTTAAACAAGGTCACAAACAAAACCAACAGGACTTTGGGTGCTGTGATCAGGAATCAGTTTCCAACCCGCAGTCCCAGCCATATCTACTGAAGTCTTTGCTCACTCAAAGGAACAGAGTTAGAGGAAAGAGGCAATTTTACTTCTGTATATAGTTTTGGAAAGCATGAAAGCACTGAAGTGAGAGCAGAAAGAGTGCCTCAAGAGACATTCAACATGAATATTTACTCTGCTAGCAGGGCAACCAGCTAGCTCTGTAGGGGAGAAGATGCCTCTACCAAAGACTTAAGCTTGGAGAAGAAGCTTTTACTTGATGATGACTAACAGCTGAAACAGACTACCAAGTGTGTTTTTATCTTTCACTTCATGATCTGAAACAGTGAGGAGACACCTTTTCAGCAAAAGTCTTAGTCAGTGAGAAGTGGTATATTGAGGGGAAGTTGGGAGAAAGAGCAAGAACCCACAAGTTCTTCTCTGCTACTCTACACAATAGAAAATCAGGTTACCACTTCAGGTACAAAGTACTTGCCCAAGTTGTAGCAAGCCAGGCTTTTAGAGTCTGATAATTCCATTTCATTGTCTCTCATCCATTACCTGGACAGTTTACATAGATCTCAGCCAATGCACAATACAGAAAGAACCAAGTGAAACATTGGCTTCCTTGATTTACAGAGTATCTGTTTATCAAGGCTGAGCAAATTAATAGTCTTCTTACACAAGCATTCAGCACTCACATTTCTTCCATGAAAGATGAATTATTAAGTGATAAGATTGCACAGAATAATTCAGGGAACTTGAAGTTTTAAATTGCAGATTTTGTGTTTCTCTACTTATGCTAAAATTGATAAAATAAAAATTTATTTCTACACCAGAAAAACTAAGAACTCCTACAGAAAATCAGGAGTATACTTGACAAGGTTTAAGCTCTGCAAAGAAATATCTGGCAACTTGGATCTCTACCTGGATCATCTAGTTCCTTATGGATGGCAAAAGAATGACATGGGGTACATGGAAATTCCCATTATGTGCAACAAAAATGTGGAAGATGCTGTATTTTCAGGATCAGCACACTGTTAGATGAAAAGCTAATTCAGTTTTGGTATCAGAAAAGATGATTACAAGAGTGGAAGCAAATAAAGTTTCTCAGCAAGACTGTGCACTGCCTTGGAATAGAGAAAACACCTTACAACACCAAATGAAGCAATACATTGATAAAGCGTCCCGACTCATGTTTCTGTACCTGACAAAAATCAGGTCTTATATGTGTTAATTGGTTGTGCGTCATCTCTATGGAATCACAGCAATGCATCTGGCGTTGCCAGACTAAATGTCTGAAAGATATTTTTCATAATAGTAAGCCTGTAGTTGTAACAGTGCAGAGCATAGCATAAGCTATGCTGCAGGGAAAGGAGGAAGTCAGAGAGATCACAGTTCAATTAATTTTCTGGAAAGGACAGTATTATTTCCATAAGGGAATCAGCATATCAAAGTGTCCATAGGTGTTCCACATTCAGACAGTTGGAGCAGCTTTTCACTCACTTGCTAAAACTTCAAGGGCTAATCAAAGATGCTAATAAAATGTGCTGTTCTTTTCTTAAGGAAAGAAGAGCATGAGCTGAAGAAATTTATTTGAATACAGCAGAGTCCTGATACCCTTCAAATATAGCTAGGCAAAAGGAGATTCAAGATTTAGGTAAACCAAGAAGAAGGCACCCTGCTAACATGCTACTACCCTGAGTTCTGACTAGCCATAAGCATCAGGCTGAAGAGAAGACCACCATTTGGAAGCACTGGTTAAGCTGGAACAATGTTATGAGAGCATTTTGTCTTTCTTGGTAGCCCTGTTTCCATTACACCATTGGGACAAAGCCTTTTGTTCTGCTAATAAAAATAGCCTACTCCCATACAGCTCTACAGTTGACTCCAGCATGCAACTGTGAAAGAGCTGAAGATGCATAACTGATCTCATTGCATTACCCAAGGTTTAAAATCCTGTGCAGAATAAGGTCTTTAACTTTGTATGTCATTTGGTCTTAACTCCTGTCACATCTACAAAACAAAAAAAAAGTATTCCTGAAAAGGATTCATCCTTCAGTACTTGAAAAAGGACACAGAATCAGGTCACAGCATCTTCCTCCATCCAGGAGTTGTACAGCACTGCCTGCCTAGCTTTTCATTTAAGACTGTATTCCTTTCAGAACAAAGACATAGCCAAAATAATTTTTCTGCCTAGACATAAAGTTCTTGGCTTAAGGTCTGTTTTACAAACAAACATTAAAAATGCATTAATTAAAAAGCCTTCTTGTAATCTTCATTAGTCCTTCCCAATGAAACTAGTGGCAGTTAATTCGTTTGCTTTAATTGATGGATATTGAAATGCCAGTACACCGAAAAATATGCTGCCTTTTGTGCCAGTACATTTAGGGGGAAAAATAATAATAAAAAAGAATAAAAAGAAGGGAACACAATACTTTTGCATATATCATAAATCTATTTATTTCTCTTGACAATTTTTAAAATATAATAGCCAGCTCTTATTACTACTGAAAACAAGGCAGCTCCTGAACTTTTTTTTTTATCTCAAGCTTCAGGATCTCCACCACTACAATTCTGCTCTAATGAATGTCCACAAGCATGCTGAAAGTTGTTTAGAAATAATATAAAAAGATAAAAGTAAAGAAGACCAGGCCATGTAAACCATTATAGCCATTTCAAAGAGGAGACAACTTGAGTAGTCACTAAGACCACAAAAGTAACATCTAGTGCTGAATGGTGTGGATACATCAGTTTCCAAATTAATTACCTGTTAGCAATGCCAAAGTGATAGTTCACCATTTTCTTTCAATTCAGCTGAAAAACTAAGAACCATGTGGAATATATACATTATGTTAGTGTCACACATCTACCCAGAAGTTTCACAATGGTTTTTAAAAAAAAGCAGGACTCCCCTCCTCAAAAGAAACCAAAAAAACAACAAAAAAACCAAACCCCACACTGGATTTCATTCAAGACCCATTTTTTTGCAGCACCAGCAAGCATATCTACACTTCTTCCCACTTCAACATCTTTAATTGGCTAAGCATACCAACTTCCTGAACTTTTGCAGGAATTAAGATCAGCAGCATAACATGACCAAAGCCTACCCACAAGAAATGCTGCCCTTTCAGTACGGTCTGTGGTGTGAGGGCTCTGTCTTGGCATTGCCATATGCATCTTGGTCAGGTATCTGCTATGACCAACAAGCCAGGCTGACTGGTACTAGGGCCATTGCTGTTCCTCTGACATGTGGCCTAATAAAAACATACGTTAAAATAGAAGACATTCCAGAAGTCAATGCGAAGCTCAATGAAATTTCTGTCCGTTTATGCAGGTTTCCTGTAGATTCTGTGTTGGAAGACAGAGAAAGACACTCCAAAGGGAGGTGTAGTTGACTCTGACCAATTAAAAGCCTTTGCTAAAATAGGAATGATGCTGGGAGGGCAGGGGGAGGTGAGTGGGCAATAATGCCATATGTGAGAATAGTCTGACCAAGGGTACAAGGCTTTTGCTAGCACACAGTTACACATGACTTCTCTCACACCCCCTCTTCTTTGCAGAGGTTTAGCATAGCAAGAAGTTTGCATCATTTAAATAAGTTCAGAAGGCTACAAGCAACTGCCCTGCTCCCCACAGACAGACCATGACCAGGGGCAAGGTAGTAAAAATATCTCTGTCTATCAGCAAAAAAACCATGCTTTTTTTACATGGATTTTGGTTCTCCTGAACCTCAAGTCTAACCCATACCTGTAGAACAGAGTCCACTTTTGGATAAGAAGGAAAAAAACACATCAGCTATGTGCAAAATTGCCTGCATGAACTGATTTTTGACTGTGCGTGGGTGTAAGGTGCATCTTTTGCTGGAAGCTAAATGGTAAAAAATTACAATGCAAAATAATTAGAATGTTAAATTCATGTATGATGTTGATGGCTCTTTTGCAATGCCTTTTACGGTGAGGAAAGTCATTCCCTCAATATTTAGTTCACCTGCTTTCTAACACAAATCCGTCCAGTAGCCATATAGCAAGCTTACTGCAGTATTCACAGACTTCACTGGCAGTAATGCAAAATCATAGCATGGAGGACTTGGACAAATATAATGCTAGAGATGAAAATTGTGCTCTTTTTGGCTAGTAGGATTTCTTGTCTGCAAGGTCTTGAGTTCCCGATTTTTGGGGATGAGAATGAAAAAATGTGGCACTAGTTCATTTTAGGTGTAAAACTTCCAGAAATTACAATAATAGATTTAAAAAAAAAAAAAAAGGCAACTTTCTCAGCAGAAATATTTTCATCCCTTCCTACCCACACTCAAAACTAATCTATCCTGTCAACCCACCTGCTTTTTTTGTCTCCTTGACTGGATAAAATAATACAGCTAGGCTATTCTTTCCTCCTACCAACTCATTCAATACTCCTGGATGTTATTTTACATGTAAGTTTCATTTATTATCTCAAGTAATAAGCATAAATCCAGTTTTAAGGAAAATGCAGTTTCGTACCAGTCTTTTGCATAGATCTTCCATTCTGTGTGCTCCATCTGCATGTGCAATCTGCTTCTATATTTTCAGCCAGCTTGCATGGGCAGATTAATGTGTACAATTAGAAAGCAACCTCACAGGCGTTCAATAAACTGCCTTCATTATTACACTCAAGAGAGTCCCTTTGGATGTCTATAAAAGCCTAGTTTTCTGCCTGTTAGCTAAATAATTGACAATGCTTAAAATAATCAGGAGCAAATGAACAAAACGAAGACAATTGTGGTGAAAAGAAGCAAACAAAGGATTCTCAAGGCTGCAGAACCCTTTTTGTGTGAGCCCTCTTTCGCTCTCTCTAACAATCTCCATTAAAAGTCCAGTCAGGTTTGCATTTGCACTTCTGTGGGGAAAATTTGTTGCCAACCTGCTGTTTGAACCACACATCATAGGGGAATGAAAACTGGCAAGGACACTAGCATTTATCCTGTAAAAATAGATAAATAAATAAAAATTCTGTTTTGATTCAGGTTTTATTCTCTTGAATTTTATGACTTTTGAGAAAACTGCTTTGGCAGGCAAGTGTATATCAGCTTGGTTTGGTGAACCTCCTGCATTATGTTTGGAATATGCACCTAGAGGCACTTTGGCAAATTCTGTTTCCAGCTCCAAATTCTGAGCAGAATATATTGAGTGTGCACATGTACCCGAGTGCAGCAGTGCCAGAAATTTTTACAGGAGTACAACCTTCACAAAAACAGAGGCAGGAGTATGTAACAAAGGGAAGGATGAAGTGACACAACAGTCATCATGTACTATTAGAAAGTAACCCTATGTTCTAGACTGCTTTTCCCATTATGTAAACAGGTAGATGGCTATTAGAAAAACAGTGAACCACATCCAATACAAGAGTTTCTGGAAAGTTGAATACAAATTTAATAAAAGCATATCACCAGAGTTCTGGGCATAAACTGTATGGTGAGAAATCCTACAGTTCACACACACAGATTCACACAGCCTGCACAGCAAGTCACTGAGAAAAGCAAGTCATGAGATATCCATCCTCATTACTGTTTAAATGACAACTCTGGTGTACTAATTAAAGAGGGATGTCCTGAAAAGTCCTCTTCTTTGTTTCTATTTGGAAAGATGGATACTCGGTTCTTCCTTCAAACGGATTAGCAATTGCAAAGTACAGATTATACAAGCCTTCACTACCTTTTAAGGCACTCTGGCAGAAACACAATCAGGCCAATAATGCAAAATGCATCCAAGATACCATGACTCAGAAGGAAGGACCCCATTTCACGGGTAAGTAGCTTCTGGTAAAAAGTCAACACACACTCTCCGTTTTCTAAATCTGGCATTTGCAGGGACAGAACCACAGCACCCAAAGTCTGTTCCTGCGTACTCTTAAGGCTTTCTATACACAGCTACTTCAGGAGATACCTAGTGAGTTTTGTCTGTTTTAGTCACCTAACAAAGCTTGAGTCCACCTGGCTTGGAGGAGCTGCTGATCCCAAAAGTGTGAGGCTTGCAGACATTTCCACGACATTCTGCATGCCTGTCTAGATCACAAGACGCAAACACATATTCAAGCAACTGTGATAACAGATGCAGCTGACCTTCAAGGAAGGACCTGTTGTGCACAAAGAAACTAACAAGGCTTCCAAAAGATAGGAAATAACTGTATTCAAAGAAGGTTGCAGACAATTTTTCTTTTTAGCACTTACTTCATGTTAGACTCTCTGAAAAAGGATTTCAGTGAGAAGTTCTTGATTTTAATAGTGACAGGAATTTATATCAGAAATGCAAAATTCTGGACAGCATCATACTTTATTGTCAGAGTATATGATGTGACGTGAGAATTTTAAGTACCTTTTCCTATCAAATAGAAGTGGCATTTCATGCAGGAGAGGTACTGATTGGGCTGTACCCCTTGGAGGCTGATACAGCTAGAGGTGATCATCAATTTTAAAAGGCTTCTCGGCTAATGAGAATGCTGGTACGCATTGATGTCCTCGGGAAAATTGTGATGTTGCAGCTACAGATCTTATAGAGGACAGGCTAACAAGGGAGCTTATTTTTTGAAATGGCTCTATAGGCCATGACTCTGCAGAGGTCACTGCTTTATATGCAGTGCATGATCTTCCTTCCCCCCTCTCCCAGTAAGCAGAGAAGGAGATCAAAATACTCCAGCAGAGACAGCAAGAAAAGGGGCACAAACTCAGATTTGTTTTCTTCACCTCTAGACAAAGGGTCTTAGAGGATGGAAATAATGAGTTACTCATTTTTGCATAGTAGGCAAAAGCACATCTTTAAATACCAAGCATTTCTGTGTGAACATGCCTCTAATAACCAGCAGTACTTCAATGGAGTTACTTTACAAAATCTGGAATGTCACACAGAATCTTTCCATTACTCCTGGATGCTGTACTCCATTATGCCAATGTATCTTAGCAATGCATCCTCAACAACATCCAGTGGTACAGACTCCTCTTCCTCTGCCCACCAGAGGATTCCTTCAGACCAGGGAAGACACTAGTGTCCCCTGCCCGAGCCTGAAGAAAGAGGCCCTGAGCTGCCAACCCTCTGCATAAAAAAGGGCATGGGCACCTGTGGCCTGGCCAAGGGATGGGACACTTAGAGACACTGGAGGAGCCAAAGACCCCCAGACTTCCCTGCCATTAGACTGTGAGGGTATAAAAGCTCAGGGATTCCTTTTTTCAGGGTCCCTCCTTGGAGGCACCAGCTTGAGCTGCTATTCTGTTATTTAGTTATTGCACCATGATTAAATTATTTTAAGGATCTGGATGTCTGAGACACTGCTATGGGGAGCCTGGGGTCGAGGCGGTAAGGAAACCTATTATTGTTGTGTGAGTGGGAGAGGCTGTAGCTGTGAAGGGGCTTTGATCCCAGCTCAGGTGGTGCAAAAGTGACTGCCAGAGTGGCTCCTGGCTGGTCAGACAGGGAAGTTTGCGTAAAACTGTACAGCATAGGAGGTTTTTGCTCAACCAAAACTGCATTCACTGCAGGTAATTTTTCAGCTCACTTCCTCCAGGTGTAGTAACCACAGGGCCCTTCTGGTGTATGTTCAATACAAATAATGTCCTCGTAGTTTAACATAATCTCAAGCAATGGAGCTCAACAGTCCATCTTCACCCTCAGTTGCATGAGTAAATTTGGTTTCCAAAGATAAATGCTCCCAAGCCTTTCCTTAATCAGTGGACAGAATGGCTGCCAGCCAGTCTGCTTCTCAGTGCCCAGGCACCCAGAGCTCCTGGACCACCTGGGGACTACCTGACTGCCCACACAGAATCATTTATGTTGAAAAAGGCCTCTGTGATCATCAAGTCTGACTGTTAACTCAGCACTGCCAAGTCTAGCACTAAACCATGTCCCTAAGCATCACATCTACATGTCTTTTAAATAGCTCCAGGGATGATGACTCAACCACTTCCCTGGGCAGCTTGTTCCAATGCTTGACCACCCTTATGGTGAAGAAACTTTTCACTTGTGGCCATTTCCACTTGTCCTACGTTTCAGCAGGTTTGGGCCTGCTTTTGACAAAACCAAACTTAGTTTTAATGGAAAAACTGCTGAACAGCAGAATTCATTTCACTCTAAGCAGAAAAAGGTACAGACAGGGAAGGTGAGGCAAAGGAAGAGATATGTCTCTGTTCATAACTGAATATGCCTTAAGACAAAATATTATATTACATGGGAAGATAAAATCCCTGACAATGCCCTTAGGAAAAAGCAAGGTCCATAAATGAAGACCTTGAACTGCAAAGACCTGATGTGTCTGTTGTTGATTTAGGCTCAAAGAGAATGAAAGTGTCTGTCAGAAACAGGCAGAGATCTAAACTTGTGCAGGGTCATTAGAAATCCCAAGAAATCAAGGTATGTGTGGGGAAATCCACACTGGGACAAATCGAGGACAAACAGCAAGCAAAACACCAATATCTAGAGACAAAGGCTGGCAACGTATTAAAGGAAAGAGCTGTGCCTAAAGCCAAATGGGAAGAGACAAAAAGAAAAATACATGAAAGGCTGAGTAACAAAGCACTAAAATGTCTATGCATTAGAAAACAGAATCTGGGCAAATGGTGAAGGAACTAGATCTACTAGCATCGGACAAAAGTGACTCCTTTAAAGGTCACAGAGGAGGAAAAGGCAATCAATCAGGCTAAGAATATCAGTGAGTAATTTCAGAAGCTAAAGATAAAAAAGGTAAAGGTGACTAAACAGTATTGTGTATTAATTATGTGATAGAATCAGTTTGGATCAGTTAAATAAATAGGGTAGAGTGAATGGGCAATCAGGAACTGCCAATGGAATTAATTATGTCAGGATTTAAGCTGTATCTAAGTCTGACATTAAGGAGGTATTCTTGGGTAACAAGTCTTCAAAACAAATCTCTATATTTAAGTATGCTAAATATAGGAAGTCCTCAGTATTTCCATGTGGGTTAGATTTCTTCACTAGACAATAAAATAAATAGGCGGAGATGTAAAATAGATTCTGTTTCAATAATTGGTCTTGGAGTGAATGATCACATATTGACTCAGAGAAAGAAAGCACAAAGCCATTCTGTAATTCACAGCTTTCATTTCAAATTGTATGTTTTAGGCTTAGAGAAGTCTACAGAACCAAATTTCTCAAAGGATAAGGTATGGAGGAGGCTTGGAATATTTCACAGAATCATAAAATCATTGAGGTTGGAAGGGACCTCTGGATGACATCTTGTCCAACCTCCTGTTCAAGCAGGGCCACCTTGAGACAGCTGCCCAGAACTTCTGAATATCTCCAAGAATGGAGAATCCACAACCTCCCTGGATAACCTATGCTCATTTGCAGTCACCCTCAGAGTAAAAAAGTGTTTCCTGATGTTCAGTAGGAACCTCCTGCGTATCAGTTTATGCTCCTTCTCCTG
Source organism: Grallaria varia (assembly GCA_013396735.1). Lineage (NCBI taxonomy): Eukaryota > Metazoa > Chordata > Aves > Passeriformes > Formicariidae > Grallaria > Grallaria varia. The sequence continues at coordinate 1,018,336 of VWZG01002506.1, read as the reverse complement.
AAGTCAAAAGTTTCTAGTCAAAAATTGAAAAAAAGAGCAACAGAAGCCAAAAGCTTCCTGAGTCCCGAACCAGGAAAAAAAAAGGCAAAAAAAATTCTATTAAATAATAATTAAAAACACAAATAAACAAACAAGCCAGATGGACAAGCAGATAAGGAATTTTAGGTATTAACTTTCAAATTTTACTTACTAGTTTTGATCTTTAAGGAACATCTCTCTTCTTTGCATTTCTTGTTGTCTTTTTTTAACTTCAAGTCTCTCTGCCTACAGCATTAAAAACAGGAAAACATACTTGAGGTTTCCAACAAATGAGAAACAAACTTTTATTATTTGAATTCCATTATTTTAACATTCTGTTTTTAAAAAGATCTATAGCAGCAGTTGGGTACAGAAGTGACCCAATCTCAAATTTAAGTGTTTACACATGACCAAACCTAGCCAAGAGATCTATTTAAAATAGAAAATGACATGGTGCTCCTAGTAGATCCATCTATCCAAAGGGTCTTGTGAGCCTTCACAGCTCTCATGTCATAGCCCTGCTGGGGACCTCTCTTGGTACATTGGTCCCCGTAAGAAAGTAGAGGACCAAAACCACTGCACCAAAGCAGATGATAATCCTGTAGCACTGGCAGTGCAGTGATATGAGTACATGTAGCTTCAGGAGCACTAGATATTGGCCAGTTGAATACATGCCAAGACAGATGAAAGTGGGAGACATTGGTACTTAACCAGTGTTATTCTGCCTCAGACACTGTTCCCAGTGCAAAAGTCAACTAAATCCTTGATACATACAAGTCCTTTGAAAATCTGGATACCACAAATGTTTAAGTCTATTCATATAAAATTGCACATCATCATCATCATCATCATCATCATCATCATGGCTAGGCTTCGCGAACGAAGATTTGGGAAGGGCTCTACCCACGCTTGCTGCAAGCGCGCTGATGGCTAAAGAGGCCGATGCGAGATAGGCAAGTCTGGTTGCAAAAGGCACAGCAGAAAGTCTCCATAGGTGGTGTTGGTGAGGCACGGTTCTTCCTGCGTTGTCTTTTCTCCTCCAGACTGATTCTGCGTGCATTCTCAAAGGAATCAGCAGTGTTATGGATGGTGTGTCTCCACGCCTCCCGATTGGAGGCCAAAATGGCTTATAAAGCCATTGTGCTGTCCACTCTTTTATATGGGTCTGAATCGTGGGTCATCTACCGCCGCCAAAATTGCACATAATTTCCAGTGAAAGGATCATTTCTAAGCTGCTCAAACCCCAGATTCAAGTAGAATAAAACATTAAAATAAAAGCAAAAATTCGAGAACTTGTTGCAACAGCAATATGTAGCTCAAGCTAAATTCCAGTCAAAAGGAGGCCAGCCAAATCTTTGTTAGGTCAAATGTGAAGAGCAGTCAAAAGGCAGATCTGTGCATTAAAAGCACAAATTAAAAATCTCAACCTGTGATTTCAGCCTGCTATATTTTGAGCACAAGCTCCCACACTGCAGTTGGTAGGTGGATGCTTCAAGAGTTCCCAGCCAAGGATCACAACAGCAACTTGTGTGTGGAGGAAAATACAGACTCGGACTATCACTCTGCTCATCACTCACCCTCAGAATAAAAAAAAGTAATGGTTTGGTAACCCAGCCACCAGCCATTCCTCCGAACAAAATCGTCTGGAAATTTCAGACAATACCTTACAGAGATGAGAACAGACATGTAGGTGAGAATGGCTTATTTGGCCAGAGCATCAAAGCAGGGAGAAGACACTGTATCTGGGTAGAGGTACAGTGCAAGGGCAGGTAGAACAAGGTGGGTGAAAGTGGTGTTAAGAATAAGGCTGAAACCTCCACCTCCATAATCTTCTTCCTGTCTCGCAGTCACAAAAATTTCAATTCTACTGGCAGTTACTTTATTACTTTGCCTTCAGTGATTTCAGGATGGGTATTTTTTAATTGGATAAAGAATGACTGTCTGGAAGAGATTTGCAAAACAAGTGTGAATTCCTCCTTCACATGTATTGGATTAAGAAAAAAAAATCCTTTCAGATGTCTGCAAATAGAAAAAGAGCCATTATGTTGTGTGACGATATAAACTGCTGGAAGGCAAATGACTTAGACATTGTTATTTGGAAAAAAGGCAGGGGAAAATTAAGCAAGAGGAGGAAGATGAATCTCTGAATAAGAGGTCCTGTTGTTCAGCAATTTGACATGCAGAGACACTAGTAGAATGTATGATGCAATGATGCAATTAAAAAATTTAACTGAACTGTAGTAAGGACCATCACTGCACAGTATAGGTAAATTTTGCGAGTGTTTAAGGGGTATCTTGTTTGCTCCTAACCACTCCACCCGTAGGCGATTTTTTAGGCAAAAAACCTCCCACCTATTTGTGTGACTTTACAATTTACATGGAAAGAAAGGAAAGAGGTAGAAGGAAACCTGATGGCTTCTACTACTGTCAAATGTGATGCTGACCAAAACACCAGCCATAGCTCCCAACACGGCCCAACACTGGAAGCTGACACCTTCATCTCTGAAAAAAACGTTGGATGTGGGATTCATTACCATATTGCAAGGCTTCTGAAAGTTCAAATTCCAAACTCATGGGAGTTGTTGTGGTCTATCTTTTAGCTAGAACAATACAGTGATGTTAACTTCGATAAATACAAATCTTCAGTATCATCTCTATCTCCCACTAGAAAAAAATAAAGGGAATATCGTGCAGCTATTCTACCACCAGAATGGTACCTGAAAAAAACTCCAGCATCTTGAAATTACTCATTTGTGGCCTGTGTGATTGTTTTTTCCCTCTGGAAGTTCACCCTGGGACACTTACTTAGGATGCATACCAGTGACAGGCAATGGGACTGGAATATTCTCTAACTAATGACAATCTATCAATAGACATTGCCAAAGCACTGTACATTTGGCAGCATCTTCAAAAACAAAGCCAAGAGTGGAACAGCTGTGATACTGAAGGTAAACATGTTGAAAAATATTAGCAGAAGGTCTGTAAAGTGCCTGGTTTTAAAAATCCCCGAAAAAAAAAAGGCCATTCATGCTGATTAACACAGTCAAATTAAAAAGCACATGATTTCATAAAGCATAAAATGAAATTACAGCTTATCCTAAATAAGACAGTTTCTAAAGATGACAGGACTGATTACTGTGTAAAGTAAGAGAAAAAAGTTATATGAAGTAGAATTACACTGAGTTTTCTCACTTCAAATTTTTTGAATCATTTAATATTCAGTCAAGACTTAGACTATACAAGGAAAGGCCAAAGGCAGGGTAACAGCAACAGAGTTTGAATGGCAGGAAATAGAAATATCCAGTGCACTGAAGTTATCCTATTTTATGTGCAGCACAAACACCAAAAGTTTAAAAACCAAGAAGCCTAATACCAGCCACTTTCTTATTTTTGGGAGAACTTTGACAGTCCTTTCACCTAAAATACACAGAGGAAGTTATAGTTCAGTCTGGTCAAAATCTGTGATGTGAAGTGCTACACAAAAGATATCAAACTGCAGACATTAATGAGAAAATAATAAATAAACCTACTTCCTCCGTACTTCCACACTTTCTGCAGGTGAGACACACATCTGAGCACAAGGGACAAAAACAGAAATAGGAAATTTTCTGCTAACATTACAAAGTCTTTTTCAAATTATTTCAGTGATCTCAGGGTAACTCAGAGTTAACTAGCTTAGAATACCCAAACTCACGCAGTCCGCAGTTACCCCATGAACCAACTACAGCAGTGGGAGACTTGAGTATCTGTTCACACAATCTGGTCCTGTGGAACCCAGAATGAAGAATCTTTCTTCACTCTGGGAGCCGGAGAGAGACAAGGTAGATGCCAAGCGCATTGCTATTCCAGCACCTAATAACCTCATGGTTAATTAAAGAATGACAGAGACAGGCAGGTGGACTCCTACAGATGGTAAGGCAGAACTTCCATATTTGGGTAGTGCTTTGGCAGGCACACAGTTTCCTCTGTTCACAAAGGTAATGGGAAAGTGGATGCTGCTTTTTCCTGCAAAACCAGCATTAAAGCAGTAACATTAACATCCTAGGTTCACAAGCAGCACTGGCCTACGTCATTCTTACAATCAAGTAAGAACGGAGCTGAGCATTAGCACCCTTTCCAGTCATTGCACATTAGTCTGTAGGGCTTCACCATTCATGCTTCTTGGCAAAGTAGCTCTCCAGCTGTGAAAGTTCCAGGGCTCCTGCTGATAAATCTGACTAGCCATTATCTCCCCTCAGACTGTTAGACAATTTGGTTTTTATTGAATGAACAATAACCTTGAGCAAAAGAAGGCCTGGCCAGCAAGAAAAGACGGCTTGTGAATTTACAGAAAGACATGCTCTCAGCTGTTGCCCTGCAGGTGCAGTTGAACATAAATCTATCACTTCAAATAAAAAGCTCCTTTCTTGTAGCAACCAGAGCCCAACACTGGTCGTACAGTACCAGTTCTCTAGGACCCCTCTCATCCTCAGTTCTTGGGAGCTTCTCATCTGCAGGCTGGGTGAGATAGATAAATTGACACCTTTTAGTGGCTCTCCAGTATGCTTTTCTTAAAAGCAAGGTTGAATTTTAAATAAATAATCATCTTCCAAGTAGAAATCTTCAACAGCTCAATCACTATTGTGGAAGAAAATCTGAATTCAAATTACAAACAAATTCAAATTAAGAGTTCCCCTTCATGCTCCTCTATTCTGTTTGATTGCTTTTGGGTATGTGTTTATTGAGTCGAATTAGACAGTCTGTTTGGCAGAGATGTTTGCCATGATGTTCCATCCTCCTTTAGAAGAAACCAATAGTTACAGTTTTACAATCTACAACATCTATAAAGATTTTATAATCTGTGGAAGTGAAGGTAAGGAAGTTAAAGAGTATGAAACCAAAACTGATACATCAATATATTTTCCAGGTGTAACTAGAAATTACATATAGCAGTCTTGCAACATTTTTCTTGTCCAATACCCATGGGCAAACAACATATATAAATAATTATACCACTCTCTACCATTGTTACCATGACTGCTTCTGGAGCTTTGCATGAGCTGGTAACTACTAATGACATTTTCACTTGATAATACTTATTGCCCCTGTGAGCTATTGTGTATGGGTTTATCCCCAAAAAGTAATGGTGTAGGGGTTTACCCCCAAAGAGTAATGCTGGCCACTGAAAGACTGATAACAGACAAACCCTTACCTGGAGGCATTTAAGTTATTTTTGTTTATGCATGCCCTTGTACACCAGCCAGTATGGATGATTTTTTAATTAACTTTCAACATTCAGTTTCTGCACAGAGAATTGTTTTTACTGTTGCGGAGACAAAACTTGCAAACCTGAAATCTCCCTTTCTATACTTGTTATTGTGCACATCAGTATAATTTTCCCACTCTTTTTTTTTTGTTTGTTTTCATTTAAATTCCACATCGTATTCTCAAGCACTACTTGATTGCCACCAAAGACACAAAAATGAACTTTTACAAAAGTCTTGCAGCACAAAGAATGAGAAGATGCTTTGTGAGAATTACTAGGAAAAGCAAACAAAAGCAAAATTATAAAAGAAAATGTGAAAGTGAGCTATGATTGGTGTCAGTATATGGAGAATATTAGAAGGAAAAGTGATCTCACATATTATCAACACACCTGTGTGGGCAAGCCCCAGAAGGGCTGGAGGGGCAGTTGAATTTCACGGTGCTCTCAGCACAATGCAGGTAGACTACTCTGACCTTTTCATGATTTGGATGGCTTTTCCACCATGACAAGCCAGATTTTCTAGTATTCTTCCCATGTGCATGAACAATTATAGATTTCTATAAGGTCTTTGTGCCACTTGCCACAATTTGATCTTACAGAGAAAGCTCATGCCAAAGTGAACCATATAACCTGCAAACACAATGTTACTCCTGACTTCAGTGTTCTACCTTTCTGCTAACTCTTCAGGATGGATGCAACTGAAAGGCTAGAGTTTCTGAAGTGCCAAAGGACCACTCAAACCCCAAAGGACACCAGGTCAGACATCCTTTACACAGCTACAAAGAGGAGAAGGACTGGATTTCCTAATTCTTTGATGCCATTCAAGGTTACCCCTTAATTTAATTGGCCTATTCCATGTAATTCAGCAAAATCAAACATCAAGACATGAACTCTGTTATATGGCTCTAACTGTGCAGTAACCAGATTTACCTTTTCTCTCTGAATTGTTTTCTTTTTCAGGATTTCAGCTTCTTCAGCTGCCTTTTTTGCTTTTACATATTCTTCTCTCTTGTGCTATATGACATAAACACAGGAAATTATTTTACATATGTATTTATACAGGGACTTCATAAGGTAACTTGACTCCTGTACTGTACATCTTTCAAATCTAAAGTGTGTTTGGGGAAAGTTTCCAGAATTTCCTCCCTAAAATGAGACACTAAATAATTCATTCTGCGCAACAGCTACTCCAATATTGGCTCTAAGAAGGCTGAGAAATCTAGGGCTGATAAATGGGCATCCATGCAAGGAATCACACAGCTGATTGATAACTTACAAGCATTTATATCTCTTATAACAGAACAACATTTCCACATAAGCACAGGATAGGGTGGTACATTGATCAATTAGTCAAAGTGTAGGCAGCATGCTGGAAGATACAGCAAGGCATGTAAGCGGATTTAGAACCATTCTGGTTATTACTTTCTATAAGATCTGTGATACAGATTGCTACATATTTATGGACATATTTCTTATTTTCTTTGGTGCAGAACATTTGTTTCTGATTTCCTGCTGCTTCCTTCAGGTTTCATGAATCTCTTCTATCAAGCAGCTCTGAGTTCATTTTATAGTCATATGAAATACTTTGTGAAAATCTTTCTTTTGAGATCTAAAAATAAACAAAAAAATTTATTCTTACTGACCTTTTTCTGGTATTTAGATTGCATGAGCATCATTTGCTGTTTTTGCCTTGCTTGAGCCTCTGATGTTTTTCCACCTTAAAAAATCCCAAACATATAAATTGCATTTTGTATGAGCATTTTAACTGCAAATGCCAGTCATTTCCAAACACAGCAATGTAATAGATTGGATGTATGCATATACAGGAAATTTTTCATAATTACAGTAGCTGTCTGACATTAAAGAGAACAGATAGGAGACCTTTTTCATCATTTTACTCATCCATCAAAAGCATTTGCTTATTATTTACAGAGAACCCATTGTATCACCACTCTACCAACAAATATGCCCCTACAGTATATGATCAGATTGCTGAGGAACTATTCCATTTTCAGAAAATCAGTCATGCTGGTGAGTTTTCATTTTCAGATCCAGCTATCCCCACCTTCGCTCAATTTGTCACACACACACAGAGTCAGAAATTCTATTGCCAAAAAGTTTATCTTTTATCAAAGTAAGGATCTTGGACTCTGCCATCTAATGCGATGCTATCACTTTAGCATTTTCCAGCTAATGTCTTGGGGCTCAAGGAAGAATCCCTTTTCCGAAATGGAAGTCAAAGCCTTTTCCCACAGACCTCACATTCATATCCAGGTAGCAGAAGGTGTCCTTATGCAAAAGCATGGCCTCTCTTTTGAGAACATCTAAAGCTCTGGCCATAATGTCCAGCATTCAATAACAACAAACAACCAACCCACAAACAAAACAAACAAAAAACCAACCACACAAAGAAAATTATACTAGGTCTTAAGCGATGGAGGACTTTGATTTTATTTTTCTGCTCTACTATTTTCCAAAGTATTTTCTTGCTTTGGGAGAGGAAAAAATTCAATGCCTCAGTTGCCGCAAAAAGCAGCCCTCACTCAATTCTGAGGATGGGGACTGTATTATCCCCTAGCTCTTTAGTGAGCAATTCCCTTCTATATGACTCCTAATTCTACAGAAGCAGCTGGACCAATCTGTGCTACCTGAGGTGCCTGATATCCTGGGCCGCACCAAAAGCAGTCTGGTCAGCAGGCCAAGAGATGTGATTTGACCCCTCTACTCCACTCTCATGAGACCCCACCTAAGGCGCTGCATCTGGTCCTGGAGCCTCTGATGTAAGAAGGACATGGACCTGGTCGAGTGAGTCAAGAGGAGGGCCTCAAAGATGATCAGAGGGCTGGAGCACCTCTCCTGTAAATACAGTCTGAAGGAGCTAGGTTTGCTCAGCCTGGAGAGAAGGCTCTAAGGGGACCTCCTAGCAGCCTTTTAGTACCTGAAGGGTACCTAGAAGAAAATTGAAGAGGGACTTTTTGCAAGGGCATGTAGTGATAGGACAAGGAGGAGTGTCTTTAAACCAAAAGAAGAGAGATTTAGATTAAATATAATGAAGAAACTTTTCACTATGAGGGTGGTGAGGCACTGGCACAGATTGCCCAGAGAAGCTGTGGATGTCTGGTAGTGTTCCAGGCCAGGTTGGATGGGGCTTTGAGCAATCAGGTCTAGTGGGTGGCATCCCTACCCATGGTAGAGGGGTTGAACTACATGATATTTAAGGTTCCTTCAGACCCAAGCCATTCTATGAAATGTAAGACAACTATGCTAGGTCTTTCAGAAAGGGTCACTCTACCCTAAAGGTAGCTTCCTCCACTTACTAACGGAAGGTAACTAATCTTTCAGTGCTATTGTGAAGTTCAGTGAATGGGAGATCAATTCTGTAAGTGTGGCAACATTTCTACGCACAAAAATAAATCCATAAGTTCTCAAGAAAGACTGGCCATACAGTATTCAGGCAACAAGCTTAGAGTAGCAGTAAGAATAGAGCTGTCATTGAGTAGAGTGACTCCTTCTGAGGTCTAGAAAATAAAATTGCTACTAACCAATTTTTAAACCTTTTGGATCCCTAATTTATCTTTTTTCCTAGCCTTTTATTGACAACATTTCTTGGGGGCACTGTACTTTCTTTGCATGTACTGATGACTACTGTCTTAAAACAAATATTTTTCTGATGATTATTAGCTATTGCCTTTCAGTCGAGTTTAATTCATTCAAGTTGGCATGGTTGTAATGTGTCAAATGTTTCACTGCAGTCAGGGTATGTTGTGACTGGCTGTATATAATATGATCAAAAAGAGACCATTGCCTTTATCAGGCATGATTTGTTGCTTCACTCATTGCTTATGGAGGAGGGTAAAACTTGCATCCTTCATTGCTCTCATCTCTCTACCATGCCTGAAAGTTCAGTCAAATATTACAGACTTGAAATCCAGAATATTTATTTCCCTATGGAAAGAATGAGTGTTAAGAACCTCCAGCTTCAAGAATTCTCTGATGATTTGGACTAGATGAGTAGTGTCTTAAAATCACTCGGAATAAATAACACATGATACTTTTTTACCTTAATGAGTACCTACAGTGGTGAAATTAGAGATGCCACTTATATTTTTTTCTCCTTCCTTGAGCTCTCTTCAGCTCCAAATTTGTCCCTGTGGGAATGATAAGATCTAATAATCATTGTACCTTATCTCTTTTCAGAGGCACTGAACATAGTGCCTGTGTTTTGGTCCCTGGGATTGGCAGCTAGACAGTGACTGAAGGGAACATATTTTCTTATTACTTCTTTTTTTCTTTTGGTCTTAATTTGCTTCTTTCCCAACAAAGTTTTTAAATGGCGAGAAGAAGTTAAGACTCCCCACAACCTATCACTGCAGCTTTGGCACCACATCCTCAGTCACACAGCCAGCCTGCACACATTCTACACAGACACCACACACCAAATTTCTGGCTTCACATTTCATTTTCTTCAGTAAAAAGCTTTGTGATCCTCTTGTGACAAAAGAATGTCTTCTAGGAACTACTAACAACCAAGAAGCAGATGCTATGCATGAACTCACAAAGACCATGTCTGGCCACATGACTGCACATGACAGTGGGAATACAGGGCATTACCACCACTGACTCAGGCTGCAAGGCAGAATATGTGGGACCAGTATCACCTTGATCTAAAAACCAAGTCTGGGTTGGAGTCAATTCAAATTCCTCTATCTCCCACATACTATCTATTTTTATAGACCGTATACCACTGCAAACTTAGTATGTGTAGCGTGGCAGAGAAAGAAATTAATTTGCAGGTCAGGGTAGTCAATAGCCTGCACTATGCACCCCAAATTCTCCTATAATGCCCAAGGGAAGGAAGGACAGCTCCAGCTTTTTAAAACTAATAAAGGCATCATTATAATAGTTCAATTTGCTAGAATTAATTTTGCCCAATTTCTATTAGTCAGTTTGTCAAGGTCACGTTCTATACAAATGATGCTTTAAAATTGTCATGTCAGCAGGTTTCATCAGCTCTCTCCTAGCTTTTGTGCCAAAGACATTAAAGAAAGATACTAGAATAAGATAGGTCTGAAGACAGGTACTTGAAAAACACCTCTAATAACATTCCTCTTACTTCAATATAATCTGCAATTCTATTCTCTGAACAAGATTTTCTTTGGGTTGAGTTGGGGTTTTTTGTCTTCTAATTCTTTTTTAAACTAACTCTAAAATATCACTAAATTAAATATTTTATAGTGGTTGCAATCGAAGAGATGTTCTACAGTTTCTCTCACCTCTCTAGAAAAATGTTGGTTATCTTAGTAAACACATCAGTTCAGTTCATGGTGACTTAAATTCTTGTGGCTTTTTATCTTGTTTTTCATTTACTTATCTTTGTTGTTATCTTTATAAAATTGATAATGCAGAGCTTCATGCACGTTTAGTCTGCAAATGGTGAAGCTGCAGGGATCACTTCTGCCTCTTCAATAGCTAGCAGTCATGAAAGCACACATACTAGCCCCTAATACAGGAGTTTATGGGTAACTGGAGGGTCTCCAGCACATGCAGTCCATCTTCACACTAACACCAAGCGTGTGCCCCCTCAGAGACATCAACCACAGACATTGTCAGCTGCAGAAGGGATGATCTACCTGTTTTACCCAAATGTTCATAAAGATTTCCTGCTCTGATCTCAACAGATTTCCTGAGTGTCAATCTATGCTGTTTTGATTCAGAAACACCTTCATTGCCATGACCATCAAGAAGCACAGAGCATATACAGCAGGCTTGTGTTAGCTCTTACTGACACTGAATCTCTTCAATAAGTAACTTGTGAGAAAAAGTGAAAAATTACTCATGTCCTGGAAAAGAAAATTTTGCCATTCACAATTACTGATTCACGTCTTACCCAGTCTCTGGGGAACCAACATGATTGGCCCTGGCCGATGCTCTTGCTTCCACCGCTCCAGGTCATCTAGCTCTTTCTTAGCAACTGAGTAGGCATAAAAAGAGACAAATATATGGAAGTTAGAGAGAATACTAAAAAGCAGACAATATAGCTAACTTCATGTAATCCTGAAGACCATCCAGGAACAAACTTGTTCTCAAGGGGTCTCAATCATTGCAAAGATCAGCTAACATGGCAAACATTTTTCCTAACTTGAGACTGTAATGGTGAGTAAATCCTAGGACTCAACCCCAAAAGCAAAACAAAAACAAGCCAAGAGACTGCTAATAGACTATTTTTTAACCTCTGGGAAGCTGTAGGTAAATGTCACAGTATTTAGTCCTGCATGTAAAGCAGAAGTTGTTATAATTAAAATGTTATTGCTGCACGGAGGGAAATGCTTGTGGTATAACGCTGCCTCGCAGGAAAATGAAAAGTAATTTTCCCTCCGAATCACATGCTCTCTAAATAAAAACAAGAGGAATGCATGAATCAGCTTCAAATTAAGAAACTTCAACATAGGCATCCACATTTGAGATGGGCAGGAAATTCCCAGTGTAGTCAGTGGAAGTCAATACAGCCAGGGTGCCAGCCATATACTCTAGGATGGCTGGTAGATTTAACTTCTCTCTGTGAGAGACAGAGGAAAAAACCCAACAATTCTTTTCAATAGGAAGGCCAACAAAACCTATGGCAAGAGAACCTGTGTTTTACATTATCACTTCAGTTGCTCTAAGGGCTCATTTCACTCTTACTAACCAGATTTCCTAATGGCTAGCTAAGGCTATCAGAGGCTAACACTAGCTGTTCTCTAATAGGATAAAGCCCGTATGCAGGCAAGTTTCTAAAGAGACCCAAAAGAGACACTAGCTTTTTATTTCACCTTTAAAATAAGCATTTAGGTAGAGATTGCGTTCCATGAGGTCCTATTTCTGCCAGTATCAAAGACATAAATACTTCAGACATGCTGGTGGCACAAAGAGAAACGAGATAGCTATTAGAGCAGCAGCACCTTTGCTGTTATGTCATGGTCAGGCCAAAGAATATTTGCTGCTATTCATCCTTCCAAAAGATTATTGTTTGGTTCAGGACAAGCCCATTTTCTTTCTTGCAACCAAAGGAAATCCAACCCATACTGGCCTGCTGGTGAAGCATTTCAGCCAAACTCACAATGTTTGAGAAGGAAGAATTTAATTGCATTATTTCCTTGAGGGCTCAAGCCATGAGAAGTGCTGACTCACACTCCTTCAGCTTTCATATCTTGCACAAATCAACGGTGAAGAGTGTAGGACTGCAGTGCTCAGTCACCTCTGCATACAGAATTTATTTCACAACTGACTCTGGCGATAACTTTGCCAGTGAAAGATTTTAACACGTGCTTGATCTTTCTGGTAGAGGTTCAGGGTGTTCCCGCTTAGCTACTTTCACCAGCAAGACTCAAAGCAAAGAAAAAGGCAGTGTATATATACAGGTACTTTCCATCTAAAATTACCTTTTCCAGCTATGGTAAAAATGCCACCTACAATCCTTATATGCATATTCAAGAACCAACAGTGGCTGTAGTTGCTTTTGTTTCCACATGGGAGCATCAGAAATATTTATTTATACTTTTTTATTTCCTCCTACTGAACCAGAGACTCTTCAAACTCGGGTTCTGCAATATGAAATCAATCCTGTAAAAGCTGGATAGAGCTAATTCCAGCAATTTTGTAGAAGCCATCTTGAACAACTCCAGCACTGAAACTACCAAAACCCTTCTCCTGAACGAGATTTATTCTTCATGAAATGTAGCCAGATGAGGAGTCGATCTTCAGAAAAGCTACATGATGATGGGGAATGCTCATAGCACTGGCTTTACTGTCACAGCTGCACATATAAAACCATTGTAAAAATGAGGATGAAAGTTGAAAAAGCAATAAAATGCACAACCCCCTAAAGTTATTCAAGTAGAAATAATGTATTACCATATTAGACAGCTCAACTTACTTTGCTGCAATTGTTTTCTTCTGGTTTCATTTGGAGTGACCAAGACATACGGGCTGACACTACAATGAAAGAAAACACTCTTATTTTTCCGGTTTATGCAAAACCAGGACTAGAAAGGAGTTCCTTTATCAGCAAAGTCTGTTTTCTGCTGTTGTAGCAAGAAACTTCATGTAAAAATTGGTATTTATTTTCATTCAACTTTTCAGGAATTTTTGGTAAATACTCTAGAAATAGTTGCTATATTTGGAGCTGGCAGAAGATACCAAGGATAACATTTTTGGAAACTTTTAGCATAGTCTTCGCTATTCTTATTCAAGTCTCACTCTAGACTGCTGACCTCAAATCTCATGCATTTCAAATCAAATCATTTCATTGAATCAAAATGTTCCATGTGGAAGACCACTGTCTACTGGGAAGAGCACTGGTGCTGGCAGTCCCACTCCGTACCTTGAGGGCACCAAGCACTGTGGATTTCAGGAGTCTGCACAAAAGTTGTCCAAGGAGTGTGCAAAGTCATACTGTTTGTGATGGAACCAGGTGACTTACTCTCAGCCTGAGCCTCAGTTTCCTTGTCAGCCTTTCATTTTCAGGCACCAGGAACTCCTTTGGCCAATTCATCCTGCTGTCATGCCTAAGGTGTGACTCACTGAATCAGGGCAAGGGCCCTGTGTTGCTAGCCTTAATTCAAAATGCAGTTGCTGTCTCAAGGAGCTATCAATCTAATGTGACAGCAAAGAGGCAAGACAGGGTTCAGAGTGTATTAAGACACTCGAGGTGATCAAAAGAGTGATGAAAACATGTCAGTTCCACTTGCAGAAGACAAAGGGTTTTATCTGCATGGTGTATTGTGCGGGTAGTTTACATGGCTCCTGCTCAGCAGAAGCTGTGCCATGGGCGTGCAGGGTTACCAGAAATGCACCATGCAGCAGTTAGCCCCATGTGTCAGAGTAAGCTCCCATCTCTCTTGGCAGGGTTTTATATGCACGCGTGGGCACAGACATTTCATCTGGTTTCATCACGGGGAAAGCACAATGAGAAGGGCAGCCAACAAAGAATAATGAGGGGTGAAGGCTGAGGCTTTTAAGGACAGGCCACAGGGGGTGGCTAGAGGAGAAGCTAAGGAGCAGAGAAAGCACAGTTGGCTATAGAAAAGTAATGAAACAATGAGGCCCAAGACTAAGGCTTAAAAGGGAAATGAAAATCATGAAGAGAGATCAAAGTGCCAAAAGCTGCCTGCTGCCGTATCACTGTAACTCAGGGTTTGGGAAGGAGAGTATTTATATCCAATTACCTCTTTCTCTTTGAAGACTTATTCTACGAAGATGTGGATTAATTTATGAGATTAAACTAGTAAAGATAGAGCTGTGGACTTTAATGGTGCCATTTAATATGATCCCTTCCCTTCCTGCCAGCATGCTCTGGTGCCCCTGAGACTGTGAGACTGTTCTTCACCTCTTCAATGAATCCCAGACCCTCAAAGGCAGGAGTTACAAGAGCAGCAATGCCCAACTGCAACCATTACTTAAAAGAAGCTTTGACAACACATCTTAGTCATGGCATAACACCCCCCATCAGTGATGTTGTTTCAAATTTTTCTTTATTTGAATGAGTAGTAGCATTTACAATTTAGCCCAAAGTGCCTTTAACAAGCTGCTGCACATTTTATCTGTTTCAAGATTTTTTTAGTAGCTTTTGATTTTGTTTCAGATATTAGGATCCTATTTCTCTGAAGTTCATACACAAAAATTATTAAGGACGTTTTACACTACCTTCCCTTCCCTTTGGCAGTGATAGAAATGGCTGAAGTTATGGGTTGCAAGACTACATATTCCCCTCCCCCGCCCCGCCCAGAAAACAATCAGTGCATCTCAGACGTCACACGGTTTCACAGCACTAGAGGGCAGAAGAGTTTTTATACCATGTACTTTGATGACTTCAAACAGTTTTTGTTTAGTCGATTTGCTTTAAATTAGAATCAAGTTTAAAAGAAATCAGGGACCTCTGCTTGTCTGAACATATATGAGAAATCACTGCATCAAATTTAGTCCTCATGGTGCAAATAATTTCCTTTATCTTCTTCTCCTTTTTGGCTGGAAGGGTCAGAGTCCAGGAGGCCAGGTGGGGGTCACTCTTCTGACATCTGACCAGGGTCTCACCTTCAGAAACTCAGGACTGTACATGAAATATAGCAAAGATCAATCAGTTTACAAAGAGGGTAGAGGTGGCACTACATTTACCATCTGTTTTCCAAAGAACAGATTAAGAGTCATTGTAGTTAAAAGAGTGCTTAATTTAAGGCCAAATTGGTTTCCATGTTATTGAAATAAAGGCAAAGTAAAATAAAGTGAGGATGCCAAGTCTCCAGTGGGGGAGGGAAAGGAAAAACAGGATACCAACTTTGGTTTGTCTTTTACTTAATGCTTATACTACATGCTTTGTTTTGATACTACATACTTTGTTTCAGTGCAAGGTATTAAAAAAAACACAACAGGAAAAAAAGCATTAATGAGTTTATTTAATTTTACAGTGTTCATCTTGGTCTCTGGAAAGATATGTCAGAGTGTAGCTTTGGTACTGGGATCAGGCACAGCCTGATGCTAAAGGAAGGTAGTTTTAAATTAGATACTAGGAAGAAATCATTCACCATAAGGGTGGTGAGGCATTGCAACAGGTTGCCCAGAGACACTGTGGATTCCCCATCCCTGGAGATGTTTATGACCAGGCTGGATGGGATTTGCTATATCCTAGTCTAGTGGAAGGATCCCTGCCCATGGCAGGGGGGTTGGAATTAAGGTACCTTCCAACCCAAACCATTCTATGATTCTGTGATCAGGGGAAAAGGAGAGCAAGTATACAGTAAATTTCTTCTCCAATGGGTAAAAGTCAGGGTATGAATTGGTCCTTGATTTTCAATCCGACAGCAGGACGAGCCAGATGTGCTGTTACCTGAGAGATTCCACATGCCCTACCAATTCTAAAATCCACACCTAGCATCCCTTATTTTCTTGAGGTTTTTTTTTTTTTTTTTTTTTTAAGGAATGAACGTTAATGCAAAACCCCACCACCAGCTTTCACCTTGTCTTTTTATCCAGTTTGCAGGGTATTGCATGTCATTTCTTTGTTCAGGCAAAACCTCTGATCCAGTAAAGCCTATAAAACCCTCCACAGCCTGTCAATTTAATATTCCAGTCAGTTTCTGGGTTGCCACAGTAGCCATAAGTCTGGAGCAAATTATCCTACTTACCTGGGTAGCAATTAAGGAAATGTGAAGATTTGAAGCTATCAGTGGTGCACAGACTTTTTGTGCTTTATACCAATATAGGAAGTGCTTCAAAATCTTCATACAGAAAAGATTATAAAGAATTTAACTTTACAGTTTCCCTAATAATGGTTCTAATTGTTATAAGACTTAAGCCTATCTTTGAGATAGGGTTGCTATATAAATACAAATATAGAAATCACTGGAAGAGGTGGGAAGAACATCTTAACCTTGTTATAGCTCTTCCAAAGGGAAAAACAAATCATCTTCTACCTTTACAGATCATGCTGACCTTGAAGAGGGTTTTTTATTTTATCTTCTCCACAGAAAATGGGAATGTATTGACTCATTACACAGACTGAACAGATATTAATGAGAGTAAGAAAGTTATAACCCAATAAGAGAATGTATCTATACTGAAATAAAAACAAGAAGGAACCTTCTATGATTTTTCAAACAGATAGACATAAAACACCACAACAGTGGGATTATAAACACCTCTATTACAATATATTGTTGTGGTCTAACCCCAAACAGCAAATAAGGACCACAGAGCTTCTCACTCACTCCCTCCTGGTGGGATGTGAGAGAGAGTTGGAAGGGTTAATGTGAGAAAACTTGTGGGTTGAGATAAAGACCATTTAATAGGTAAAACAAAAGCTGTGCACACAAGCAAAGAATTCATTCTCCACTTTCCATGGACAGGCAGATATTCAGCCATGTCCAGCAAAGCAGGGGTCCATCACATGCAATGATGACTTGGGAAGACAAACACCATCACTTTGAACATCCCGCCCCTTCCTTTTTCTTCCTCCATTTTTATATGCTGAGCATGATGCCATATGCTACAGGATCCCTTTGGTCAGTTGGGGTCAGCTGTCCTGGCTGTGTCCCCTGCCAACTTCCCATGCACCTCCAGCCCACTCATTAGTGGGGTGGGGTAAGAGACAGAAAAGGCCCTCTGTCAGGGCTGCTCAAGAGTAATGAGAATACCTCTGTGTTATCAACATTGTTTTGGTCACAAATCCAAACCATAGCCCTGTAGTAGCCACTGTGAAGAAAATAAACTCCACTCCAGCCAAACCCAGCACACACATACAGAGATATGTATCAGGAGAAACATGCTATGATAGTTTATCATTTGAGTGATCAGCAACACAAGAAACACCATGCCTGCAACCTTAAACTCTGAAATGTGTCTATAAGTCTACGTATGTAACTAGCACCACTCAAGGACACCTTCTCAATGCTTTCAGGGCATTGACCATTTGTTCTACTCTCTTCAAAGGTTTGTATAAAATAGTTTGTTTCTAAAATTGAAAAACCACATGAGAACTGCTGTTCATCAGTAATACTTTTAGCAGAATCATGCTCTTCAGTTTTTCTTCAATTTTTCCTCAACTCTACTCCAGCCATCTACCACTGGAGAGCTTTCCAAATGAAGTGTGAAATAGTTTAAAGAGTTACAAAAGTAATGACTGTTATAAACTATTTCCAGTTCCACTGTGTTTTATACTGCAGGTGCATTGGTACATGAATGCCACAGAGCTGAAGGCTAAATATCTTGCTCTGCTGGACAAAGTGCTCTATGTAAGAGACAGAAACCAAGGAGAATGTAGTTGGAGAGTAACACAAATGACTAAAGCTTCGGAAGAAGACCTGGGCACATTAAGTCTAGATGAGGGACTCAAGGGAAGATACAGGTGAAATACCACATTAAATAGTATGCTAAGTATGTTAAGACTGAATTTAAAAGAGAAAAGAGACCAAACTGCCAAAGACAACTGTTGAATTTCCTTTAAAGGTACACTAAGCTGATTTTTGCATTCATTTATCAGGAATTGTTTTGAGAGCTGTCAAGTCCACGCGACCATAAAGTATAGTTTTCACCAAGGCTCCCATGCCTGATGGAGCAGCCATATGCTGCTGAGCACCACCGAAGCTGCCAAATCCGGGGACTACAAGATGCCAAATCCCAGCAAGCAGACAACTGTCCTGTAGGTATCCCCATTTCACAATGCACACACAGCCAGATGCTAACGATAACTGACAGTCACAGTTCCAGACCTCAGTCAACCAATATGCTCTGTGTCCCGACAGTACCATAAGCAGAGCTCTGGGAGGCCGTACAAACCTTTCATGCAGGCTTGGGGTTCTGGCTTTCCATCTTTATCAGCAGCATCTTACTAGTTTGAAGCTCAGAGAGAAAAGTGAATTACTGGGGAATTACACACTGTGATTCATTCTCCCTGCGTGTGTGCTCTTAGCATGAGAGGCAGAAAATGAACTGCATTAGCAAGAAATGTTTATCATTAAAAGTCTCTGTCTGTTGATTTTGTCCTGTGTTTGCCACAGGGCACTTAATTACCACAGTTCATATGATGGCTGGAAGATAATTATTAAGTCAGGGTAACCCACTTCTCTATCTGGTTCCTCTGGTTAACTAAAGCTTTCATTAGATCTGCTAACATTTTAGCCATTTTGAAGCTTTGGGATAAAGCAAAGAGTTAAATCCTGAGGAAGTGAACAGACACAGGGAAAGAGCAAGAAGGGAAACAGCAGCAGGGAGAGCCCAGGAGAAGGTATAAGTCTGAAATCCGCAGGAAAGAAGCAGACATGAGGTTCTGCTGTTACCAACATGCTTGTAGAAAAACCCCATAAGTAAAAATTCGGTCCAAAGACTAAAAATGAAACTTGGAACTGAATTTCCAAGAGTTTAGATGGAGTTCAGACTCAGCAGCTTGTTCTAGGCTTAGCACATCAGAAAAAAGGGCAGGTGCTTCAGCCAGCACCCTGTTGTGGACAATCTCAACCAGCTTTTACAGCTCCAAGGAAATTGCCACAGAGATGGATCAAATCAGGCAGCCAAGTGGTAGCTCTCGGCCCAAATACGGCTCACAGCACAGCTTTCGCTCTCCTCTGTAAAACACTAACGTGACATTAGTCAGCCTATGCTTGTAGTCAGATTACACCCAAAGGGGCAAAGCTGTGGCAGTGTTGTAGATTAGCATCAAACCCAGCAAAGTCTATGAAGTCAGACCTGGCCATGTTTATGGTGTCCCCAGGTCCTAGAGCAGCTAAGTTATCTCAGTGCAGCACAGTGTCAGGGATGTAGCGAGCATGCCAGAGCCAGCTGGAGCACCTGCTAATCACTAGCTGTGAGGAGCATGGAACATCCGCACATGGGCAGGCCAGGCACTGGACTTGGCAACACCAAGCGCTGAGCCAAGCTATCCCCTACAGAGGTGTCCATGTGTTGCGAGTCAGGCTTGCCAGCATGCCTGGAGAGCTCATCAAGTCAGATGCTGTATCACATGAAGATTAAGACTTAATCTAGTGGCATGTTCATCTCTGCTTCCCCTCTTTTTCAACAATGTGTTTCCTCCTCCACTGCCTCTGCATCAGAGAATTTCTCCTTTTATTGCCCCTGCCCAAACAGAGCATCCTCCCAAACATTCTTTATTTATCACCTCACCACAGCTCCTCATCAAGCTATCCATCAAGGGAACATGTCAGGGCTTGTGCAAATCAAGCTGTTTCAAAAAAGCCTTCTAATACAGGCGTTGGAAGGACTTTCTCTCCTCCTCCAAGCATTAAAAGGAACACAGCAACCCCCACAATCCAGACAAACACTATAATTACTGCCTTACAAAGACCCTGCCACCAAACACTTTGCTGGAGAAAAGGCTGGCTACTGACTACAGTGAGGTTGAGCATCTCTGAATCACCCCACTGGGCTGTAAAGTTTAGTACATCAGCCTGAAAGACAGAGTTGGGAGATTTCTCCTGTGCAGCAAATGCAGAGCTCAACTCTGAACAGTCCATAATTCAAATTACCCTTCTAACATTCCCACCAGTGGCTGAGCAGCGGGCAAAACAAGCATTTTGCTAAGCATCCACCTAGTTTTGCAATTTGTTTTTTTTAAAGAAAAAAGAAACTTCAGATCACGAAAAAAAAATCAGAACTGCTAAGTATAGTCTATCAGCAAAAGATTGAGGGGTCTTACAACACTATAGAGTCTTGTTTGTTTTTTTTTTTTTTTCAATTCAGGATGAAGACTGAAAAATGAAGGAAAGTTCTGATGGATTTGGCTCTAGCAGTCAAAGAATATAATTTATCAGGTCAACCATTCTAGCAACTCTGCTCTCCTTTCGCACAAAATGATGAGGAACTGTTACCAGCTGTGCGGCAATGTATCCTCAGGTTTTATTATTTTGAATTTCATTTTTTAATGGATTTTACCAGAACCAATATTCCTCTTGCCAGCTTTAAAGGTGCTGATGACAGACTGCTGAATGGGGGCAGCAGTTTCTTTTTCAGGTACTAGCTATGCTTTACTCTCTAATTTCTCCACCTTCCTCCACCTTTTCTTCTGTACAGACTTTTGTTTCTGAAAAGATATGAACAGGGGCAATTTAAAAATTCAATTTCTACAAGTTAATTTCATGGCACTTAGCAGACAAAGTGAAGCAACTTAAAAGCAAGCTTATTATTATAAGCAGCTTCAAGCACTTGTCATCCTGGTGACTTTTGTCTCCATGCCTGAAACCACATTCTATGTATAACTGGAGGGGGATGTGCAAAGTGTGATTTCAATTTTGCATTGGAACATGTATTTTTCTTAACTTAATTAGGACCATTTTATTGTCACTTCTCAGCCTCAACATATTATATAAGGGTTTTTCAAAAGCAAAATTATACCCTAATACCAGCTGCCCACCTTGTACTTTTTAAAAGTCAACTTTGAATATCGACTGGTGGATGAGACTGTTACATGCCATGTCCTACACATTTTTTTTAGGTATCCAGTCTATATGATAGGTCTCCTGATCCCTTAAGATGCTTCTAAGGTGTTTTCCCATTCCCATTTGCTGTCACAGATTGAGACAGAATTTGCATGGAAACAACTCACACAAGAGTCTTCAAAAGAGAATCCAGCTCCTGCTTTGCAGGCAGGAAAACCATATCCTGGTTGCTTCCAAAAAGACAGCAAGCAGCACAAAAGTTGGAATAGAGACACTCCTTGGCACAGAGGTATCCTGCTTGGGCCCCTCATGTTCCTTCATCTATATGTATTCCAGAAAGCCTTTAGTTAATGCTAGTCTGCATGTTTTTTCTTCTACTGTGACTTCGGCTCCCCAACTGCTCTGGTTATCCCACAGCCTGAAAACCTATACTGTGCTGAGGGTGTCTCAGTATTTTAAAGATCATATTTAAAAGGATTGGTGGCTAAAAAGCTGAGTCAACTTTATCACTGATAAAATGATATTTTAATCTGAGATATTTCTTGAAATGTGACTTAAGATAATAGAACAAAGTAATAATGAATGAAATAATTTTGGGGGTTTGTGTGTTTCAGTATTTCAGATACTATCTACCAGCTTAATCTGGGTTAGTTAAGGAAATTGCAGTTTGAGCAGCTTCAACCCATTCAAATTGACAGCTAGCATTCCCCTCTCCAAGGGAATGATGCAAATCACAGCCTTGTTCACTTCATTCTTTGATTATTTGTACCATTCCTAGTATACAGCTTCTTTTAGGAATGTGCCTTTCCCTCATCCCTCCTCCTCATTAACTACTAAAGCAGACTTTTATTTGCACAGTTGGGATTCAGGAATTAATTCTTTATTAGAACTTTATGAAGACACAGAGCAAAAAATATTATGCAGTCCTTGCAGTAGGTGCACAATACCTTTAGTTCTGCAAACATCGTATAAGATGAAAAAGGGAACAGGGCTTAAAATTCATGTTCCCCAAAAGCTTACTTAGTTTTAGGGGGTTTCCCATCATTTGGGCAGAATTGACTATATGACTATATTCGCCCTGGCCTTAAATTCTGCAGGGAGCTCTGACTAACCGACTGATTAGTTATTCACCTAATCTTTACCAAGGGGTTTGTAGTACAGACAAAATCCGGGCAAAGACAGTGATGCCAATGGGAAAACTACCACTACCCCCCTTTCCAACCCCTGCAACCCCCTCACCCCCCATCCCCTAAAGATAAACCAAACCAAACCCCCCAAACCTCCCCATCCAAACAGCAAAAAAATGCACACAGCACAAATACGTGAGCAAACCAGGGCTGTTCTCACACTACTGTGGATATATACGCACTGTGAGGCCAGGCAAGACAGAGGGCCTTTCATATTTGGAAGTGGCAGAAAATAAGCTGACTGTAACTAAGGAATTGTTTGCTCCGCTGAAAGTCAGTCATTAAAGTACTGGTGGATTTCCAAGGGACCCAGCTCTCAATAGTCCCTGTATTGTCACTACCTAGTAGGCAAGCATTCATGGGTTACAGTGGAAAGCCGCTGATCGCTGCTTGCCATCACCTGCCTGCCGCCTCCTTCACAGTGTGGCTCCACATTCTTCATCCAGAAAAAAAGGGAAAGGAAACCAAAACAGATTGCAGTTTCCCTCAGCTGCACTTTGAAAGCTGTGAGAAAAGGAAGCAAGCTAAGTAAAATCAGTACATAATAATAATCATGATGATGCTAATAATAGCATTGCATGCACTGTTTCTATCGGCTCAAAAAAAAAAGGGCACTTCTGGAGAAAAAGACTAAAAAATTAGCTCTGGTCAGCTACGCATATTTGCATTAAACATGTGCACGAAATACACACACACAACTTTCAGTTTCTATTCTGTATTGTATCTGCAAGACACAGCTTATATAAGGTATCTCAGAATTGTTACTGGAAATCCAGAGATGGACTGAGAACAGATTCCAATAAAGCACAAAATGAAATTGAGGGCTAAAGTTTGGTTTTACTTTTGTCAGCATGAGATTGCTGAAAGCTGTTCTGTGTCCTTGACTGCATTCAGATCAGTGCTGGAATGCAGCCTATATCCATCTCTTAAATCAAAGGAAGCATTTTTAGACTTTCCAGAATGAAATATTAGGAGAAACAGAAAACAGGGAACTAGAACCATATTTGAAATTTCAGTTAGAAAAAAGATGCCAGGAAACAGACACCGCATATGCCAATATCCAGCATACAAAACTGGCCACTGCCATTGCACAGGGTGTAAGCCATGCTGCCACAAAGCCTGACAGAACAACTCGGGTCCCATATAGGAAGTGTGAAGAAAATGAAAACAAGCTGCTTGTGCGCTCAGCCCCATTCACAGGCTCTCTATAAACTATTTCCACCTTTAAAGGTGTACATCTAGAGCAAGCTGGAGAACAGGCACCCAATATACATAACATCATCTTAGGCTCCTTTTTACTTACTACTGCTCTTGCTGTTGTTGGTAGACTGGTACTTGGCTGCTTTGTTCCTCTTCAGATGTTGTCAGCTTCTGGGTGTTTTCACCCTTCTCTGTTTTATTGTTGTCACCTAAGGGGTAACCCTGAGAAGAAAACGGAGTACTGGAGCCAGCAGCTGTCCTGTGCCTGCTGCCTTCCCTCCATCCTCTAACTCCAGACATTGTTTTGGGAGTACTTTTCCTTATCAGAATCGAGTATTGCCTCTAAGGCTCAGGAAAGACTCAAAACTTTGGAGTTACCACAAACTAGTTTCAATTCCTTGTAAGCCCCACCCCTGTCTGGACTTTCAGCAGTCGGGAGTGCAAATAGATGTACCAGTTTCTGAATCATCCTCCAGCAGAAGATCAGGTTTGATCATCTCAATCAGAGCACCTAGGCAGACAGGAGTCACAGGGCGGGAACAGCAAAGTAGATCTGTACTAATAAACTAGAAAACAATGTTTGTGCAGTCTTGGAATAGACTGCTTCAACAGAAGCATGGTGAGGTCTAGCTCAACGATGTATTTCTGACAGTATTTTACCCCAGCATGTCAAATTTTCCTATGACAGAGGGAGTAACTCTCGGGGTTTACTGGTTTCTGTTTTGCACAAGTATATGAAGAAAGATGGAAACTAAAAATGAACCTTCAGATAAATCCTAAGGCAATGGTCCTGCACAGCTCCAATTCTGCCTTTCAGTTCTGATCAATCAAAATCTTCTTTACTTTGACTTTCCTAATTCTGCCTGAATAGAGGAAAAACACATGATCCACTTATTCAAAATGCAGTTTCCTTCAAGTGATCGCATCTGACTAGTGGTACTGTATCTATGGGATCTGCAGGGCTGGGATAATCAGCAACCTTCTTAATAACATTAGTAAAATAAAGATGTTTGGCAACTTCTAACCCAAGCAAAAAAGAGCTAATAATGCTACTCCAGCTTAATGCAGCAGAGCTAGAGAAATCCAGCTCCACACCTGCAGATCTTGTCATGTTTTGTCCTCAGTTGATCAAGCTGCACTAAAAACACATTGCTGAAGGGATTATTGTGTGGCCAGGTTTCCTGATTGCCTAGACCATCTAGGTCTTACAGCACACCCCACAAATGCTGGGAAGCAGCAAAATAAAGTGCCATATGGAAAGCCACAGGCTGCTGGGTGGTTGTAATGCTCCTTGGGGTACTGTATGGGACCCTGTCAGCAGCAGCACACCTCCTGGAGCTGCCATATCCAGGACACATCTCCTAGGGCTGCCCCAAAGAGGCAGCATCAATGGTCTCTCCCTCCCACCATCTCTCCTAATATGCTCTGCAGCAGGAATGACCTTCATTTGTACATATAACATTTTGTAGAGACACTGGAGGGCAATGGCAGTGTGTTGTAAAGGAGTGAACTGGTGTATAGTCCCTTGCACCACTTCTCTTCACAAATATATGTATCCATATTTTATGTACGAGGTGCTGGCAAATGAAAGCGAGCATCAAACTTACTACTTTATGTAGAACTTCAGGGTCAATATAGGAGGTGTAGAGGCACTAGAATTAGCACAAAAATTATAGCAAAGTCATGTCTGAGGACTGCAAACATTTGTGGAGTAACAGCTGTGCCTACAGACACCCTATCTGGTAAAAATCCAACTTCGACATCTGGAGTCTTCTTATCCACACAGATTGATGCCTTATTAAGTCATATTTAATTACAAAAATTGATTATAATTAATGTGGCCACTGCTGCTGTATTTTTAATCATACAACATCATATAAAATTCAGAGATAATATCTTTTTCCTGTTGAAATTTACAAACTTTTGCCTGAAAACAGTAACTGTAGAATCTAAATACTTTACATCTATTGTGCTCAAAACAAGAGGGATGTAAAATGAACCCAAGCACTAGAAGCTTGATCACTTACATCGCTTCAATGCTCATTTATTTCACAGCTCTGCTGTGGACAATCCAAACTAACTCTCTCCAGGACAGTGTCGAGGCCTAACTCTTAGGATGATTCATGCCAGACATGACTCCCAGAAAGTCTGTACCAGATTTAACTTTCTCCACCCTAAACAACTCTCCAGCACCGTCCCAGCAATCTCTGCATTTCAAATGCATCCCATGCACCTCTGTGTTATACTCCACAGTGTATCATTCATCAGCCCTTCAGTTTCATGCTACTAAAGCACAACACTTCATGGGCTGCAACCCGTCCCTCATATTGCTTCAGACACATTGAGCTGAAATATCCCTCAAAATAATAATTAAGTTTTAGAGTCATGGCAGTGCCACCTGAGGCTCTCAGGATACCTGGACTTTAAGTAGTAAGGACATGTAGATTGCCTCCACTAGGATCAACCGAGCCATTTAGCTACTCCTAGCCTAGTGGAGGCTAGTCTTGGGCAGCATATATATGTCAGTCTGTGCTAGCTGGATTTAAGAAAAAGGATCAGCCTCCAGCTCTATTTTATTTAGTGTTGTAGTTGCTTAGTAGATGCTAAAACATCAGAATGCTAATGTATTCATCCTTAAACCTTAAAGTAGACAAGAATTGTTCAGCTTGACTTTTAAAATGCTCGATCTGTAACATGCCTATGGCAAGCAAAATATCTGAGTTCACTGTAGACCAAAACCACAAAACATTAATATGAATGAAAGCTGTAGTATCACTCTTAGTTTTGTGCACTGACAGAAAATGCTTTGTTAGGAGCAAGCTTGCTGTGTTGTGGGGACACTGCATT
This sequence comes from Grallaria varia, assembly GCA_013396735.1. Lineage (NCBI taxonomy): Eukaryota > Metazoa > Chordata > Aves > Passeriformes > Formicariidae > Grallaria > Grallaria varia. The sequence continues at coordinate 991,922 of VWZG01002506.1, read as the reverse complement.
CTGCAGCGTTGATAGCACTAATTGTTATAGTTCCAGATGCTGGAGAACAGAAATTTGTATGCTCCCTGAAGAGGTAGTCCCAGAAGGAGGGTAAAATGTCAACATTTGGTCATGATTTATTCTTGTTTAGATTTAGGACTGGAATTTGTCAGGTTCAGCAGAAAGAATGCCATTAGCTTTGACAAGTGCGTGTGTGTGTATGTGTTGGGTAATCTATTTAGGAGATGTAAAATGCTGTACACACTTCCCATTTTGTTGCAAAAAGCTGAAGTTGACGGTACCTGTCAAAAGCTATCATCTTCCACACTCCAAAAGAAAATTGACCCTTGCTATCTCTACAGTACCCTTCAGCATTATAGCAGGTCCACCTTTCCTATAGCTAATACTACTTCAGAAAATGGAAGTGGAGATTGAAAATCTAATTGACCTGATGTTATTGCTATATTGAGGTCCAGAAGAAGTGCCTGAAGATTATTGCTACATTTTAGGAGTATTCTTATGCCTGGAGAGTGCTATGCATATCTATATTACTACATAAATAATAGTAAATAATAAAGCAGCGTTATTTTAAAGGTCTGATATTATAAAACCAATCAGGACTACAAATGAATGCTGTACACCATTAAAAATGCTTGCAATGAATCTATTGCAAAAGGCAAAAGTAAATGGTAAAGTACAAAAATGCTATCAGAAACAAAGAACTGTAACAGCTGTTGTTCCAGCACTATGTCCAGAAGGAAAAAATCCTTCTCAAGCTTGGCGTATTAAAATACTATTTGCAAGATTCCTGAATAGATCTTTTTTTAATGGTTTTTAAAGCAGAGGAGATTTACTTATTCACAAAAGATACTTGGGCCTTTTGGCACATATACCATCTTCTTCAAGGAATAATTGTACTCTTGTACATGGCCTGAAGGTCATGATTAGTTCCAGCTTAGGATTTTATATAATGTACTACCTTGTGGTACCTAGTCAACCAAAGGTGTCATACAGACAATTATTATAGTATCTAGAAAGAACATTACATTCTTTATTGTCTAATGTTTCTGAATACATTACCTAAAGAAATTAGCAGAAGTCCACAGGTCATGCCTCTTTTTGCTTTTACAGTATATTGTGGTAATTAAATATATGAATGCTTGTAGCAGCAATTAACTCCTCTAATCTCTAATCCTGGCGTAGCAGCTGGGAAGATTTATTCTTCATTCATTTGTATGTACATGACAATTCAGCAAAGCTCAAGTACTGACTCTACCAGTTTTATATGATATGCTTCATGATTTCCTTGATAACTCTCAATAATACTCTCTCCTCTGTCTGACCTCAGAAACTTTAATTTTTAGTATGAAACTTTGGTCTCTGCCATTCTAATTATACTGGTCAGATGCTACATTTACAGGTACTTTGGAAATTCTCAATGGCAAAAGGTGAATCCAAAATACACATGCGTGCCCGCGCACGGACACACACACACACACACAGAGTCCCTTGTTATCAATTTCACAAGACTTAATCTGGTATCTGTTTCCAGATTTTCCTTCATTCCTGACAGAGATTTTTGCCAGCATTGATCCTGACTGCAACACGGAATACTGTAGCACAGACTGTTTGGGAGAGTAATTTATAGGAAAAGTAGTTAGACAATTAACTTAAATGGCATAACAAATCTGGACAACATTACTACACATTAATAGTGACAATATGCTGGAATATACTAGTGTTTAGGATTAAATTAAATAGTAATGGACAGATTGCCTCTACCAGCACCATCCTGTGCATAACAGCACACAGCTGTGCCCTGTTGAGAGTAGCTTTGGGAGAGAACCATAACTAAAGACCCAGCTGCTTTAATTCTTCCCCTCCTTGCTTCCAAGGGAAACAACCTTTCTTTCACTTCCGGCAAAGGATATATTTTCCTTGTGTTGATTATCTGGTTTGCTCTGCTTAATCAATACGATTCTTGAGGCTCACTGCCCAGAAAGTGTAGTAGTAGTAGCATGGCTGGTGATATGAGGAAGACGTACAGAGCACTGTTTTCTGTCTTAGAGCTTGCCTAGGTATATTTGGATGGACCATAGTATGACCCAGTGTCTTCAAAAGCCAAATTCTGATGCCCTTACATTGACATGTGTCCTGAGTTCATTGGTTATAACTTCTTTGCCAAGGGGATCAAGGAGTTGACAAGGGGAGACGCTCTCTTGGTTCCAATACTTAAAAATGGGGAAGAATTTCGCTGCTGTGACCATGAGACAGTAGCATTAGGGCAAAATAGCAGATTCACAACTATGAATTAATAAGAGCAGACTTTGGCCTGTTTAGGGGTCTTGGGGATCAGCTTTGAAAATTACGGAACAGACCCTAAATTCCCAAACTTTCAATTTATTATTTTTTAAAGTGGGTTTGCTAACAAAAAAAGTAGTACATGTCATGCTCTTCTGCATTATTTCTGTGCAAATAAATGAACAGAAAATGATTAGCTGGGGACATTTTTATTGATTTTTAAAATAGATTTTAAGTTTCCAAGAAAAGAAAGGCCAACGAAGGTTTAAAAAATTAATCATATATATGATCGTATGTTATATGTCCAATGAAGAAGTAAAATTGAATGCCTTTCTTGACGAATGGATCATCATACAACTTCCAATGACTTCTGTGCAGTAGAAAGTTAAATTTATACATCTGTCTGATGTTAATGAAATGCTATATATGGTCAACTCACCCGTATGGTACTTTAAAAAGACATTTAGAGATGCTCAGAAGAGCAAATTGTCATTTGAAATAGGAGGTAAGAAGAGCAATTCTTTTTGTCCAGTCACACTGCTCAGTGATCTGCAGGGGATTCAATTTTCACCGCCAGTACTACCAGGTAGGAGAGAAGGGAAAAGCTATTCTGCTGCCGTACTGACCCGGGACCGGGCATGTCGGAGTTCGTGGTGCGGGACAGGCGGCGACCGACAACTTCATCACTCTCTACAACTACCTGAAAGGAGGTTGTCGACGGATGGGGGTTGGCCTCTTCTCCCAGACAACCAGCAGTAGGACAAGAGGGCACCGGCGTAAGCAGTGCCAGGGGAGATTTAGGCTGGATATTAGAAAGAAGTTCTTTACAGAGAGACTAATCAGGCATTGGAATGGCCTGCCCAGAGAGGTGGTGGATTCTCCGTCCCTGGAGGGTTTTAAGATGAGGCTGGATGTGGCACTGAGTGCCATGACCTGGTAAACACAGTGCTGATGGATCAAGGGTTGGACTTGATGACCTCGGAGGTCTCTTCCAGCCCAGTTGAATCTGTGATTCTGTGATTCTGTGATTCGGTGATCCTGCACAGGGAGGGATCAGCCGGGGAAGGTTCTCACCAAGGGTGAACTATGATCCAAGGCGTAAGCATTTTCAGGAGATCAAAATATAAGCACAGACATAACGGAGGTGTTAGCATATAAATATTAAAACGCATTTTTAGTGGGTTTTTTCCCCCCGGATTAATTTATCCTTTCCTTTACGTATGTGTGTGTCCCCCGCCCCGAAATCCCGTATTCAGGAGCCGGACAGGAATCATTTCCATGCGGCCCGAGTACGGCCCCTCCTCACGCTGCTTCGCTATCACGTCCCAGCCACTCCTCCCCCTTCGCTCCGCCCACTCCGGGGTTGTGCCGCCCCAGCGAAGGGAGGCGCTTCGCGGCCCGTGGCGCCGCGCGGTTTGTCCCTGCTGCCGGCCCGTAGCGCCCGCCGCCCACCATGGACGGCTCCGCCGAGGGCCTGCGCTACGCCGAGTGCTGCCGGGCCCCTGCCGGCGTCGGCGAGGGCCGCGCCGAGCTGGACCGCGGGCTGGTGAGCGCACGGCGGGAGTCATTCCGACCCCGGGCCTCCGCACGGCCGCGGGGGAGTGCCGGGACAACGCGGCGGAGGATGGCGCTGGGCTGGGAGGGCAGGTGGCCGTGCCCCGGGCGGAGAGCCCGTGCCCCGGTGCCGCGATGTGGGCTGCGGATGTGGCTGCCCACCCGTGAGGAGAGGCGAGCGCCCAGGGTTCGCGAGTGCGCCTGGTCGGGAGGACTAGCAGAAATCAGGGGATCCGAAAAGGATCAGGAAGTTTTATTAGCAAGTTACATGAACAAGTTGGCATGGAAATCGGTGTGTTAGTCCTTGGCAGCACATGGCAGTGGGTTTGGGATTAAGGAGTAAGGTGAAAAAGCAAAGAGAGAGAGATGAATTAAAGAAGAAGGTGAGAAAGAGAAGAAACCAAGAGATCAGTCCTGGTTCCAGCGTCGGTCCAGCCGATGGGATGTCCAAAGTCCTGGGAGTAGCCCCTGGGCTTGGTGGGGGTACCTTTTGATGGACAGGTTTCCCCGCCACAAAGGCAGGTTCCCCGCTTTCTGTGGGAAAGAGTTACCATGCACAGTCCGTTCATTCAGATCTTTCTGGAGATGGGTTGGAGGACTTACGGGCTATTGGGTGGTCTTGTNAAAGAGAGAGAGATGAATTAAAGAAGAAGGTGAGAAAGAGAAGAAACCAAGAGATCAGTCCTGGTTCCAGCGTCGGTCCAGCCGATGGGATGTCCAAAGTCCTGGGAGTAGCCCCTGGGCTTGGTGGGGGTACCTTTTGATGGACAGGTTTCCCCGCCACAAAGGCAGGTTCCCCGCTTTCTGTGGGAAAGAGTTACCATGCACAGTCCGTTCATTCAGATCTTTCTGGAGATGGGTTGGAGGACTTACGGGCTATTGGGTGGTCTTGTTCCCCCCTACAGTCCATGCCCACTTCTTGGCCTCATTCCTGTGGTTGTGCTGTGCTGTGTTTATCTCCAGGAAGTAGAAGAAGGAAAAGTGCTGTCCTGCCTCTGCCTGTCCCCCTTCTCCAGTTGCATCTAGTTCTTTCCCACAGTGTGTTATTACCAACTGGTCTGTTACTACCTCCAGTGTTTGGCTGGCTCCACAGCCGTCCTGCTGTTGGTGTTTGAGATACACACATTGGCCCTTCATCTTCTGGGATTCCACAGCAGGGTACACGGGGGTCACTTCGTCCCCGAAGTTCTCAGGCGTGAGCAAACAAGGCCAAAAATTTTGTCCCCCTGCTGTGAGGAGGCAATCTGACCGTGCAAGCATTACAGTCGCAGGCAGGTTTGAGTGCTGAAGGTTTCCTAGAGCTCTACTTCAGAAAAGTAAATCTCATCTGGTGCTTTGTAATGTGGAAGAGTCTGGGTTAGTCTGGAGTGGACACAAAGTGCCTCCAAAGTTTCCTGGGCTGTACCATGCTCTAGAGGGAAGAGTGCTGGAACTTTATTCCAGTCCTTCATTCTAGTTACTTTGATTAGTTCATGAAACAATGAGGTCCCTTTGGGAAAAAATACATGGATCACTGCTTAAAGCCCCGGGTGATGGAGTTTTTGCATTTTTTAAATGTCTTAGAAGTCTACTTGCCTTACTTAACTGTGTTGTCTCTACAATATTTCTGCTTTTTTAAAATATAGTTTTAAAAACCACATTAATTTATTCATTGTTTCTATGGTCTAGGACTTTTTTTTTTCAACAGGAGAGTCTTTCTGTGTATTTAGCAGCAAGCTGTGTAATCTTAAGAAGCTGACTCTGAAACTCATTATTGTCATGCTCATTCATCCTGTGGATGAATTGCTAGTGAATTTTGTGGAGTCTTTGGGCCTTCTTACCTCTCTAGGATAAAAGTTGCATCTGGGGTTAGCATGGTTTGCTTTGTTGCTGTGAGTATTGTCATGTTCTTGGTAAGGTGCGGAGACTGATGTAGGTCTTTAGAGGACCAGAATCCGGATTACTGCAATTTTCTACGCAAATTTTCAGTGGACAAGCAGTGATTTTTAAAGATATCTACATTGTGAACTGTTAGTGTACAGTTGTCAGTAGAAGCTATTTTAGAGTGTCGCTGGGTGGTGTTATGTAGATAACCAAGAAAGAACAGCATACGTACTTACACGTACACATTCACAGCTAAGGAATTCAGAAGGAGGTCAAGTGTCAAAACAAGTTCTAAAATTTTGCCAAAGAGAAATAGCAAAACCAACTGTAGTGCTGTGCATTTGTTCCTCTGACACCTTACAGGGTAATGAGGCCTTCTTGGCGTCGTGGAAGGAGCACAGTAGGAGAAGCAAAGTCCAACAGCAGCATCCATCTCCTGGGGCTGAAAGAGCTCTGTTCACTATCTTGCCTTGAATCTTTGTTGTGAATTGTCCAGGATATTGGCTGAAGCCACCTGCTCATGGGCACTTTCACTCTTGTAGTTGTTCTACAGAAGTGTTTGGGGTGATGGAAGAGCAGCAGTGGAAGCATGAAGAGTCTGTTCTCAAAAGATACCAGCAAGAAGCTGTTGTTAATATGTACTCAATAAGATTATTTGAATACCTTATGGTGATGCTTCTGTTTGTGAATCTGTTTCCTCTGGTACAATTGCCTATGAAAAACTCAGGAATTGTAGTCCTAGCTTTATATGCAAATCAAAAAAAATTGTAAAATAAATTACACAAATTAACATAAGAACTGTGTCAGTATGGAGAACAGCATCTACCTGAAGTTTTTTTAAATTCACTATCGGAAAGCAAATTAAATTTCATAGGAAGGTAAGACTGGAAGAAAAACATTAGATTATGAAATCAAATCAGCTGCAGATAATATATATATATTATAATATAATCCCACTTCAGAATGTTTCTGGCTCCATATAGAGTTAATTAGGTGGTTTGCTCTGAAGTCTTATTCTATCTTCTGTACCAAACAATTATTTATTTCAAGTCAAGAATTCTTGTTTGAGGGAAAATCTAATTTCAGAAGTGTTTTTGTATACTTGGTTAATATGCTTGTGTATCTTACTTCTTAGCAGCAGACAGCACTAAAAAAAACCCCCAAATCAAACCTTCTTAAAATGCAATTTTTGGTTAAGCAACTTACATTTGTGTATTTATTTAAATGTAAGTACATAATTCCTATTTTGCAACTAAGCATGGATTAGTTACAAAATGCCATCCAACCCATGACAACAAATTATTATTTTCTCTGTGCCTTTTATTCTATTGCACTGTAGGTTTCCAAGGCAAAAGACTGCAGAGATCTTGCTGTGTGCTTAAAAGCTAAGTTACGAGGAGAACAAAATATTTTTCATTTGACCAAGAAGAGTTTTCATTGGTTGTGGTAGTAGAACCAGTGTATAAAATTCAAATTCTATGCAAGAAGATATGTTTTAACATTCCTAAAGAGAAGTCTTACAAGACTATGATGAGATGTACTAGAGTTGTGCTGAAATTTGAAAGTGATGCATTTGAAATTCTCCTTTTGTTTTTAAGTTTAACTTTTTTTCTCCCTCACAGAATAAGCCGTAGCTAACTACATAAGTAGTTCTTTAAGTATGTTTTTTATTCTATATTTTTTAAGTATGGTTAAGCTAGCAGAGCACTGTGGATTGGGGAATTTGCAAAAATAGTATCTCATTCTTTCCTGTTTCTTCTGCTAAAAAATTAGGGCTACTGGAGAATTAAGTATTGAAGGATTAGGCAGCAGATCTCTGTATGCTAACAGTATGTGATATATACCCCTGAACATACTGTGTGTTAATTAATATGCTTTATCCTATTTTGTTTGCCAAACACTTGGGTAAATCAGGTCTTGCAGTCGCCTTTCTAATGCTTGCATTTTCTTAAACACATTTCTGAAAAGAGTTAGGAAAATTCAGGTTTTACAGATTTAGCATAATTTTTTTATTAGTTTTCTTTATCTGAGAGGGTTTATTACTGAAAACTGAACTGCATAGTAAAATTAAAATACTGAGATCAGCAGAATAGCTGGGATTGATGACTAACCTTTGGGAGCCAATTCATTGAATAAAAGGGGGACAGATGTTACTTTAATCTTTTATTTCTTTATTTTTCCCTCTTGGATCTTAACAGAATGCTTTCATTTAAAGCCCACATCTTGGAAGTTTCTTAATGGCATTTTTGGAGGTGAGAGGGAAGGTCAATTGTGTCATAATTGGAAGTAAGTGTATATGTATTTATTTATTTGTCCCATACGAGTCTGAACTAAAATGCAGTTTCAAGTAATAGGAGAGAAAAATGATTGCGGTGGTAGTTATTAGCATGCAATAAATGAACAGCTGCCTTCCAAAGTGATAGTGAACTGCTTTCATTTAGTATTGACGTGAAAGGAGTGCATTTAATTAAAGCTTTGGACTTTGCATTTCAAAGCACCAGGCTAACTTTGACTGATTCTTTTGAATACTCAACTGAATTAAGTGTGCATGGAAAAGGAAACTGAGTCAAGCTGGACTTAAAAGGTCTGCGGGTTAGTACGTGAAGTTGCCACTCATTTTATGAGAATCTCTGTCAGTAGAAGTCTGTTACGTTGATTCAAATTCAGTTTCTATCCCATGGGTGTAGTTAGGATATGTTCACACCATAACAAACGTTCGAGATGCTTTGTATGACAAGTTATCACTTTACTGCTATATATCAAGGAACTCTTCTCTAACCTGCTCATAATGTGTATAATTACTGATATCTCCACTGTCTCACACAGTTGAACTGCTGCTTTTTAGCCGAAATTCACGGAATCACAAAATATTCTGAGTTGGGAGGGACCCACAAAGATCATCAAGTCCATCTCTTAAGTGAATGGACCGTACAGGGATCAAACCCCCAACCTTGGCATTATTAGCACCGTGCTTCGACCAACTGAGCTAATGTCAGGGTCTTAAGAAGAATTACCGTAAACCAGTATTTCTTAGGTGGATATACCTCATTTTGAAATGTGGACAGTCTTTCATACGTCTCTGGCTTAATCCTTGTGTCGCTGATATTTCCACTGATACCGAAATAATGCATCTCAGCAGACGACATGGCTGATTCTGTCAAAGGCCCTCAGGAGTATCTGTATTGTGCTCCCAGATTACTGTGTAAAAATATGCAATTTTTGCACTAAACTGACCAAAACCTGGTATTTATTAGCCTGTTCTCTGTGCTTGGTCTTACTTGTGGTGAGGTGTCTGCTCTTAATGCCTTGTTGCAACCTGCGTATCTTGTTGTAAACTGCTGACTTAAACCTGCTTTTTGGTGGCAAAGCAAATATAACTTAATCTGGGCAAGCACAGGCTAATGAATATTTTTATTTATTTTTTTAAAAAGTCTATTTCACACATTGTTGAGCTCTTAATTGACTGTAACCACTTAGTAAAAGATTCTTGCTGTCACTGAATAAGTAAGGGAAACTCTTGAATATTAATCCATGGTCACAAATCACAGAACAGAATAATATAGAATTGCTGTAGGGCTATGATATTTTCAGAAAGGTTGTGGCTGTTTGTGGTTGCTGTCTAAACAGAGGAATTAGAAGATTTTTTTTTTTTAAATTTGAATAGTGAGAGCCTGGCAAAACCTGATTTGTGAGAAGAGATGAAGAGTTCTAGGTTAGTGAGGGGATGAACTGTATGTTTCCCTATTTTACATCTTATACCATATAAGGTAATATGCTTGAGTTTTTTCTTAGATTAAGGGAAATTTGGTGGTACTGAAGGGAACAACAGACATAAAACTGCTATGTTATTTTCACGCTCAGAAATGAATGCAAATATGAAGACTGAAGAGTACTCTGAAGTGAGAGTTTGGTTACTAAAATGGGATAGACAGCCAGATTTTTAAGGCCAGAATTCCCCCTGTCTTAACCCTGAAGAATCAGTTTCATTATGATTAGTGAGACTTTTTTTTCCCCCCTAATAGAAACCTCTAGGCAATTGCAGTCTTACGTTATCCAAATAGCTAAGACAGCTCCCTCCTAGGTGGAAGGTAGGTACTTAGTTAAAATCTATAGGTTCCAGAAGGTAGATACAGAGGAATACAGCTGCTTCTGGATGAACTCGGAGCAGACTACAACTTTTTCTGTACTGAGCTTAATACTACAGGCAGCAAGCACAGCCACTCACTTTCAGAGCCAAAGCTGTAGGACCCACTGGGTGTGATGGCAGTGCCTACATTTTGTACAGCTGCCTGTTTGCGGGCAAAGTTGTCACCTCTGTTCTAGCCCCTACTTAACCAGCCCTAGGAAGGCTTTAAAAGCAGTATTTCCAAACTCTTTCCCTACTCCTATTCTGTCTAGAAATGAGATTGGGTACAATTGAAGACAGAGAATTTTAGCCCCAGGAATGTTAGTAGCAAAGGCAGCTTGGCTCCAGATCCAGTTACTGAGGCATTCACACTGAAGTTTGAGCTTTAAGTCCTTCTGTCTGACTTGTTTGTGCAAAACGTATAAACCAGTTATTGGGTAATTGCGGAAGTAAGTCATATATTGAAGAGAGAGTCTGGTGATAAAAGCATTTTCACTGTCATTACAATTTGAATTCAAGATAAACAAACCTAATCTGATTTTTCAGATTTCTCGGGGAAAAATGCAAGGCATTATTGAACTGTCATATAATAAGACAGGTAATGCTGCAGATGACTATTTAATTTGTTTCAAAGATTTTCATATAGACTTTTCAGAAATGGAGATCTCATTACCCTTCTTGAATTCTGCAGATATGTGAGAAGTTAGTCCCTTCTTCAGTGTTTATCTCATACCTTTCATCAGCTTCTTGACCACCATGGGGATATTTATTGTTGTGCTTCTTGAGATGCCAGACTTTTTTCAAACACTGCGTAGGAAAACATATACACCTGGTATCGGAGTCTTGAGGTAGCTCTTCATGTTTTTGTAATAAACAGCTACGTTCTGTTACATACTGTGTTGAACGAGTCTTCACAAGTAATTTCTAGTAATCCTGAATAGTTGTCTGCCTTGTGTTTTTGTCATTACATACTGTGTGCTGATTTCAGTGTATGTTCACTAATTTGCTAGTGGGTAGTTCCAAGTTAAACCTGAGAAATTGGCATGGGTTAGTGGGACTGAACAATAAAAATCTGGCATAGCCTGAGGAATACAGAGCTTACTTTCATCTTTTTAATAAATTGTATATGAAATGTCCACATCAGACATCAGAAATACATGCTAAAATAAAAGGTGCATATCTATCAAATTACAGTTTGTGTGTTATTCTGATTTCTGTTTTTCTGCGTTAGGCCAGAACTATGATTGCAGTTGGACTTGGTGTTGCAACTGTTGCATTCGCAGGTAAGCTAAATTACCAGCTGAATGTGGAACTCACTTGTGAGCTGCTGTTTCAGAAAGGGTTAATGAAGGTTTTACGAATATAAATAATGGAAAGGTTGCTTGAGAGTTGTGTCCAGTTATAGTTCCTGTCCCTTCAAAGCAATATTTTCAAAAAAATTCTTTTTGAAAAGTGGAGAAAACATAAGGTAATTTTATGGACAGCAGCTAAAAGGTTCCTTCTGCTTTTTGTCTGCAAAGTGTAAGGTGAAAAGTTTATTTGCTTAATAACACATTGCAATGTGGAGACTTTTTAGTATAGAAGGGTGCAATAAGATCTTGTGATGTGAAGGTGATGCTCAACAAATTCAAACAGAGAAAAATAGAAGGTTTTAGTGTCTATAGTGATTTATCGTACTAAACTGTTTCCAGAATGTGTTGTTTGTTTATTAGCTGAGCTCTTTGTATCTGGACTGTATGTTACATTGAAAAATAGGTTCTAGTCTGAACACAGGACATGAGTTTAGCATGATTTATACCCTGGGTTACTTGGTCTAGATAGCTGTGCCCATTCTTGTTTTGAAATACACAAATTGATTTCTGTTATTTTCAGTATACAAAAATAAGGAACCATGGTCAGTTTTGCGCAAGTATATGCACTAAAAATAGATTTAATAGATGAACATGTTGCACTAAACTTCAGCAGGTGTTTGGTGGGTACAGTTGTGTTGTGATTAAGGGAAGGAATGACAGATCTTTGGTAATGCACATCCATTAAGCAGTTGGTTTATGTGCCTTTATAGAAACAGAAGAGGAATGTTCATATAATTATTTCTGCTGATTGAGCTGAAGAATTAATAGTAAGTGGCAAAATAATGGTAACAAAAAACATTAGGAGGAAAGTGAGGTAACACCGTTCTAAGAGATACTCTTAACAGTGTTTTAACTTCTGTTAGCATAGGCAGAGGCTTAGATCACTAAAATAACTTATGGACACATTGTGTATTTTAAGAATGAAGACAAGATGCTATTTGAATGAAACAGAGCCACATTTTGTAAAACGTTTTTCCATTGTGTGCAATGGGAAGTTACATTGCTAATGAATAATTAATCAAAACATAATTGGGGAGAGGGGATTTACAGGGAAGATCTTCCAGTAACATAGCATAAATCTTGATTCTAAAGTTGATAGACCTGCTCCGTACTTCTGAGAACATGTTCTAATAGAGTTCCTTCTAGCCTTTGCTAGCTATAGGCATTCACTGCTAGAACTGAATTGTTCTAAATCCGAGAAGATCCTCTCTTTGTAACAAAATAAAAAATGCAGTACTTACAAAGCATGTGATTAAGCATGCAACATCACAACAAGAAATGTGTAGTACATAATTTCTTTTGTTTGAAGACATAACCTGTGTACAGTATTTAATAAATAATATGTATCCAAAGCTAATGTTTCAAACTGCCCTTTTTCTTAAAGTTCACATGGCAGATATCTTCATTTATCGTATTGAAATGTATTTAAATCTATTTATTAAGTGAATTAAATAATGAATAAGTGTAACGGATCTTTGCAGTCCATGACTAGGTTTTTAGATGAAGTGTATTAAAATTCTTCTTCTCCCTCTCCCAATAGTTTGAGGGGTTTTTTTAAACCAAAATTCCTTCTGCTGTAAGCTGATGAACATTAATTGGAGGGAGGTTTTTTTGTTTGTTTTAGTGAATATTTGTTATAATTTCATTTAGCATCTATCTTTTTCAGGTCGTTATGCTTTCCACCTTTGGAAGCCATTGGAACAGACAATTACAGAGACAGCAAAGAGGATTTCAACTTCCGTGAGTTTAGATGTTACTTTATGCTAAATTTATGATTTTGAATTTCAAGTAGTCAGAGAGGAGACACTTTATATTAAATACAGTAAGGGCCACAATGGTGTTTTTTTTACTGAGCATGGGGCTGCTCCCTACTGTGTGTATTCTGGGGCATTGTCTGCTATATTGTTAATCCCTAGGAGTGAAACTATATCAAAAAATGTTTGTGAATTTGTTAAACATTTCTAGCTTTTGTGCCAGTGTTCTTTATTTTGGAAGCCTTTACTAGTAAATGTATGATAAATAGTTGAAGTGTGCTGTGAGAAAATCATTAATTCCTAAAGATTGCAAAGTGATGACATACAGTTTCATTTCAAGAAGCTAAAAGTGAAAGAATTTAGTCTTTTAGATAAAGTGTTAAAAATCAAGAAGACAAACTGATAAACTTCTAGGAAAGGTTGCCATGGAGATGAGGGAGCTTGTGTTCTGGTTCGCATATGAATTGTCTTTTTATTCCTCACCTAATTTGAACTTTTAACCAAGTTTTTGTCCTTTGATTTTGCCCTACATATTAAAAAATAAAAGAAGGTAAAAAATCAGGAGGTGGAGTGTTGTGAGAGGAGCATATGCAGGGAATAACTGAGAGCATTTACTTTTTGCTTCAGTGGCTGTGTTTTCCTCTGGTTAATAAATACATATGTTCCATTCCGGTTTGATTAAAGTGATTCCCAGTGAGGTAGATGTCTGCTCATGGCAGTGTTCCTTCAATGTTCATAGTCTCTGAACTCTTACCCACAGTGAAGGGGTATGATTCCCTTCTTGATGCTGGTGGGTGAATGTGATCAGGGAGTAGTTGTTGCAGATTATTATTCCCTGAAAATTATATTAAAGGTAAGTGTTTTAAAAACGTGATCTTTAGCATTGTAGCTACTAATGTTAGGGCTGTAGCAACACAGCTTGTCTAGACAGACACTGCAAATTCATTTGCCATCTGTCCTTGGTTCATGTGCTGAAGGTGCAGGCTTGACGAAGGCAAGCTTCCTGGGGAGGAGAAGACTCAGCTGACCTCTTGGGGCTAGTTCACACGTGTTCTTATTCGTGTTGTGTGTCAGCCAGAAATGGTGTTCCTGGATCTGTTTTTTGCTCTTGGTCCCTCTACTGAATTGCTGTTGTGAGACCGATGCCTTTTTTTTTTTTTTTTTTCTTTTTCAAAGTAATTTTTTGAGAGATTCCCAAGTTGCCTGCCAAAACAGCAGAGGGGACTTTAGGTACTGTGAATTAAATTGCTTTCACATGATACAGATACAGTCGGATTTGAAGGCTTGCTAGGTGTATCTAGCAGTACATGTGTCTTCAGAGTAGAGAGTGCTTTAATTTTCACCCTCCCTCCCTCCCTAGAAGTTTTACTCCAGCAATTCTTTCTCTATCCACTTGTAGATACAGGCTAGAGAATCTGAATTCAGATTTCACATAAGAAAGCGGGCGGTGACTCTTTTTAACACATTGAAATATGACATGCTACTGCACTGAGAGGTGTCTGTTCCTTGGAAACTACCCCTCGATACAGGCTGAGCCAAGTTCATTACATACCTATCTCATTTTTACCACAGTGACTTTGAGTCCTGCAGAATTCATGAACAACCATAAAGAGCAAACCGGGGGCTTCTGCATTCTAAGTGTTCCTAGTCCCAGGAACAGTATCCTCTGTCTGCCTTCACATCCTGCCTTACCGCCGAGAATTGTGGATTGATTTTCATTAGAGTACCTCTCTTCTGCTATTCTGTTTCTTAACTTGAAAATACAAGTTTTCAGTGTAAGATGAGATCTACTGAATACAGTAAAAAGTCTCTTCCTGTTTGCTATTAACTGTGTTTTTGTCAGCTTTATATTTGTGACAATAATGGTAATATTTTTCTTTTACAACTGTAGTCCAAATTTAAGACCCTTATATAATTCCTAGCCAAGATTATTTAATTTTTACTACTCTGCAGCTATTACTTTCTTGTATTGTATTTTTTAATGTTTTTTTCTTCTCCTCCGGTAATCAATTATTTTCTTTAAAACAATAGGCAAAACATTAGAGAAAACAATAGGTGCAAGAGTTCTGTGTAAGTGCTTGTTGTCCAAACTTCTTATTTTAGCAGCTTTAAATGATTTGGTCTGTAAGATTTGAAGCTGCTGAGTATAATTTGTGAATTAGCACTTTCATTACGTTTCTTGACAGCATTTTGCTCTTTAAACTATACTGACAAAGGATATCAACCAGGTAGTATTTCTACCTGTACTTACTGGAAAAAACATCTCGTGACCTTTAGTGTCTAGACTTAATGTTACTTTGCTGTTTTTTTCAGTGGTTCTTTCTAGCTTTCTAGGATCACATCATGTCATTCATTGCCTTTTTTTTTTTTTTTTGAGTCTGTGCAGCAGCTGCCTATTAAAAATTATATTATTCTCTCAGTAAGCCCCCACTCATCTTTCCCCATTTACAGTTCTTTCCCCACTTTGTTTGCAATAGAAGTCTCAATTCATGTTCATCCCTCCCAGTCACAGAGGATAATAGAGATGCTGTTTATTCTTTCTTCCTGCTCACTAATAAATGGCTTCTGAAAGGTCAAGTTGAGCAATTACAAAGCTGTCATTTAAAGTGCTGCTTGCTGTGTCTTGACACTTCCTATTTACTTACCTAAATAAGTGACATGTATGTACAGTCAACAGTTGCACTCATCTTTTAGTCAAAAACAGTAAGTAAAGGGAAGTAAAAGTGTTATATTTTATTCTGAATTTTTACCTTGCATTTAACTTTTACTTGAGGCAGTTACTTCATATGTAAGAATGTATACTTGTAAATGCTGTTGTAATTTAGCCTTGAAGTTTTCTACCGTTTTTCTTTCGGTGGAGAAAGACATTAGGGGAAACATTGTCATTTCCCCTTTATGAA
The DNA here is from genome assembly GCA_013396735.1 of Grallaria varia. Taxonomy (NCBI): domain Eukaryota; kingdom Metazoa; phylum Chordata; class Aves; order Passeriformes; family Formicariidae; genus Grallaria; species Grallaria varia. The sequence goes on along the minus strand of VWZG01002506.1, from coordinate 976,093 downwards.
AAGTCATAATGCTTGCTTCCAGAGAATGTTTTTTTTAGTTTGAGCCTAGTTTTGTCACTGTCATCGCAAATGCTAGTGACACTGTTTTGTTTCTGTGTGTAGTGACAGGAGTCTGCTGCCAGTAGAATGTGTGTGGAACTAAGTAGTCAGTTGACTTTTCTTGCTCAGAATTAATGCCATTAATTATAATGTCAATATGTCATTAAAATGTGAAATAAAAAGGCAAGTATTTCAGTAGCATTCATTGCCTTTCTCCTTTCTCTGTTGAATTAATGATATTGAATGTAGGTATGTAGATAGATAGATGGAAGATACTGAAGACAGAAAGAGCAATTCTATGCCAGATGAACTGCAAAAATACTCAAATCCCACAGTCCTAAAAATTCCGTGTTCCATAAGAAAAGAATGTCTTCTATAGCACATCATTAGACTTCTGCACTGTGTTTCCCTTATTGGACCTGATTTTGCTCAGACTCAGTGTTCTGAATTGAGAGGTCAGAGTAGCAACCATTTCTCTTGTCCTTAATTAAAAATAAAGTTTCCAGAAAACAAAGCGACTTGCAGTCCATTTTTTTTTTTTAATAAGCAAATTTTAAGGAAGTTAAAGTTGATGTTAGCGAAATTGTACATTTTACTATATCACTTCTAAATAGTTTGTCATTGGAGTTTGGTTTTTGTGTTTGTTTTTTTTCCTTGCAGTGTTTGTTACCCTTTCAATGGAGGACTATATTGGTGCTGGAACAACAACATACAGAATTTTCAGAAAAATTCACTACTCCATAGAATGCAATGTATGGTCTCAGTTTTGGTGTTTTCAGTCTTTTAACTGGCATGGAAACAGTGATTATGCTTTCCCTGTGCTATGGCAGAAGTAGTATTTCGGAGATATCACCATCCATATGCATTGGATTTTCCTAGCTGATTGCTTTTGTGAAAATTTGCAGGACTGAATAGACATTGCAAAGCAAGTGCAGCCATTTTCTGTCCCTCGCCCTGCCTCAAACCTATTAATAGCATTTGTTCAAGGAGGAGAATTTGCTTACATAAGTTGCTAAGCAGTAATAATGTGCAAGAAAATGAAGTAAATTAAGTGATAGCCTTCCCTTCCCCCAAACAGTACAAAGAAATGGAGACCTCATTTCAGTGATTTTTTTCAGTAGAAAATTTTCTTTGCAATTGCTGGAGTTAATAGATAATCAAATATCTAGAGCTGCTGCTCACCGAGGAGTTCTCATAGCAGAAAAATACCCTTACAGCTATTACTTAGAATTTACAACTAGGAAAAAAATGCTTTAATCTGAGTAGCATGCAAAAGTTGTTTCATTAGAGAAACAGAAATTTGCCAAGGTGTTTCCTAAAATGAAGGCTCAATGATTCTACCCCTTTTTTCTAACGAGTGGGGAAAATGGTTTTTATGTCTGATTTCCTTTTACTATAAATTCTGTTTTGGATGACAATTTCAATTTGAGAATTGATTATTCTTGCGGTACCTTCACTTCTGAGAAGAAAATGGTTTTTTTCTTGAAGATCAGTTCAACAAACTGTTTTTGTTTATGTACCAAAGGGCACAGACACCAGAATTTCTCTTTTCATTCCTCTTGGAAGTGAACCGAATCAGTGCTTCCTGATGTTAGAATAGTGTTGAGGAAATAGGCCTTAAAAACATGAAAAAGTGTTTCTGAATATAAGCCCATAGCCATCCCTCCCTATTCTTACGTTTCAACTAGTATTTTAGATGAAACCTACCAAGAACAGAGACAAGCTATGTGGTAGGAATAATTCAAATATTACTCTTTTCTACATGAATTTTCTATGTGAGTTTTCTACATGAACTAGAGTTCTCCTGTGTTAGATTGTATATCAGGGTTGAAGGGCAGAGAAGAATTAACCTTTCCAGGAAACCATCTGCACCTAGGCTGCTTTGGGAGAAGTTCTGGAAAAATCTTTCAGAGGACATTAAGCTGTGCTTTGCTCTCCTGTCTGTAGTAATTGTTTGGGGTCATTGCAAGTTTCTGTGCAGTTCTGCCTCCTCAGGGATGTTATCTATTGGCCATTAAATCATTAGCATCATTTCCTCTCAGAGAAGCAGAGAAGCCCTGTTTGTTCCCTTAGTGTTGATGCCTAAAATGGAAGAAAAGAACTTTCCAGACAATATTAGTATAGATAAAATAGAGAGCAGGCCTTTAATTAAAGTGCTTTAAGGTACACTAAATGCATAAATGCACAATAGAGTATAAGGCTCCTACATATTTGTAACACTAATTATTTATCATTCTAATGAATACATCCAACCTGACAATTGTGCACCCCCAGAACCTCCCTCAGGTCTGCCGCTTGGCATGCCTCTGCAGTACTGAGTTGGAGGTCTCAGGACCTCTTACTTCTTCACCATCATCATCTTCACATTGCATGCCTTCTTTGGAGCTTCCCCAAGGTTTCTGGGCCTTCTGCTTTGACTACAATGAAGTCTTATTATGTCCTTCTAAGTATGTCTCCCAAGCAAGATGTCCTTGCTAAGATCTTTTTCCTTGAAAAGAACATTAAACAAAATTTTAAGTATTTTGAGAATTTGATCTTAAGTGTGAGAAAGGGGTTTAGTAACTGTTAAGTGCTATTTTAAAGCATTAGAAACTGTACAGCTGTCTTAAAAATCTATTTGCTACGAATCTTAAGAATCTTAAGGCATTGATGTTATGTACTCTTACCTGTAATGTTGATGTGCACTGTTACAGACCTGGTTTTTGTTACCCTGTAGCAGCCTTCCCTCAACAGATTTTTGTTGTAGGCGTGCCATGTACACAGTTACTTCAGCTTTGATACCTGTTGTGTTACAGTAGTGGTTATTTTGTGCGTGGTTTGCGGTGGGAAGATAAAATTAGATTTGGGTCATAACAGCACATGAAAAAATCTTTTCTGTGTCAGTATGTGACTTTATGGTAGCAATAGGCAAAGTATTTCTGAAGCACACTTTTGGGTGAGTGTCTTTCCTAAGTTTAATTAAAGGCTTTGCTTAGATGTCATAGAGCCCTTTAAATGCTTTAATGCTTTTGAAATTACATAAGAGTTTGTGTAGACATGAGGCAAAATTCTCACTGAATTTGAATGGCTATATTTAGTGAGGAGACTGTTTTATTAAGGGCTGGGCACATTTTCACTTGCAGGTAAAAGGAACACTTGAAAATGATCTCAGTTCTCAGTCTAGATTTCCCTTTGATAGCAACAAAAGCAGCTTATTTTTGCCCGGTTGATAGATTTTGCATTGAGGAAAAAAAATCAGTTTTGTTGAGTGATTTCAGTATGCCAGTTCCCCAAGGTAAGCTGTCTTGGAGCTACATCTGCTGCCTCTGGGACTTAGAGAAACATTTACCGTGAGATCACTGCTAACCATCGATGGTAGTTCAGTAAATTTTTTATTCTTAATTTAAAATAGATTTAGAGTTGACAAATATACTTTCAAACCATTTTCTATGACAATTAATTGTTGTAATGATTTACCCTTGTCTCCATCTCCTCTTTTATAGTTTTCTTTTCCCACTGTTTTTGCTTCCCTTCTTAAAGTCTCACATGACACTAAGTTTAAGGAAATTAACTCCAGATCCTTTATCTAATCATTGTCAGTCACTCATGTCAGGGGAATGATGTAAAGGCAAAAGTTGGTTAGGATTTCCCCATATACTTTATTACTTTCCAGTGTTCTCCAGCTCAGTGATTATTCTGAAACAGAGGTTGTGGCTTTATGCTAAGCCTTTTTTTGTTTTGTTTTGTTACTTTTTTGTTAATTTTCAGGTTTCCTTCAAAGAACTTATGATATAAATTTTTTAAGAAGAATTCCTTCAGGTGGAAAAAGATACTGGCTTTTCACTAGTATATTGTATTTATTTGTTCTTATCTCTATTGGTTTTTTTACCTACTGTCTTTGTAGAAATATCTGGAATGATTGTCCATAATTTCCTTGGGTGCCCAAGTATTGTCACTTTTGTAATTTTCCGTTGTGATGGTACCAATGCTGTTCTCAACAAGTCTCGCACTTACCCTCCTCTGTCCTCCCCAACACAAACACTGTACCACTCTGTGCTAGTATGTATTTTGATTCTGGACTTTTTTGCCTGAGGGCAGGATTTTAATGGTTGTAGCTATTAATATCTCTTATTTACAGTAGAAGATTGTAAAAACACAGATAGGCAGATTTTGAAAATACAGATAGTTATTTTTAAGTCAGTTTTTGAATATGTTAACACTCAGGAAAAGTCCTTTCATATTATCTGGTTTGCAGTCATTCCATGCCTTTGAAATAAACTACAGATTAATATAATGCTTTGAATGAGGTCATATAAATACAATTTAGTTCCTGGCACCTTGTAGATGAAACTAATTATTGCCTTTTTTCCCTTTGTCCTTTTTAGAGTTTTTCATCATACTACAAAGGAGGATTTGAACAGAAAATGAGTAGGCGAGAAGCTAGTCTTATTTTAGGTGTAAGGTAGGTGTGTTGCATCCGTCAATGTTTTAGTTTAGCAAGTATTGAATGAAGCAGTTGCATGTAGCAAGAATGTAGAGTTCTCATGCCAAAACCATAACTTTTTTGTAAAAGACATCTAATGGCTTATAAATTATTCTAATATTCTGCTTAAACTAAAAAGCAAACAATAAAACGCTCATAAAACATGTGAGTTGTTTGGATTGAAGGCACAATAACCTACTGCAATGGAGGAATATTCCTGCTGTGCCCTGAGTCCCTTTCAGCAGAGCTGCTCCCCAGGATGGCATTACCCTGCCTCTAGAGCTGCAAAAGGGACACTTCCTTCCCAAGCACCAAGCTCTGCACCTGCCCTTGTAGGATTTTGTGCAGCCTCCCTGGATCCCCCTGAATGTCAGCCCTGCCCTCCAGCGTATCGACTGTTCCCACCGAGGTGGCAGACTTCTCAGCTAGTTGGTGATATTAGAAGGCAGCATGACGCTGGTGTGACTCAGGTTGTGAGTCAGGCAAAATGTGATTTTGACATTATAGTATTATTTTATAGGGATTAAGAATTTTTAGAGTCCAGTCTAACTGTGGGATAAGCAATATCTCATTAACTAAGCAAATGTAACATAAACCACCATATTCACATTTGCTTCTCAGAGCAAACCTACATGATTTTCTGTAATATGCATCTGCCACTCTTCCCCACTTATGCTTTGGCCATCATAGTTTCTCAATGTGGTATATCAGGTTTCCTTCTTAGTATTCAAAGACAGCTTTACAAATTTAAATATAGATTATTATTTTTAGCTGTCTGACAACAAATAATTTCATTTTTGTATTTATATAGTTCAAGGCCTGTCACCCACTGTTTGATTTTTACTTTCTGGGTTAATTTCTATTCCATTGAAGTATTCTTTTCTTACGCAGTTCTGTGAACTGTTTTTGCAACATACCCTAATTTCACTGTGACAGAATAATAATTAGAGAGGTTGTTTACCTCGGGAATTTAGTTAGGCTGATACCTTACATTCAAACTGTATCTACAGAAAGATTAATTAATTGAATCATCACTGATTAAGAAGTCACCTGAAGTGGAAAACACTGATTCATTTCTGCATACTAACAAATTATAAAAAACTAAACCATTCAAACTGTCCTTTTGCATATGATAACCTACTGTGTTGGCATACTACATCTGTAAGTGCTTACTTGTCTGGTAAGGGACATATTTAATTTAGGCCGAGTACATATTTTATGTATCTGTCATTGAAGGAAACAACATTATGTAGGTAGCACCTGTAAATCAGCATGTCCCTGAATGTAACACATTGAATAGCTTTGCAAAAATAACAACATAGAGGGCTTTTTTTCAGACCCCAACAGAAAGAAGAAATATTTATAGCAGCTATAAAAATATTTACAGTAGAACAAAATGTGATAACATTAAATATTTGTTGTTTTGTCACTGGTCATAAAAATATTTATTTTCTTGGTGGAAAAATTGGGGGGTTTTCTGCATTTAATGCTAGAATAACCAACCAGATACACCCTAGAACTGCTGGGGCTTTCCTTCGGCAACACCCCCCCCGCCCCCCGAATTGTTGATTTTAAATGAGTGGATGTATTCCATTTTAGAAAAACCTGAAAGATATTTGTATGTGTGAAATTCTCTTTGTCTTACATGCCTTTGTTGTTGTTACTTCCTTAGAGATGCAGTTTTATATTTTGTCCACAAGATGGTGAAAATCTCAAGTTTTAATTATTTTTGAAGCCTGTATCAACTGTTAATTTTTAGACTGAGCACACTGGCATTTCTGGTAAGCACTTATGTTTATTTTTGCAGTCCAAATGCTGGCAAGGACAAAATCAGAACAGCCCATAGAAAAATCATGATTTTGAATCATCCTGATAAAGGTAAATAATTATTTTCTCTTCTTAATCAGGGCTGGAAAGAAAGAGGCTTAAATGAGATCCTGTAGGTTTTCTGACTGTGTAAATGACCACATTGAATGCAAATGTTTTTTGTTTATTTATTGACTTGAGCTTGTGTGGTCTTCTCTTAGATAAACTGGGTTTTATGAACCACAGTTTTACTCATCTTTCTTCAATGTTGTTTTCTGTACTTGTGCTGCTTCGGTTAAAAATATGAGCTCAGGGACCAGCTTCCCACACTTCTCAAAAACTTATTCAAAAGTAAGAAAAATAAGCTATAAAAATTTTACATTAAACTAACATTCCTGTTTTGAACTCTGATAGACTAGTCACATGCATGAAAGTAACTTTCTGTGGGGAAATGTTCTGCAGTTACTAAGTACATCATTGATGAATTTCAGACTTTATGGAATTCACTTGGAAAGAGTGTAATGCTGGGCACTGTTGCTTTAGTGGCCAGGTTTTTAATGTAAATTTGTCTTAGAGAAAGGCTATTATTATAACTTTAACTACACTACAGCTGGTTGAGAAAGAAAGCCCATACGTTCATTGCTGTTCCTACTTAAAAATAACAGATGGTGAAGAGTTGCACTGCATTTCAGAAGTCAAAAGGGGAAATTGGAGGGGTTTTATATCTTTTTGACAGAATTACAGGACTTCCTGCCAGCACCCCATTTTAAGAAAATGAAAAGATAACTATGACCACTGGCCATAAACAGTGTTTAGTTGATCGTTTTCTTTTCTGTCTTCACCTCTCAGTTTAATTTAAAAGTTGTCCTGCTTATTTGATTTCATGCTTTCATTTTTATACTTTTTACGATGTGTAAACTGCACAGACATAGAAAAGAAATTCTCTTCTGCATTTCTAATGTATTATGATGGTCAAAGTCCCTTAACCACCAGAGTACCCATCAGGTCAAAATTTTTTAATAATGAACTTCTAAGTTTATCATAGCAGTATTTGGAGATGTAATTCAGAAAGAACTGTGAATCTCTATGTGGATATTGAGCAGACTTAAAACAATAGTTCCTGTTAGGAAAATCCTAATGACCCTAACAAAGATTTTAACAACCACTCTTACAGTTGTAATGCACCTGCAGCTGGGCACAGTGTAGGTTTGTATAGATGTAGTGAGCTCTCCTGCGTGGTATTAAGATGGAGCATTTTCTCAGTAGGAACACCAGTTGAAGGGATTTCTGCCTCTGTGCTGCCCCTGAAGCTCTTCTGGCATGGCCGTAGAAAAAAAGCTTGTGTTATATCTTCAGCTGCAGAGCAAGAAGTGATCCTGAGTTTGTTCACTTGTGTATAGATCTTGATTTCTTCTGGCTGTGGGTAGCACAGATGTGCTTTTAAAAATAATATTCAATGTTACAATGTCATTTTAAAGTAGTATTTTACTAGCTGGAGTTGATAGAAGAAAGGGCAGTAATTACAGATTTTTAAAGTTACATATGTTATCTGAGATCAAACTTTTGAAGAGAGGATTATTTCAAGTAAATAAGAAATATATAGAAGTTTGCCTAATAACATCCCCAGTGAGTACTACTGAAATGGTTGCTTCTTAACTTGTACAATTCAGTTTTAAAGTGTTTTTATACTGATACATTGTTTGTTAATTTATCAGTTGCTAACTTTATGAAAGAGTATTTCCTCACAGAAAAAGAGAAAGAGAGAAGCCTTTTGGACTCGCTCTAATTATAAACAAACACTTAGGCAATGATGCGATTGAATTTCTTCATTGGAGGGCTACAAAATTAATATAGCACTTAAGGATGTAAATTTAGTGAAAACACTTCTAACAGATTTGAATTTACTTTAAGAATTTACTCTAGACATGCAATGCACATTTAAAAATTATTTGGAATGCATTGTTTATTGCAGGTTTTAGTCTTTCATGTTTATTTGATCCTCTTATCTACTCCTTGAAAGAAGCAATACTCAATGTAGTAAATACTATTCCTTGCTAAAAGCTACTTGATTTTAAAAAAGGAAAAAATAAATTCTTTTTTCAGTAGCCAATTCATTTTCCGTCCCTTGCCCTCCCTCACTTTCCTCCTGTGTGTCTTACCTATTAAGACCAAAACATGAAAAAGAACTTCATTGCTTTTTCGGGTTGTTTTACTACACCATGAAATGTTTTTATACTAATTCGGATTCCTGCAGGAATGTCTTGAAGAAGTCTTTAAGCAAGACTTGCATTTTTGTTTTTATTTATATGTGTTTACAACTAGCTCTGCATGTTGCTTCTATCATTGTCTTTTCTGAATAATAGAATGAGTGAAATGGTGAATGAAAAATTAAGTTTGAACAGATGCCTTGGAAAAGGCAATTCAGTACTAGCACAGTACTGCTGTAATCACATTTTCACATAAAAAAATATAGGTGTATTATAGTAAGTGGTAAGTTACTGATATAGACCTTGTAATGTTGTTTTTGGTGACTGTAGGCAGATGGTTGGCACTCAAGGGGAGATTGAAAAAAACCAAGCACAAAAAGACTGCTGAACTGTAATCAGATTGTTAGATGGAGCGTAAAGCAATGACAGTGTTCAGGACTAGAAGTTATAAGGTGTACCATGTTTAAATAGCTCTAATGTGATGGTTTCTTGCTGGTAATTCTGGGCATCCAGCGCAGGAGGGGCTTGTGGGGGGGAGGCATGCATGTACTCACACTTAAGACTTCTTTGTCAAAATTATTTTTAAATTTTCCTTCTCAGTTTTTGGGGTGAGTGGAAATGCTAACTGTTTGGTTTAAGTGAATGTTCAGGACAGCTGACCTTGCATACATTTGCAGAAGCATTGCACTGCAGGTCTAAATCACAGTGATGTAAAGTGTTTTCAAATTTCAATTTTCTCTCTGAAACAAAATGTTCAGCATTCTTCTTCAGTGACTTCAGTTTTGATTACATTTATGTTTCCTTATCAATTAGTTTACTTCTTATCAATGTCATTTATTAAGCAGTTGTATCAAAAGGATCTGTGTAGGAAGAAGGGGCTAATGAAAGTGAGTAATAAAGGGGTGCTGCAAGTGAAGTTGTTTGGTCCTTACTACTGATGTGTAAACAGTATTCCTTTTCCCTTTCTCTTCTTAGGTGGATCACCTTACTTAGCAACAAAAATAAATGAAGCAAAAGACTTGTTGGAATCCAGTGCCAAAAACTGAAATCTGAACCCTTGGGTCATAGAAGATTCAGCAGATACATTGCACAATAGCTTTCATGTCTTCTTGCTCTGCACAGATTCTTATTCTTGTTCATATTTATTATCATAATTAAAATTTTAAGCAAACTGATATCTTTTACAGTTATGTAAAGTTATGTACAGTTATGCTCCTGCCAGGAGCATAGAGTTGGACTTGATGATCCTTATGGGTTACTTCCAACTTGAGATGTTTTGTGATTCTATCTCAATTTTAGTGTATTTTTAATGAAATATGATCCCTTACAAGCTTTGAAAAAGTTCTCCTACTGTCTGTGTTTTTTTGCAGAAGTAGTTGCTTTCATTAAATTCTGTGTTCTTTGAAATGAAATTTAAAGAATAGTTTTGAATATAGTGTTATTTCTTCATTAATGAAGAAAAACTATATTTAGGGTTGCCAGAAAAAAGTCTGTGACAGTGTATTAACTCAGGAAATAAGGCAGACCCTGTATGAGAAGTTTCTAGCAGCACCTCACACTTGAATCTCCTAGTTTGTGAAACAGTAGCGTTTGTTCCTGAGTGAGGTTTGAGAGCTGCAGCTCAGGACAAAATGGCTGATGAGTCTGCAGACTTAAGTTTTCATCAGCTGTATATATGGGGCTTGGAACTATGAAGGAAGATTCTTGGGTTTGGTTAGTTCTTTTGCATATTAAAGGATCTCTGGAATTGTCAAGTCTTAGAGTATGTTTGCTCTGTAGCCTCTGGGAGAGTGCAGGGGGTTTCATGGCAGTGGAACTGGAGAAGGTAGGTCCATGTGGCATGGAGTTCAGATGGATTTTATTGGCTGTGCTTGTCTAGGTCAATCCAGTCATGGGAGCCTGGTGTAGGACTGACACAGCAGGGAACAAACGGGAGGGTACCTGGTTTGCCTATGGCTCTGAGTGCACTTATGGGTTTGTTCTCCAGTAATGCTCACATCTCTGCGTTGTGCTTCATATCCCAAAGTGTATGTACATCCCTCCTTATCTAGCATGATAGCAACCTGGTGCTGGCTTTGGGGTCTGCTGAAGTCATGAATCTCAGACTTTAAAGAGAACAAGTTTTGATTGACTGCTGAGAGTAGGTGCTATTTGGGGCACTTGGCTGGTACAGATTGCTGCCACTAAGTTGTCTGCAGATGAATTAACTCTCCTAAGAGGAGGAGGATGAGATGAGGCAGTCTAGCGGATTCCATGCAAGACTGAAAAACTTTCTGCTGTCCATTCAGACTCTGTCGTTTGAGGTGCAGCAAACAACTTGAAGTGCTACAAGTATAAAACTTAGATATTCCATTTTCTTTCTTATTTAGCCGGAGGTAACTGGCTAAGAGCAGTTAATATGAGGTTAGATGCTTTAATTATTTATCAACCAGAACATGCACTTGTAGTTCATCCAGTGGTGAATGTTCAGATTATATGGATTTTCCCTTGAAAGGAAGAAAGAGTATGAATTATTTTTTATCAGGTTCCTCATGCTTTGTCACAATTCCTTTGTTTTCATTAAAGGGCGATGAAAAAAAATATAAGTTGACCCTAGAAGAAAATACTAATTTTAGGTAGTTTAGAGGCTTCATTGCAATTAAGAGTGGCAGGACATATGGCACAATTTCACTGGAGAAGGCAAAGAAGACTGTGGGGAAAAACCTGCCTGGGAATAGCACACACTATACGAGTACTACACTTGCACTATTTAACTAATGCTCTAATACAAGAAGTTTTAAGGAAAATAGTTTATTCCTATGCAGTAGCTTTAATTGGTTCTTGTGTAAGGAGTAGCCATCAATTAATGCACATTTAAGGTAAGTCATTCATTTCACTGGTATATTAGTCTGTATTAGCAAAAAATAAAATCATGACAGTTTTTGTTTTGGGAGAAGTGAAATGGTGGGGTTCCTAATTTTCTGAAGTGGAATCTGTAAGTGATATGATACATTCTGCAAAAGCAAAATTGATATGAATGGTGGGCAGCAAAATCATTCTGCCTAATGGTTTTGAACAAACTAGCTGTTGTTCTCATATGATTGCCTGGCTTTTTTAGTCTTGAGTAAAATGAGTTACAAAGAGCTATTCTTAAGTATCAGTTGAAACAAATGCATTAAAGATGGCTACTTGTTCTGAAAAATTAACTTCCCATGTCTGTAAGAAGTACAGGGTTTGGGTTTTTTTGTGAGATTCTGTTGTTGATAATGTCTGTCCTGATCTAATTATTTGCATCTGATTATTTTGGACAAAAACCTTTTTTCTGACTTTCAGTTATGAGGAAGGTTGTCTTTGTTAACAAAAATAAAACAAAGTTCTACTTCTGCTTTCTCCATTATTTTCAGAGCAGACTACTGACCAATTAACAAGTTTGATAAATTAACAAATTTAAAAAATCACCGAATTAACTGGCCAGTCCCATGTCTGGAAAATGCTGTGAAATGAATGAAACTAATGAGTAACGGTTGTGAAAGCATCCCCCTTGTATGTCCAGTGCCATAACAACACACATACAACGTGTTTTTCTCGCAAAGCTTGCATTACCTATTAAATGATATTTAGAGGGATGAACAAAGGACAGGAAAAGGCAAATCTTGTAATGCTGCAGTTTGTTGTTTGCTGATACTCAAAATGGCAAGCTAAGGAATGTCTTTGGAGACTGCCTTGCAGAACAGCACCTGGATTGATGTTCAGCTGGCTAGGAAGTTTGACCTGATACTTCATTGTTTACGCTCGATACAACAGACTTAGGCATAAGTCCACAAAAAGACTCAGTAAATCTGGGTACCTGCCTACACATGAGTGCAACTTGCAAAACTTTTGCTGGCTTATGGTGGGATGTGGGTTGAATCAAGACATATAAACAAGGGCACAATTCACAAAACCTTTGCCTGAAATCCTAGGTAATTTTAAAGGTAAAAATTTACTCTGCTATGTGTTCAGATTTCTGCTTCTGCATAGATATAAAACTACTTCCTTCTTGCAGGGTCTTTGCTTAGTTCAACACTTTTCTCATCGTTAAATCAACGGATTGGGTATCTGGTGTCTTAAAATCCCTGAAAAGCCTGATCCGGTAGCTGTGGTTGTAGGGTACCTCATCAACCTTGGTGTGAAAATCCAAGTATCTGACCTGCTACTCAGACTAGACTGGTGATGAAGCTGGGCTGAGACGGTGATGGTACTTGCTCTGCATCTTCCTGAAGCTGCCCCTTGCTGCAGAATGGAAGGTTCATAAAGCCTCAGAGATCCCTGGGCCTGAGTACTGAGCTTAAGACCTTGAAATGATGTCAAAACAACTTAGAGAAATTCACCAGCCGAAGTTATTACTGGCTTCCTTAGGAGCCTCACTTTCCACTTGTTGGACTTTGGGACCTTTCCTTTAATTCACGCTCCTGGGAACTTCCGTCTGCCAGTCTCTGACTTTAAGAAACAGCATAGTAGAGTGGCACTAAATCACCAGCAACACCTTCCAGAACTTTTTGGTTGAATGATGACAAAACCATTGTTTTCCTTGGGTTATAAACAGCAGGCGGTGTTGTGTAGGTTGCCAAAGCATATTTGTGAATCGGCATCATGACCAGCACAATCTTGGAACTTTGTCATTTCAGTGATTGCTCTCAAGCAACAGAGTGTATGTGTGTATGCGCATGTATATATAAGCACATGTGTTTATACATGTACACACTGCTTTTCAGGATCCTCTGTGGAATTTTGTATTTGTATTGGAGCACACTTCTAAAAAATAACATTTTTCTTGATTTTTATTTTTGGTTTTACTAGATTTTCCAAATCAAATCAAGACAGCAAAAATATTGCCAAAGTAAATTATAGGTCTTAATTTAATTATGTTGCTTAAATAGGAAGCGAAGTGGAAAAAAAGGGGTCAAATAGCACACACCACCCAAATGTCTCCAATTTATCCTCTTTACTGAGTTTATATTCCTCTTTCCTCTGGTATAAATACGTAGGATGTAGTTACAAATCTTTTGAAGAAAAAGTGGCACTGTTCTTCCATCATCATAACTTTGTACAAGATCCATGTACCCAACTTTTTTTAAATGAGGCAAACATAAAAAATGGCAGAGTTTTTTGGGATGTTGCCCAAGTGAAGTTTTCTGTTTGCAAATGATTAAGATTTCAGCTACATTTAAAATATACTTTTGTATTTTACATTGGGGGCATTGAGTAGGAGGGAGGGAATTTTAAATCACTATTTGATGTCTTACTGGTTGCTAATGGTCCATGAACCATAGACTGAGAACCTCCTTTTGTGAACACCTTGAATTGTCAGCCTAGATGGCAATACACCTACTTACTTTATTATTAAGGAATCACAAAGCTATACTTAGAATGAGAAATATAATTTTGACAGTGGTAGCATCATCTGATTAATATTGTTAAGATTTTTGAAGTTAACTATGGTACGGAATCGTCGCTGTACAGCTTCATGAGACATTAAACCTCTCTGTTATGCTATTATGGTTTCCTTATTTATATACTAACTCATAGAAGAGAGGTTAATTAGGTGGATTTTTTTCTTTTAATATAGCAAGTATTACATCTAATAAACTAGTTTTAAATAGTGGCAAAATTCTCCAAAATGATCATATGATTTAAACATTGCATAAAGCATGGTTCTGGATGTAGTTATTTCTCCTGACTTGAATTTAATGGGGGCACCTTGAATGTCCCTTCCATCTGGCAGGGGTGTATAGAGTTTGTGTTGCAAAGAATAGTAAAGGTCCTAAACATTTCAGTGAATATAATTTGACTAATACAATATTAGGAAGAAATTCTTCACTATGGGGGTAGTGAGACACTGGTACAGGTTGTCCAGAGAAGCTGTAGTTGCCCCATCCCTGGAAAGGTATTTCAAGGCCTGGCTGGATGGAGCTTTGAGCCAGCCTGGTCTAATGGAAGGTGTCCCTGCCCATTGCAGAGGGCTTGGACTGGAGGAATCTCTAAGGTCCCTTTCAACCCAAACCATTGTAGGATTCTATGATATTATGAAAGAAGCATAAACAAAATTATGGTGAAGAACTCAATAGGTAAGAAGTTGTATGATGGACAGGAATCAGATGGTAGTGCTTTGAGGGGTCTTGCTCCATGCAATGGCTAGTTTGTCCTGGGTCTTTTCCTGTTCAACAAATTTATCAGTGACCTGGAGAAGGAGACAGAGCTCTCATCAAGTTTACAAATTTTGCCAGATGGCATGAACCACTCAGTACACTGGAGGGAAGGCCTGACATTCAGGGTGATCTGGAGAGGCTACAGAATTGGGGTGACGTTAATGAAATTCAGCAAGGATGTGCAGAGCTTGGTGCCAGGGAAGGAAGCACCCCTTGCAGTGCTAGAGGCTAGGGAATGCTGTGCAGAGGAGTGGTTCTGCTGAAAGGGACCTGAGGCACAGCAAGAACAAGAGCTGGTGGACACACCTTGCAGCAGAGAGGGACAACAGGCTCCCAGCTGTGTGAACAGGAGTGTGGTCATCGGACTGACAGAAGCAGCTCTCCCCTCCTCAGCCAACCACAGCATGTCCAGCAAAGGGGACCCCAGTGTTTGGGAGTTGGAGAACTTGCCCTGTGAGGAGAGGAAGAGGGAGCAGAACTTAGTCACCCTGAAGAAGAGAAGGCTGCTGGGGAACCTCACAGCAGGCCCCAGCATCATAATGTCATAAAGAACATGGGTCCAGGCTCTCCGCAGTCATTCATGGTGAGACGTTGATTAAAAATGGGCACAGATTGAAAGGGGAGGGTTCAGGCTAAACATTAATAATACTGTTTTGCCCCATGGTCCAGCAGTGACACGGATTGCCCAGAGAGGTTCTGCACTCTCCTACCTTGGGAGTGTATCAAGACCCACTGGATAAAGTCCTGAGCAACCTGCTCTGACCCTGCAAGTAGCCTTCCTTTGAGCACCAGGTAAGACTAATGACCTCCTGATGTTCCTTCCAGTCTGAATTGTCCTATGCTACAAGATTCAGTGGGGAGGACAGTTGGCAGAGGTATAATAGCAAGAGAGTCACATCAGGGAAGTGTCCTGCAATAGTTCCTGTGTGGTTTTTGTTTGCTTGCTTTTTATAAAGTTTGAAGTACAGCTGAACTTAAAATCATAGTTAAAATAGTCTTGAATGTTTGGAGAGTTACACAATACAAAATACTGGTGTTTTAATACCACTTTGTGTTGGTGTCCTGGAGCCAATGCTCCAGAGGGCTCTGGGTCTGATTTTAGTGTCATTGGTCAGGTCAGTCCTTTGTTCTTAATGCTGGGTGGTGGGAAGCCTTCTGGTCTCCACTGGGCTGAGAGCAAAGACATTCTGCCTTCTAAAACTGCCAGTGGCCTAAGCAGACAGAAATATCTCTCCAAATCATGAGCACCTAGTTAGCAAGTTCAACAGCGGGCCAACCTGTAATTGTTTAGTGCTTCCCTTACTGGCGTCAGTGGGAATTTCCGCGGTAGGAACTGCTGCAGGGGACAAATTGATCAGCTAAGAGAGGCTTAAAGATTTGAGTGCTGAGGTTACTGACAGCAGTTTGGGTTTCTTGAATTAAGCAGAGAACTGCCAGATTTATTTTACTCACAGCTGGGGAAGAAGCAGTATGATTTCCCTCTGAGAAAAAAGTCCTTTGCAAGCTCTGATGTGTTACGTTTCTCCTGATCTTAGCGTATTATTTAACCACCAGCCCACATTGCTTTCAGCAACATGTAGGTACCATTTCAACCAGGGCCTTAAATACTCGGGAGAGTAAGCTGGGATCCAGGTGCTGTGCCACAAAGCAACATCTGCAACTTGCTTACGTGCTCAGTTGGCATCTCCATATGTTCATATTACACATTTAAATATTTCAATCTTTGGTGAGTCAGTTTCGGTCTTTTCCACCACTCCCATCACTAAGATATGATCCTGCAGATGTTTCCAGGGCTCCTGCTTTCCCTTCAAGCCATCTTCTCTGTAACAGTAAAAGTGCCCTTATTATCTGTCTTTTCCTCGGTGCAGCCACTGTACCTCCAATGTTCAATAATTCATGATCATGCATGAGGTGCACCAAAATTATTTTTGCTACCTCCAACTTTTTTGGACAGAAGGATAATAAAAATGATTTCACAGTAACTAAAGTAAGTTACTTCATTGGTGAAAGCACTTAAATATAACTTATTAGCTATTCAGGAGGAAGGCTTTACTGAAGGTACAATGCATTTATGTATTAAAGTGCAGCTCAGCTCCTGAAAAATGGCTATGTAAATAAGCACTTGTCACATCTTATTTTTGTTGATTTTTTTTCTTCTCCCTCTAAATTTGTTTTCTGCTGTTAACTCTATTGCTGTCTTGATTTTAACCCTGAAGTAGCTGGATCCTAGTCCCAGTGGAGTTAATTGCCAGTGGCTTACAGTTGTGTGTTGCCACTAAGAAGGCAGTGTCACATCCATTTGTTCAAGACAGAAGGCACAAGTCAGTGCCACCCATGGCACAATCTGACACAGAAACTTTTTGAATGTGATGTTCGAGTTTGAAAGATCAGGATATGGTCCATTTTTTAAGTCTGGGGGAAAAAATTATAGCTGAGAATACTGAGGTAAATCCACAAAATGTTTTAAAGTCTTAATTTCCACTGAACTTGACAGTGTGCCAGTATGTCCAGTGGGGGATCCAGAATCACTTTTGCGCTAATAGCATCCATAGGTCATCTAATTTCGTAGTTTCATGGTGTCTGTTGGGCATAGGGGCAATTAGCACTAATAGACTTAATTCTACCACTCTGCAGAGGCAAAACATAGTCCTGAGGAACCAGAGGTTAAATCAAGCAAAAATATAACTGCAGTACTTTTCAGAACTGAGTTGAAGAAGCTGCTAGGAAGGTGTTTCTAGAGTACAGGTCTGATTGCACATGTGTAATTCAAGTTTCTCAAATGTTTGGCTCCTTTTATCTATTTTGGATCTGGCTGTTAGCACCTTGCTACTTGTATACAAAGAATACTTGATAGCACAATCACAAAAGCAATAAACAGCCTTACAAAGGCGTAGATCTAAGGTGACTCCTTCAAGTGGAATCTTACTTTATGGACTATTTCAATGTCATGTATCATAATTGCATCTAATATTAGAGACTGATTTAATATAACACAATGTCAATGACAATATAAAGGCAATCATGAACAGAGAAGATAACTCTGTTTGGGAGGATGGAAGGGAGGATTACACTATATGAAGACTTCTGTAGGGTTTACAAACCTCTTTCAGCGACACTCAGAGGTGTGGGGTTTTTTTCTCCTATGCTTCAGTGCTAAACAGTGAAGTTACATATGTAAAGCTTGCTAGCTAGTAAAGATTACTAGCTGCTGAGAATTAAATACGTACAAAAGGGTTTATTTCTTCCCCCAGCAGCACATCTCCCACCACACCCCAAAGGGATATGGTTTAAAAGGCATGAAGCTAGACTATTTTGGCTCTATCAGAGTCTGAAGGCAGAATGAAAATGTCACACATCTTCTTTTCTGTGGATATAGGTCATACCAGCATGACCTGCTTGTACGAATTTAATAGCATATAGCTACTGAAGGTTCCCTTGGCTTGCACATGGTTCCTCCTTACATTAGTGCTTGTGATTGGGCTGTAATTTCAATGAATTGAAATTACATCAGCTGTACGGCGTGGTCTCTGGATTGCCCAGATGTGAATGTATAGGTGCGCACAGAGGTCTCACTGGTTTGTCATGAAAGCCAGGTTGCTGGAGCTCAGCCTGAGGAAAGCTTTAAAGGAGATCCTACTGGAGTCTACCAACACCTGAATTATCAGGATCTTCTACTAAAGATATGAATTTCCTTTTCATTTAACTGGGCTGCCACTCTAATAATACTTTGGGTGTCAGCAGTGATAACTATTTCTAATTAGTCCTTCCACTTCAGAGAGGGAGGGAGGGAGGGAGGAAGAAAGAAAAGAAGAAAGAAATAAATCAATAATAGAAAACAAATTCTAATGAGGGATGAAACTCTTCTCCTAGGAAATGGTACTTCAAGAGCTGCAGAGACTTGCCCCACTGGGACCTGTCTGACACTTTAGTTTAACACTCGAGAGTTTAAATGACCCTACAGATTATAAATCAGCTTGTGCTGCCTCAGCATTAGCTGCTGAGCAGCCAGTTCATGGGAGAGTTGACCTGTTTACTCGGGTTGGCTTGAAGCTCAGCTGGAAAAGCACCCAGGTTTTCTTGGATTAAGAGTGGAGCTGGAGAGGGCTCATAATTTGGTTCTATATTCTTATTTCAAAAGCCTGCCCATGGATGACAAGAAAAAGCAATGTGCTAAGGGGTCCTTGCTGCATGCTAAGCTCATGGTTTGGAATTTCTGATTGCAAGTTATTTTAGTCAGTAAAGGTAAACTGAAGAATACAGGTTTTTAACATTGACCTTTTGCCTGCTTTTGTGTCCCTGCTTGACCTTGTGGAAAGGCACTTAACAGGTCTAAATGCTCTTCATATCTAATACCTGGTAGCCTATGGCTATAGTGATACAGCCTGGTAGAATGAAGGCTGCCTTGCTTTTGTTGCTTTATGAAATTTTCCACTTTATTTTGAGTTTTTCTGCAACCAGCAAATTTCTAAGTGCCTCTGACTGGCAGGCAAGATTGCCTGATCCTCATTGCTGCAGTTCTGCTGCCAATGCCCAGGGCTGAAGACAATTTTTAACAGCATGAGAGACAGGCTGAATATGACTAGGCAGTAGATTTGAGTTTGGATTTTTTTTCCTGAGGGCTTTGTTTCAGTTTCTTTCATGTCATTTATTATTTCTAGGCTTGAGAGTGAGTAAAAAGTAAGTTTTTATTGTACTTTTGACTTTACCTTCTTTTAAAGAAATTATTTTTCCCCTTCTAGTGATTGACATGGTGGATTGTGTTTCCAAGGGGGATTTCTCTTCTGTTTTCTTTTCTTCAGCAACTTGTTGGACACCCTTGTGGAGGTTCAGAAAACTCCTGTTTACAGTAAAACAGAGTGGCAACAGCTGCATTCTTAATATCTGGCATTCTTAATAACACAGTCCAAGTTGCAGAAAGAAAAACCCCCAAAATTATCAGATAATTAAAGCCATGGCATTTCCCATATTTGACATAATTTGAATGTGAATAATGAAATCCAGCAACCATCACTCTTGATATATATAAAGTGTACATTAGCAGGTAAGCACTTTTAACAAAAAATACAGTGCCAAAGTAGTCTCTGCAATATTGTCCTCAGATTCCCTGGAGTTAGAGTAGGGATAAATTTGCTTCATAATGTTTGAGTACTGGAGGAAAAAATGAGTTAAAGCTTTCTGCAAGGAATTCCAATCAGTGTTGAAGAGCTGAATGAATACCACTATGCATAAATAAATTAAAAAAAACCCCAAAACTGGAAAAGCCCACACCAAATCTGTTCTTACCTGCTCAAAGGTTTCAATGGATTCTTTTTTTTATCTGTGTTTCTCTGTGCAGTGGTTTTGCTTAGTGGAAGTTTTCCTAGCACAAAAAGATTGAAAAAATGAACTTCTGAGCCAGGCACAAGTGTTAAGAGGAAACAATTGGTTTTATTCATAAGTGAACATTTGCATGAACTGTGCAAATGGATATAACCCCTGAGACAGTGGCAATAGAAGAGCTCCTGTGATTAAACTCAGTTTAAGTACTCTGCAATAACTGCTGGTGCGACTACACAGTAAAAAGAAATATTAGTGAAATAAGTAGAAAAAAAAAAGGAAATGGCAGGCTGCTTGTAGATATATTTTTGAGAGCAAAAATAGAAATTAATTTTTACACATGAATTATTCACTGTGAATTGCTCACAAGATTTGGCCCACTATGATCTATTAAGATGAAGAACTGATATACTGCTATGAAATGTGCTCTCACTTGCAACCTATTCCAATCAAAATGGAACTATTTTGAATTTTTCTCAATGTGTCAGTTATGAAATCTGTGTCCAATTGCCTGATGCTGGGAGAGCAATGGGAAACATTGATGATTAAGGTATTTTATGAGTACAGTACAATTCAACAAGACAGTGGCAACAAGCTTTAGATTTTGGTGTGGTGCTGTGATAAAGAAAGCACAATCTTCTGTATTGTCCGTCTCCTACAGATTTCTTTCTCATGTCCATAATTGAAAAAATTACTGGGAACTGCTCCAGTGTTTTCCTTCTGGGTTTGGATTTTACCAATAGGCTGAATAATGTACACTGAAGTGAGTGGTTTCTCTAAATACTTTTGACCTTTAAGGTAAAATAACCCCATATATAATCTTCAGTGCAAATTTTAATAGCTGCTAAATAATTTTCCAATGCAGCTGGCCATTTTTATGTCTTGAAAAACTAGTAATGATACAAACAGTTGATTATGGTTTACAATGGCAATAAACATCTCAGTATAGGTTGTTACCAAAATAAATTGCCATTCTGTTAAGTGTTAAATAACAAGTCATAAACTGCTGAAAACAACCAATTTCTTGTGGATTATTGCCTGAATAAATTTTAGTAGGAAGTGCAGATCATGAAGTGATCAGCAGATCAGGCCTAAGGAAATTTTATGTATTTTAAAAAACTGAAGGATCTTCAGAAGATGATGCAATCTGTAACATATATTAAGCAACAGAAAAATTAAATTGGATGATAGTTCATTTTTTGTAAGACTATTTTTATCTTCCAACACGAGCTATTGCTCTTTTCCTTTGTTTCTTCAGATGTTGAAAAACACAATCAATGGCAGCACATTGAGCCCACCAAGAAGGCAGAGAGGAGCCTTTTTGATTACAAAGCAGCTATATGAGATTCTGCACAGAGACAGAGGGGTTAGTATGTGCATTGGAGTAATGACTAGTGCTCATCTCAAAAGCAAAAATACCATCCAGCATTCATAGCACAGGCACCATCTTCCCAACAGTGAGTGATGGAAGACATCTTCACCATAGCAACGAGTATTATCTCCTAAGAATAACATTAACCTCCCTTGGTACTGGTTTTAAATCCTTGAGTATAAACAGCAGTTGCAAGGCATGTGTGCATTGATTGTGCATTTTCATTACTTAATGTGTACCAAGTGTGTATTAGCTGCAGGAAGACTAAAAAAGACATCACCAGAAGAAGAAGCAATTAAAGGGCTGGAAATACAACCACTAATAATCTAGTCCTGGAAACATGATCAGGGAGAGGTCTCCTATTCACACTCATGAAAGTCAGACTTCTCCACAGAGAAGCCTGGCAGAGAGCGCTTTTCAGAAGCAACATCCTCCCCATCGATCTGCAGGTTGATTTTGAATGTCAGAGAGTGGTGGGAGAAGAAAGCAAAAGGAGAAATCGAGAGTTATTTCTATTTCTCTCCTCTTCCTTCTGCACCTCCCTCCCTGCACACCTTTTTTATCATGCAGGGCTGAAATCCAGTAAACTTGAACCAAATATTTTAGCTATTTTGAATTGCTGCATTATGCATTTTTCAGAATGTCACCAAAGCTTTTTCGAGTAGAAGAGATGAAATTCCCCTCATAATAGCCCTGTAGGATATGGTGATATCCTGGGAGTGCCATAAAAATGCCATTAAGAGACATTTCATTTTGGCTTCCAGGGGCTCTACACTTATCTCTTTTGACTTAAACTCTTTCTTCCATCTCTGCAAGAGAGGAACATGACACAGGAGTTGCACAAAATGAACTCAGATCAGGGAAGACGGATTGTAAGTCGAGACTTGCTAGAGCTAAATCATGTTCTCTCTCTTGGTCTCTTATCTGATAACTTTTATCCGAAAGGTATTGAGGAAGTTAATTGCAATTGCTAAGATGAATCTTTAGGAAATATCATTCTCCGGGGCCTTCTTTTCCCTGCTCCCCCGACTCTATGTTGCAGTTTTTTCAAGGTCTCAGTTATGAAATAGTTATCTTGTGAATTTTAACATCCTTATCCTTTCCCACAGAACTGTTTAGATGAAGAAAACTGTAGCTTTGCATTTGCAAGGTTTAGGAATCCAGAGAGGCAGAGCATGAGAGGGAAAGGAGGTGGCTTTCTGAATTCAAATGTTCTCTCTACTTGGCAAGCTAAAGACAAAAATAAAAAAGAATGTTTCCTGTTTAGAGACTGAAGTACTATAGACAGTCTTGGATTAGAAGCAGGCTGAAATTCCTGTTGTAAACTTCTAATTACTTTGTGTATCATGGCTTTTAGATACATTACTTTGCAAAGATAGTGAAGTTGTGAATATGTGTTAAAACAACTTCGTGCATATAAAGAACGAGTGTTGGTAAAGGCTATGGGAGATATAGTTACTCTCTGGAAATAGTTATCATAAAATCTTTGCTGGCAAAATACTGCAATTTACCCATTGCCAGTAAGTATTTAAATATACTCAGATCACCAAACTGACAACAGAGCGTGTTGTTACTTCATTGAAAGAACATGGGCACCAGGGACATACGAATGTTTGAAGAAAGACAAAAATGTAATCAATAGCTGTGGGGAAAGATCAGGTTGCATAACACTCAGGAGGAGAATTCCCTCCAAGATAAGCCAGGTGGATATTAAGGACACTATAGTCCATACAATATGTTCCAAATCCCATGAGGCTACTGCTGGTTTAAATGTGAGCAAATAACTGTACCTATAGACACATTAAACAACATTGAGGCAATACAAGCTCGAATCCTAGAATCCTCTGCTCCACCTCTGCTCTGTGCTGCAACAGGCACAAGGAAGCCTCAGTGTGGTGGGTTTCCAGCACTGAAGGTCTCCGGTGCTGGGAGTGCTGAGTCCAGGCACAACCAGAATTACATACAACCTGGCAGATCTTCACAGGTGATACCATCTGGTCAGTGGGAAGAGCAACAGGGAACCTTAAACCTTCCCCTCTTTCCCCTACACATGACCTTGCAACTGCTGTCGTGCTGCCCCCTCTGCAAATGACGTGAGGCCTCCTCTCTGCTCTGTCCCCTGTGATGGAAGGGAGAATCCTCCAGAAAGTTCAGCTACAGGGCTGTAAATTTCTGAACAAACTCTGAGTACACATTGGGTGTTTTGGGTCTTCACAGCTATATGTACAGCTAATAGGCTGGGTGCCACACAAAACATTTTGGTAGGTGTGGGTATCTTTCAAAACAAAATGTGAAGTGTCCTTTTCATCTTTTTTGTTTAGCCCAAGGACACTCAAGCCCAGCTTTTGCATGTCCTTGTAATGTCCCTCCATCTGGTGTCTTCTCTCTGCTCTGCATGGACATAGACCTGCTGGGGAGCACATCATGTATGATGGGGTTCTCTGTGTAGGTTACAGTTCTCCTACACACAGTTGGCACCTACAAATTGTTTGATTGTGGTGATGCACAAGGAATTTTATGAAGTTAGTTTTGGCTAACCAGTAATAGCAAAGCCTAGCAGTATGCACTGGGGAGGTAGGTGTGTGTATGATGAAGTGGGCTAAATACAATTCATAGGAAGCAGGAGGCACCATCTGCTTTGACACCAATGCAAGCACAAACAGCTTTTAATATTTTGCACACTTAAAATCGAGTAATTACCATCTTTCTGACAGCTTCAGTAGTGGCATGAAAGATGATTGGGTTCAGCATCTGATTTTGTGTGTTATCTGCTTCAAGATCCAAGTGGTTTTATGTTTTCATGTATCAAAGAAATGGATAAAAGTCTGGATATTGTGCCAGTGGACACATAAGGATCTTGATTGCTGAGTTATGGACATATGGGGATGGAAAGACATTCCTAAAACATTTCTGCTATGTGCCATAGACAGAGGGTAGATAAAGTATTTCAAAGTCGCATTGGATTCAGTGATCTAGTTTTTTTCCTCCCTCATCTTTACAATATGCACAGTTAGGGACTCTGTGTCTGTTCAAACATACCACATGCAGGAGAGATGTGTTGTCTGCATGGGGAAGCATGCCCGTTGCATCCACTGATCCCGAGGAGAGTTCTGTAAAAGTTGTAATTCTTCCCTAGATGTCAGAGTAGTTTGTATATTCACTTCCAGTATCCATTTAATTTTTGAACTCTAGTTGTATCTGGCATAGGTACTGATAAGGCATTAAACATAGTATTGTTTTCACAACACTGCTGGCATGTACAGTGCTTTTGGACAAGAGCATTGTTGCTTATAAGCCAAGTAAGATTGTGAGTCCACAAAAACCAGACACAGGTAGGGAGGATGCATGGGAAGTGGGGTGTGTGTGTGTGTGTGTGTGTTTGTGTGTGTGTATGTTAAAAGTAAGCAGAGTGAAACAAGAGAGAAGACACTTTTTCCAAAGGAGGAAGATTATCTGGCCTTTATTACAAAGACTTTTCCTTTTGGTGTTTTTCTTTTTGCTGAGCATGGCAGAGTAGAGATTCATCACAGAATCTAGAAAAAGAAGTGAGCTTTGATGAAAGCTGCACGTAATATTTTGTTTGTTCAGTGTCTCAAGAGCTATTCTAAGACTAAGGTTAGAGACCACCAAACAAATGCAGACTCCTGTTGTTTTGAAAAGACTTAATGGCAAATATATTTTGTATTTTCCAGTGACAGGTTCCTTCTGTGTTGTATTTTACACTGACAGTTTCTTCATGCTATCAATACTTGGGTTGCATTTTCTTTACATCCAAGTGCAATCAAGACAAAAACCCAAAATCATTAAAATGTTTTTTACAGTTATATTGTGCTGCACCTCTGCCAGTAGGAAGGGGACTCTTTGGGAGGAAAGCCCCTTCCTTATAGGTGTTAACATAGTATCATTTTCTGACCCCTGTTTTTCCATACACTTTGAAGCAGGTATATGTTAAAAGGTGGGGCTGGTGAGCCAAGTGTATTTTCCTCTATATATGCAAGTAGACAATAGAAGTCATGGACCGGAGTGTAAGTTTCCTACCACACATTAGCATTTTTACTGGCCAGTCTGCATTCCTCCTTTAGGGCTCCACCACTTTGTACTGATATGCAAGGGTGCTCCACAATATGCCATGCCAGGCAGCTCACCGTTATAACTTCATGTCTGGTTGAGGTCTGTGGGTCCTCTTGGAAACTTGCATGTCCACAGAGAGACTCCTGAATGCATAAACACAGAGAGATGATGGGGCAGGTGTTCCACCATGCTGACCCAGGGGTCCTGCCTACCCAGTCTCCAATAATGGTGCGTGTGTATCCCACAACTACATGCCAGGCAAGGAGGTACCAGGCAGTGTGCTTTCAGTGGAGTCTCAAGAAGAAAAGGACTTTGCTTTGGGAGCCAAAATTTACATCCCTTTCCTTTTTCATCCATTTTTCTCTGTCTACAGTTGTCATTATCTTTATGAATGCCCCGTTCCAGTCCTCTGCTGGATTTCAGAGGGTTGCTATGACACGTAGAACAGGAACTGAAATATATCCTCAGGACCATTCCCAAATTATCCCCATTTTGTGAAACTGACAGAAACCACAGTAAAGGCCTTGCTATGGAAAGGGAGTTTGGAGTGGCAGTTTGTTTTATGACTCTTAATTTATTTCTCCTTCAGTTGTTGGTCTCATGACTGACTCCTCCTCCCCTCTCCCACTCACACTGTGCAGTGTCATTCTGCAACAGCTTTCCTTACATTTCACTGTATATGCAGCCTCATAATTTTTACCTCTGTGAAATACTTTGGCATATAGACAGTAAGGAAAAATCTGTGTAACGAGCCTGATGCCTTAGAAATATTTTGTGTGTTCCTCTGCAGAGGATAGAAAGTGTAAAAACACAGGAGAAAGTATTCTGTGGAAAAAATGTATTGCTGTATGTTGCATGAATGCTGTTTTAGAGCTACAAATTCCTACACAAAGCATAATAAAACATAAAAAACATCTCTCCTGCTAGCAGTCTACACAAGAAGACACAGCTCAGTTGCCACGGGGGTTGAGGCTTGGTAGAAAAGGGTCAGGCACAAGGAGGGGAGAAAGAGAGGCCTTCAGACCCTTCCAAGGAGATGGCATTCTGCTTTTCTTATTTGCATGCTCAGACAGTGTAGGACATGGGTATCCCACAGGTATCCCTGCAAACCTGAACCCACGCTTGAATCACACAGCAAGTTGTGATGTAGATACGCCTGACTGTCCCTTTCCCAGGCTTTGTTTGGAAAAAGGAGATGCAGCTTAGGCTGAGATGGTGGGATGATAGTTTTCCTGTGTTCCTTACATGCACTGCATGGCCTCCCTGATGGGGATGCCACCTTGGCCACCCTGAGATGGGGAAAGAGGTCCATCTTCTACCTCCTCTCTTGCTGTGACAAGGCACCCACCTTTCTCCACACCATACCTGCCCAAATACTACTATTTTCAGGAAAGAATAGGAGGTGTGGGCAATGGAAGTAGACCTGGCTTGCTTTGAAGTCTCCTGAAGCTCTTAGCTGGTGTGCACATGTCTCGCCCTCCCATCAAATGTTGGGAAGGGAGGTCAAAAGAGCTCAGTTGGAAATAACTGCCAAGGATAGCAAATTCTTACAAATTAGTGTGCCTTTTGGGAAGGAGGAAGGCAGTGCAATTTTGATGAGAAAGGCTGCTTTCATTTTGGGCTTAATCGTGCGAGGTGCTGAGTGCCTTCAGCCCTCATTCATGTTGATGGGAACTGACTGTCCTCATGCTACCTGGCAGGCATGGCTTCTAGGTCAGTTCTCATTCCCCTCTCCTCTGCAGGCTGTCACTTCACTTTCTCAAGAATGTCTTATTTGATGTCATCTGTAGCACAGGGAATTAATGAGGTTTTCTTTCAGACTGTTCCCATTTATCCCCAGAAAATCAAAGGGACAGCTGTTTTCCTCTTGTAGAAAAAAAACCACTAGGTAGATGAAAGAGAAGAGCTGCTGTGATGCTTGTACCATCCCCTTCCCAGAGACATCTGAGGGGTTTTGGACCTATTTTGGGTCTCTGAAAAGAAGGGGTGGCTATTTGGTGTCTGACTATCCTCATGAGCTGCAATTCTTCTTTCTCATTTCAGTGTATTGCTAACCCTCAGGGAGCAACTCTGACCACACCATTCCTCAAGAAATGGATGCAAAGCATGCTTAATGTCAATGACATCTTAATCATCTGGCCTTTGAAGAGTGAAAAGGCCAAGACAAGTACTTCTGTTAGCAGGAGAATCCTAGTATTTGTTAAACAGGGACTGCATGCATCTAGTTGAGATGCCTCTCTGCTGAGCTGTGCAATTCACAAAATGTAAATGGGGTGCTTATCAGATGGATTATTTTCTGAAAGCACAGGCAAAATTACAGTAATTACTTTTCCTCCTGCTACGTTATCTGTATTCCCAAGAAACTTTATAACTTCATACAGAAAATAAATAAATATTTACTTATAGGATCAGAACAGCTGAGTAAAAGTTCCCTTCACTTCCCACAAAATCAGCATTTCTCCTGAACAAGAAGCTGTTCTTGGCAGCACAAGATTTTCACAGGGGAAGGGAGAAGCAGATACTGTTAGTGGAAACTTTTTTCAAGGAGAACACTAGATACTAATCTAGATCTTCAAGAAGCTATGGTTTCCTTAATTCTCACTTCTATGACATATCTTTGGGTAAGAAATGAGTTTTTTCTATTCTTCTTCCTTCAGCAACTGAGTTCTTAGGCACAGATTTTTAGATATACCCACCAAGGTTACTGCCTGTGAACAATCAATAGGAAGGACCCACCATTTTAATGTGAAATAAAGATTAATCTATGTTGTCAAACCACTTACTCTCCCTTAAGACCACTCATATACATACATTAGATTATATTTTGTGACTCACAAAGAATAAATTTGAAAGACTGGCTTCAAAGGAAAAAAAGTCATCTGCCATGGATTGTTCAGCTCATCAAACTGTTTAGATTATGGTGTTATTCTACCACCAACTGGTTCTACAGTATCATAGAGCTCTGCAGACAAGTAATAAGCGAGCCTTATAACACTCCCCCATCCATCCCAGATGTGAGCATTTTAACCTGGTTTAGTCACTTTTTTATTCTCATATATGAAAACCAAAAAATTTCTTGGGCATTTGTATTCTTTGTTACTCCAGCATGATAGTGCCCACTGCTTTTTATGTGTTTGTCCTCAAAATTTCCCCATGCAGTAGAAAGGGTCGTTTTGTTATAACCGAGAAACTGAAATGCCGAAAAGTTAGAAGACTTTTCTCTTGGCCGCCTGGGAAAGTCATAAGGGATCACGAGCTCCAGCCATGAATTCAACTGGGACCTTCTCACTCCCTTTCGAGATTGCATTTAAGAAAAATGGTTCACAGAAATTCTCACATGTCTAACCTGGGAATAATGCAGTGTCCTCATGGGGTATGTCTTGATCTAAGACTACCTGGCTGACTGTGCACTGAAACAGCCTCTGAATGCTCACCCTGTCCATCACATTCTTCAGCTGAGCTGTGAGAATAAGAACAAGCAACTGGGTGGTGCTACACACTTGAGCAAAAAGGCTAGAAGGACACCAATCCCTTTACTGATAGCACCAGGGTCTGAGAGCTAACTCCAAGTCCTAGGACACTTTATAGCTGGGCGGAGACCTTATAACGTTAACAATGCCATCCCCAAAACACCCATTTGACTTTGAAGATATAATCATCACAAAAATTCAACCTCATCCAGTTCAGTCCATGCTAAGGTCATGGAGGTGTTATGAGAAACATTGCTCTTCTGTAACACATAGGTGTAAATAGTTGGAAAGTAGTTCAAAATATATCAAGAAGCTAATCATGACTGCATAAACTCCTTGAAAGAGCAGCAAAGAGTGAAAATTGCTGATGGCAATTTCCACAGTAGAGTAATTTGGCTCAGAGGCAAAGAGAGTGGAGAGGTAGAGAGAGAATATATATGTCAGCGTGGGAGAAGGTGGATTCGTACAAGAGGGAGTGCATTAGAGTATGTGTGAGTGTGGAGGAGGGTTTGAAGTGAGTTTCTCAGAATTAGGGCAAATTCTGCATTCATAGTAGACCTTGCAGAGAAGCTGCATATGTGCATGTGTATACATATGCAGACATTTGAACTTGGTCACCTTGGGATCCTTAGTGTTTTTAAGACACTTCTCTGGAATATATTTCCAGTTCTTCTAAGTGTAAGGACAAAACCCTTGAAGGTGTCATTGAAGTCCAGATGAAAGTGGAAAACTCAGAAGATGTAGAAAATATATAAAAATATTTAGAAAATATATGTCAAAGTAGCAAGATTCTTTTTTCACAGAGTGGAAAAATGAAGGGGGAGGCGGAGATGGCAAGGGGGGACTTGCTATAATTGCCTGCTGGAAAGATGCTGGCTCACAGTCAATGTTTGTCAAAAGAGGAAATAATAGAGTAGGTAGGCATTCCACCTCCATCACTAGGCAGAGGAAGACATGTAGAGGATCCTGTGCCACTGAGAATAAGGAGTAGGAGTTAAATTGGCATAGATTCATCCTCCCTGTTTCACCATACCAGTGCCTTCAGGTAGGCAAAAAGAAGATGCTGTTTGCTGTAACTGGGGTCATTGGATGTACAGAGGAGTACACTACTTCTAAGAAATCAAAGGTTAGACCAGTGAGAAATGATTTTCTACAGGTCTTTAGTAGAAAATGTCTCTTTATTGAGTTGGGCAGTGAAGTAAATCCAAGGTCTTTATGCACACTGCATCTCCCCAAAATGTGTGCCAGGCAGAGTCAGATGTTTAGGGTCTGGTTCCTATTCATTCCTGCTTCCCCTGGTAATCCACTCTAGCATTACTCCAGCTTTGAGACTCCTAAGCACAAATTTTTGGGCTCATTTCCAGTCACTTATCTTTCCAGTGGGAACAGTCTACTTCTTACTTCTCCCACTTAGGCACAGCAATTTATACTTCTGATTCATGCTGTGGCAGACTGAGGGGAAGATTTTATAGCGGCAGTACCAATTGTCCCTATCCCACTGTAGCTTCAAAGTGCTTAGCAAAACCTCATGAGGTGTGGAAATGTATGACAAGAAAATACAGTGTTCATGTAAGTATCAGAATTGTCCTTTACATTTCCCTTAACCTCCAAAAATCATGTTTACAAAGCTAAAATTTCTTCTAATGAAGAAAATATATTCTCAATGGTCATTGATCATAAGTCATTGACCTCTTGCTCAGTAGCTAAAAGACTTTCTCTGACCCCAGTAACCTAAGGATGAATCTAAGTGTACATTGAGTTGTCTGTATTTCCTTTTCCATTGCAGTGATTCAGTGCAGCATTAGCTAAGGATGAACAACACTTATTAGAGCAGTTTATACAGAATAGCTATATTCCTCAAATTTCCCACAGTTAGAAACTCCTAGCACAAATAGTTCCTACAGGCAGTGCTAACGCTAAGAAAGCCCATCATTCCTTGATTTTGTCCTTCTGTATTAATTCTATAAGGGAAACAGATTACAGTCCTGAGATTTGGGCTGTCTGACCTTACAGGGCAAAACCAAGTTATTGGAGGTGAATGTTTCTCTCAAGATGCTGTTTTCTATTATGGTCTTCTTTAGGAGTGGAAACCATCTGGGATTATCTGTTCAAATAGAACTCTATTTCTAGAAGATTTTCAGCTTTAATACGTGCATGTGGCAATACTTGCAAAATAAAGGCTCTGTGGATTGTGCTTGGCCATACAATTTAGATATTTGTGGTGGATTTTTACATGTTTGAGTTTTGATTGTAAATTCACTCTATGCAGAAAAAATATAGAAAAGTATCAACACTGTATAAAGAAGGTAAACATCTTCCAAAAACTGCTTAATTGGTTTCCACTGTTTAAATGTCCTCTTGACTTAGGGCTATCACAAATTCTACATATAAATTTTTAAACTGGTTCAAAGCATTAGGCCACAATTTCTTAGGAATAATTTAATGGTAATGAAGTTAAAGATAGCACTCAAAATAACCACTTAAAG
This sequence comes from Grallaria varia, assembly GCA_013396735.1. NCBI lineage: Eukaryota > Metazoa > Chordata > Aves > Passeriformes > Formicariidae > Grallaria > Grallaria varia. The sequence continues at coordinate 944,697 of VWZG01002506.1, read as the reverse complement.
ATGCCAAATCATTAACACACACTTGCATAAATTCCACTTCCAAATAAAAGCTTTTACAAGATTCTGAAAAAGTTTTGCATGCTAGTAGTCCCCAAATACGCTCATGCACAACTGAAGTGTGATGCTGTATAAAATAAAGAAGTGATGGAAAAGTCAGCAAGACTCACAGGCCAAAAGCTACAAGAAATTCAAAGCACTTTTTGCCTATAGATGAAATTAATTTTTTTAATAGACTAGAAAACTAAGTGGCTCTCAATTTCCACCTTGGATCTGGCAGGCAGGTATGGTCTGTGATAGCCTAAGCTAATGATGAACTTGTAGGTGTCTGTACTGAGGATGACTAAGCTGCTATCATACACATAGTGAGTGCAGTTTCAGCTGCCTGAATATAGAAATACTGCTCCCTAAAACAGGCACCTATATCTGGGGACCCTAATAGGACTGCAGACTCTTTCAGCCTGGGTTAATGACTTGCTTTTCCACTGCCTGTAATTGGAACATAGTCACTCTGTTCACACACCAACCTTTGGGAGTGTAAACTGGAGTCTCATCCTTTGCAGAACCTACGTGTGAGCAAGGTGAACGAAGGCTTCGGTTGTGTCTCTATGATTTACTCCTTGTAGACATGGATGGCTTTGGACATCACCTGAAAGACACTGCAGTGTGAGAGAAACTGAATGTGCCGTGCAGTTCCCGTGGCCTGACGGCTCCTGTCTAGGAAGCACTGGACATTAAGGTTTCCCAGATTCCTGCCCAAGAAAGAGGGAACACACAGACCTGCAAGCCTCCAGTGTTTCTCTCAGAGTTCTCTGTGTTTATTTTCTGGGTTTATGCAGGACAAGCTGCTTGGTGCACATTGCTGACCTGGACTGCTGGGCAGTCCATAGACTAACTTCAAATCAGTCCTTCAGAAGAGAGCTGAGGACTTCAGAAGGCATCGTGTCATGAAGATATTTCTCAGTTGCTCTGTGGCCCTGGGAAGGGCTTCATTAGTTTCTTCCACAGTTCTCAGCCTACTCTTTCAATTTTCATTGCTGAACTGAGATATTGGCTTCCCTATTGAGAGCACTGGAGAAAGATACCAACTTCTCTGGAGACTAAGGTCTGATCCTCCTGTGTAGATACACTGAATCGTTACAGAGCTATTTGTTTTACAATTGATTGTATATTGATACTTTAAAAAGGAAACATTCAATCTGTCTCGCATGTTGGGACTAGTTCAAACAAATATGCTTTTAATGGTTAGGTTGTGATCAGCCTGCTTAAAAGGCAGTAACTTGGCACCAGAATTAGTGCGATCAGCTCTGTAACAATTTTTCACATTGATCAATGATGTCTAGTTACATCCAGACTAGCCATTAAAATCACATTCATTGATCAGACTATTGTTACCTGCAACGACATCGCTGGTGTTGGATGGAAGACCTCTTTACCCTCACAGGGATGAATCATTGTTGGTGCACATGTGCTAATGGAAAAACCATAGCAATCTTTGGCCGTGATGACTGAGTGGAGCACAAGCTGCTTAAAGTGAGTGAAGCCTCTCTGCAGCTGACATGTTACTGGTGAGATTCACCTGCAGACTAACAATATTCCACTGATCCTCAGACTGCCTTATGGAGGTGTGATCACCACTTACTCCCTCCAGTAGCACATCATCAGCAAGTCTCTTTTCAGTGGACACAATAAGAGGTCTTCACTCTACTGAGGTCAAGGAGGCTATGCTTGGGACCTCTGCTTTTGCCAAGAAGAGCTGCACTCTACCAAGCTGAAAGGCCGCCTCAGAGCATGAATGTTGACAGCAGTTTGAAGCCCACTCGATCTAAGTTTGAGTTCAAATACCTCTTTAGAAAACTACATTGTTCTGTCAGGGTTTCTTTGTATTTCCTGACTTCCTTCTGATGACTGGCATTGTATTTTCATAGGTAAGATTTTTGGGTTTGTTTTTGATGTTTTTTTTTTTTTTAAGTATGTCCAGGATCATATTTGCTTATCTGTGGCACTTTGTTGTGGGACAGGATAGCTACCTATGCCACTTCCACACCAGAGAAGCTCAGTGTGGCTGTGAATGGTCACTTGACAGCTTTCTCTGCTGACCTTACAGCAAACCTCTTTTTCAGTCCATACTTGGCCCAGGTCAATCACTTCAAAAAAACTTCAGGTTAAATCTAAGGAATGAGAGGGAGTTAACATGATTTGGGCTAGCACAGAACTGTATAGGGTCATTAAACAACTATTTTAAATTATTTTAAGATGCATTTATGATGTGTATATATATAACTTTCCCCCCTAAGTGTCTGGGATTAAAAACAATTTGAAAAGTCATTTAATGTTTAAAATACCATCACATTCTCCTGGCTGGTGATAAATACGGATTTTTACACTAGGGAAATGCACCTCTATTAATCTGATCAGCTTTTTTCTTTGTTTGTTTTTTAATTTGTCCCTTTAGAGACATTCTTGTAACCCCTTGGACATAATTTTTTTATTTTCCTCCTCAGAGATACTGAGATGATATTGAGTTACTTGGGAAATTAGATTTGTCAGCTTTATTTCTGGTTGCTGTCTAAATTAATTTTATAATTAAAACCCAAAGATGTGTGTCTAATGTGTATGAATCTACAAAAAGCAGAAAGAGGAAGAAGTGTGCTTAAGCCCATACAAAAGTAGTTTGACACATGTCAGTGTTACGTTTGAGTGCAAGAAAGGAAATATTTTTTGGCACAGAGCTCAATGAACATGTAGGCAAACCAAGCAAAAACTCATGAATCTGAAAATTAGTCTGTGAAGTGTTTGTAGTCACAGTCATTTTTTGCTAAAACATTCAAATACAAATTAATGGATTGCAGATTTAGTATGCACTATGGGGTTTGCTCATTTATACATTGATTACATATGTTGCATTTTGTATATAAGGCTGGGATAGGGAAGGAGAAGCAGGTTAATTCAGGGAGATCCTTTCCTACCCACATGCTCTTGACTTCATTTTCTTTTGATTCTGATAATTCAATAAATTTTAAGCAAGGGGAAATATGCATTTCCCACTCATCTCCTCTGTTCTACGATGCTTGGCATTATTGTTCACCACATATATTATAGCAAACCATTTACTTTGTCTGCATCACCATGACCTTTGTGTGATTTGCCTCTTTCAGAGGTATTGTGAATTGATCACTACCTACATGTATCAGCAGTGGCAGTGTTCTCTGCTGACTGGTACCTTCACAGAGTGGTATTGCTTTTGAAGGTAGCAACACCAAGGAGATGCTCTGCAGATTTAGGAGCAACCCAGGAAACAGCAATTACAGTCCCTACCACTGAAAATCCTCCTTCAAGTGGCAACATTTACCATCTGTTCCCTTGTTTCGCTAAAACTGGAAGTCTTGAGGAAGGCTATGGTCTAGCATTTCAGCGAGGCACAGCTGAAGACAGGTTCATTAATTGAGCCCCCTCTTAATGAGGTGGCAATGCAGGATCATGGATGCGGCTAAGAACTATATCTGTCTGCTTGAGAGCTTGAACTGGGATGAGACAAAATCACTGCCACAGATGCTCCAGCTCTCTGTGTTCTGCATATAATCACCATTGGCAGGTATTGTAACCCTTGATTTTCTAGCAGCTACCTGTGGTGAAGACGAAGTGCACTTTCCTCATGCTCGTTCTTCCCTAGCTAACTGCAATATCACACCAGTTGCCGTGATGCCTGGAAAACAGTGTCCTGAGTGAAAGGTGGAAGCTGATTCTTGTTTACGAGCATGGCTGGGCTGTGAAGACAAGGTCCAGCCCTGTTTACATGGGACCTGTTGAGCGAAGGCTGAATTCTGCCCCTCCCTGCCTATCATCAGAGGGAGGCTTTGTAGCTGCTTTTCCAGTCATATGGCACAAGCCTTGCGTCACACTTGCCCTCTTGAATTTAGGTGCTGTAGTAGTGTCAGTGCCTAAAGCTAGTTGCAGGTTATCCATGGTCTCAATTAGGCACTATAGTTTGGGTTTCTTGTTTCTCATATTTGAATGGAAATTTAAGGAAGTGATAGGTTTTGGTTCATCAGGACAAAGTGACTCTTAGGAGGCAGCCTTTAATCTTTGAAGACTAAATAATATTATCCATTTATATAAATTTTTACAGGTTCTCAGTTGCAATTGCTCATTCCTTTCTTCTTTGTAAACTGAACAGGTTGCCATTTACATGTAGATTTTTCCCTATGTATGAAATTGTTGTTATATGTATTGTATTATATTGCTTTGTGGACATTTTTCCTTTGCATTTCACTTCTACCTATATGACTTACAGTAAAATAAACAGAAATTATATAATGATAAAATAAAAGATGTGATGTGCTGAGGAAACAAAAAGCTATAGTCCACTTAAATGTTCTGGAGACCTCACACACACACACACAAACTCAAACCAATCTGTAGACAAGATGAGAAGGGATAAAGACTGGATTAAGAAGACCTGATAGAAGTCTTCTTGAGTTTAGCTTCATTAGAAGCTCAAGAAAAATATCTTACCCATCCCTGTGCTATACTTCAAGACCTGTATTTCTTGTGTTTTCTTATGTTACACAGAATGCAAGTGAGTGACTCTTAGAATTAGAATTCAGAGGACCATGTTTCTGAGTCGTGGCTACACGAAGGTATGCCCTGAAGACATCTGAGGACTATCTGAACACCCAGTGTTGAGAAGCGAGGTGTGTACCTACAGCTGCAGGTAGGGGATCAGTCTCTCGGGTGTCATCAGAACATGCTGGAAGGATAAAACCTTTCACAAGGTGATGGAAACTGGGGCAGTGGGACATCCTGCCTATCCAACAGTTGAGCAGATGAAAGTGCTTACCTGGACAAAGAAAAATTAGGACCTGCTCACTGGGCTATAGTACGAAGTGGCATGTACCTCCAATGAAGGGATATTCTGTAAAGTTAGTTGAGTGGCTGACATCTCACATCTTTGTCACTATGACCACATTCCAGTGAAAATCCTGGTATTTATGGCTTTTAAAAAAAATTCTTGGTAGGAAACATGCACTGCTTGGCTGAGTTTTGGAGTGTTGCTGAGTGGCTTTAACACTGGTTTTGGTCACAGATTCCCTTGCTTGTGTGTTTGTCCAGTGATGACTTTCAGACACCCAATAATTCAGAAAGAGAAGGTCAGCCCAAGCCTGTGTATCATCATGTAATATACCTGGGATTAGTAAGAACTTTTTACTAGTGAGTTATACTCTATATCATGGCACAAACATTTCTGCTGGGAGAAGAACCTTGGTACTCATGTGTAGCTTTAAACTTGTCCATCTCCTGCTTAGATACAAAACTGAGACTTTGTGTATCCTGAGTTATTTTCTTTGTTACTCAGCTCTTGATGTATGCTGCTATGCCGGGTTCTTGTGGGATTTTATGTTCCTTTTTTTGCCGGCCTAAACATTCTCATTCGGTTTGTTTCACAATGCATCAAATAAAGAGAGTTAGTGAAAACCTTACCTTAGATTAGTTACGCAAAAGAACAGTAGCACTGACTGTGGGATTGCCCACGAGGGTCCTTTTTATAACCTTCCCAAAGCCTTGAATAACTCACATAACTTAAACTCTGGAACAGATTTTGCTTTTCTCTGAATGTTGTTGCATGCTTGGATTGAGACACATGGGACAGGTATGGGCCAAATGGGTTTGGGAAATGAAACCTTATTCTAGTTATTTTTGGAAATATTTTTGCTGCTCATTCTCCTTTGGAAATTGGCAAATAAAGTAATTTCAAGGCTTTTAGTAAATTCAGGAAGAAGTTGTCCAGGTTGTTTTTAATTATGATCCACCCATCCTTGCTGCAGATAATTCATAGTTTTCTGTTCATAGTACAACTTATTAACTGCCAAAACAGGGCTTGAGCTACTTCAGAATAAACTTTCCAGAAGAAACCATGTAGAAAAAGGAAGTTCCAAAGAAGATAGCCCAGGCAGTACCATATTGCTTATCCTGGGTTCAGTTAGTAGAGTGGATTGAGCTGGGCAGAGGCTGTACAACCACAGCTGTGATGTCTCCTGTGGCCAAACTAGCCTGTTCATTGCTAGTGGGGATACGTCTGCACAGTACTGTGTGACAGTCACATCACTAGGTAGCCTTGATTAGGTTTTTTTTTCCCCAGGTCCATCCAGTTCACCCTCTGCTGTTTTTCTCAATGATACACATGACAGAAACCTCATCATTATTGAAAGAAATAAAAAATGTGAAGTCTGAATCCTAAACAGGTACAGATCTCTTTCTTGATTGCATGACCAATATACATCACTGAACTTCTGACCATTTGACCTAGATTTTTTGCTGTAAAGAAAAAGCTCTGGACTGCAGAAAAGCAACAGTTCAGTGTTACATCAATGAATGCCCAGTTCCATTTCACCTGGGCACACATCTCCTTGTTTTCCTTTGGACATTTGAACTGCACAGACCACAAAAATCAAACAAAGGCTGCAACTCCCATGTTATCCCTGCTCTTGACTTTAAACCTTTGAAACAATAGGGATTTCAGCCTCCACACTGAAATCTCTTCAAAGAGGAAGAGAAGAAAAGTGCTCATAAAAGATAATACTCTTTTTTCTCATTGCTGCTCCATTTTCCTGTACTAATCTTTGTTTTAAGAGCATCTCATGGCTATAAACTGCAAAGGGTTTTCTTTTGACTTAAAAAACCATCCCAAAGCATTCTGTGTGAATATAACATGAGCTTTTTTCTGTCTTTTCTAATAGGATGAACCTCTTTGCCAGCTACAAACTTCCGAATCTTCTTGCTCATTGTGAGGATTGAAAGAAAAGAATGGGATCATTAGGTTATATTTCTTCATTTATACTTCAAGAAAGGCTGCCCTCCCTTCCTCAGCAATTGGATAACTTCCTATCTTCCTTAGGACAGTAGTATATCCATTTTACAGATCAGAGATTCAAATCCCTACCTGAAGCTAAAGTTTTAACTAGCAGAAGTTCTGTGGCCTCGAATCAGGGTCAAATGTGTATTCTGCAGATGTCTCCTTCCTCTGTGGTTTGGACAGATGAGGCAAGGACCTCACAGTGATGGAAATGAAGTGGCAGGTGATTTCTGTAGACCTCTGCTGGGACAACATTAGATGCCTTCCCTGTCCCGCCCTGTGGACAAATAAAACACCTGTTTCCAGAGCTGTCAATCAAGAACTTTTCAGGGTAGGAAATGTGCTTTAGAAAAATTGGCTGTTGAGACACCATCTGGCTTCCTTCTCTGTCAGTATGTTTTATTGTGCAAAACCTTCTTCCAGTATAATCCTGCAAAGCAGCTTCTGCCTTGCAATTCTTTCTGAGACAAATCAGGCTTGAACTAGAGGCATGATGTCTCTCCATGGCTGTTCATCTTCTGAAGACAAAAGTGTAGATTCCACCCTGATGGGACTTTAGCTGACTCCATCTAACCAAGTGAAAAGTTCCATGCAGGGGACAGCTAGTCAGAGTGGAGGCGTGGAAATGACACCCTGAAATGAATTTTGATTACCTGACAAATATTTTCTTTCCATGAGTAATGTATATTCTCACTAGCCTTCAAGGACAAGGAAAATGTTTTTGCTAACATCACCATCAGCTAGTGATCTGTAGAGCTAGAGAGGCAGATTTTTCTTGTGGAGAGGTGCTCCTCTGCAAATGGAAGTTAGTATTGTCTGAGCTTATTTTTGGGATAGAGCCAACTGTAAAGTAATTTTGGAAGGTTCCTCTTTAAAGAGTCTCAGATACAACACCTGATGGAGCTGACTGCATAGGCAGAACCAGCTAAGGAAATGCACAAACGCTCATAAATTTAATACTACCATAGTTTACAATTATTTTGACTATGAATCTTATCTCTTCTTCTTCCCTGTTCCCCCTCTTAGTTTATAACAGGCTTCCAGGATGTCCTGGGATTTGTGTGGGGTTTTTTGATGGAATGCCAGGTTCTAACAAAATCCCTCCAGTCTCTATTTTTAATCCTATTTTATGGTCTTCTGTTGCTTCACTCCCATTCCTCTCACAAGCATACTGTGTCTTCCTCCTTTGAAATGCAAGTCAGCTTTTAACGTCAGCAACCAGATCTGCAAAGTGTACAAGTTTTCCAACCTCCTCCCCAGACACAACCAAACTAATCAGCTGTGTTCAGTAAGGAGCAGTGATAAAAACCAGAAATGCACCAGAGGGTTAATTTTTAAACACCACATCTCTAATAAGAGAACTGGTTTTGTTGGGGTTTTTTTCCCAGGGAAAGTGAAAAAACAAAAACAAACAAGCAAAAAAAAAAAAAAAAGAGAGAGAGAAAATGTACCTAGTTAAGTGCATATTGCTATTATACTGAGCTATTTCAGAGCAACTCCTTGAGAATTAATCTTTTTCTGGTCTTAAGTCCTGGAGCAGCCCTTTAAATTCATATCCTATCTTCTTCCAAATTAACTGGTCTTTGCAGACAAGCCCTCGGCTAACTTATTCTAAAACTCTAAAATAGACAAACCAGTGTAAACGCCAATGCCCAAAGGCCTAACTCAACCAGCTTCTCACATTAAAGGCATTATGCTTCGTCTGCATCAGACTTTTAAAATGTATCAGCTAACATGCACTAATGACATGCATTTAAACCCTAGTCTAGACAAAGCCTGTGCGATTGCCCTCTGAATGCTTGATGCGATCAGCTAACATCCTGACGGCAGATCTGATTAGCCCCTTTTAATCATGAAAGGCTATAAACATCACAGAGTTATCCAGACTTTCCCCATAGCAAAGAACAAGGCTCTGCACGGGATCCAAGCCTCAAAATATCCTTGTGGGGTGAGACCTTTGCCTTTGCACAAACAAGCCTATCAGTGGGGATGGAAAAGCCAGGCTTTAGCTGACAGGAATGCATCTGTGCAGAGGAATCTGTTACACCACAAGGATGAAGAAAACGATGCAACAGTGATTTCCTTGGATTACTGCTTTGACATTGGCGATCAGCTAACAGTCTGATAGGAACAGGAGGTAAAGAGCTGAACTGGAGCAGAGATGTGGCTGCATGTCTGTACACTGTAAACTGATCAGTTTAATTCACGTAACAGTTTTTCTCCGCACATTTTAAAGCAGGTTTTGAAAAATTGGAAAGGATAAAAAAAAATTAAAAAAAAAAGATGCAATGATTTGAGGAAGAGAAGATAGATGCTTTAGAGCAAAACACTTAAAAGCTCAATCTGCCTGTTTTATGAGAAAGAGTACTGAAAAGTAAATAGACTACAATATATAAATATTTTCACGGGAAGAAAATATGCAGTACTAAAGGATTATTGATCTTGCCAAGAAAAGCAAAACTGGCTAGAAGAAGCCAGAAAAAATGAAGTTAGGAAGTCAGGGCACAGTTTTGACCATGCTTATCTCTTCTAACAAACTATCAAGCCAAAAATTATCTTTTTCATTTCTTGGTAACCTTGATGGTGGCTGGATGTTTTATGGAAGGTGTATTTGAATCCACCATAGGCTATTGGGACTGCTACAGAATTAACTGTGATATGGCTAAGATACGAGCAGTCCAGGCTGATGATTTTTTTTAGGCTTCAATGTCATGCATATAAAAGTACATAAATTGGCAAGAAGTACCTACCAGCCAGAAGTCTAAGCAACTGGTTATAGTATGTCTGTGGTAGGATTTCAGGAGTGCTCTCTGCTAGGTTTAAAGGAATATATATGTTCTTCCTCTCACAGCCACCCAAATATCCCTGTTAAGAAGGAGTGTGACAATGGAGTGAGCCCATTAAGTCTGAACAGGCACAGTGTTACCCAGCGTGAGGCAAAACACTTAATCAAAGGTACATCCGAGTGTATCTATTTGATTTTGCTTACAAACCATGATTTCCATGAATTCAATGTAATGGGCTTACATAGTCAGAGGATCTGCATCTTGTAAGCATAATTTCCTGATTTGGCTGCTTTTTCAATTGAATTACGTATTCTTGAAACAGTCAGGTTTAACCCAGTAAATAAACAGTCACTTTTTGCAGTCCAAGCAGACACACTGACTGTGCTCTTGGAGAATCTGGAATAAGAAATGGCTTCCTCCAGATTGTGTCCTACTTTATAGGCACTTAATGCCAATAAATATAGGACAAATTTGTCTTTCCTGAGTAACTCAGCAGTTGCTTCCAGAAGAGATTGATACAGAACAGAATCTGAAGAAATTTGCTGCTGTTTCTACTTTTTTTTTTTTTTTCGTGGGAAAAGTTATGGTAAATGAGCTTCAGATCTTAGCAGAATAACTTGAGTGACAAGTCAGGGGTCAACTTGTAACCTTTCACAAAAAAAAAAAAAAACAAAAAAAAACCAAAAAAACCCACAAAAAACAAAAACAAACCAAACCAACTAATTCCTTTCCCTCCTGTTCTCCCAAAATCTTACTCCCCAAATTAATTCACATCAGCAGAGAACATTTTTGTCTTTCTAACACTGACTGTCAAAACCATTCTGATTTTAAATAAAACAGTGCCTGCAAGACCAGAATTTTGACTTAAGCAAACCACCCAGAATGCTCTTACAACAAATTTTCCAGCTTTAGGTTTCACAGCATTTACTGCACATCTTGTGTAGCTAAATGTAGCATAGCTTGATACAGGATTTTCTCTAAATCTCAGTATAGCTATTCCTTAAGTGAATGTGATGCTCTGGCAGTCCTGAACATGCAAGTTTTGCCCAAAACACACACACACTTCAATAAACAATTGACTCCACTATGTGCAATAGTACAAGGAGATATTAAAAATTTCCTTTTCAGTGATGGGGAAAATGCAGTTTTCATCAAACATGATCAAACATGAAGTATGTCTTGTGGACATAAAATGCAGTTTAACAGAGAGGTTACACTCATCTCCCTTTAGTGTGCAGTGTGAAATGCACATTTCTTCAAGTGGTTTTGCAGAGTCTATCTCTTAAGCCTTCAAGTGGAAATCAGATACAGTGCAGTAAGAGGCTGGCCCTCTAAATTGATGAAAGTTAACCCTGTAATGGCTCCAAGACAATTCAAAGCTGAGGATGGTCTAAAAAGGTCTCCTGGGTGAAAAGGAGTTGAGGCCAACTGAACTTCTAACTCCCTGCAAAATACCCTCAGCATGTTGGGAAGTTGGAAACCAAATCTTTTCCTGCTCCACTAGTCCCTATTTGAGAAGAGGGAGCACTGCTGTAACTTCCTTCCATAACTTGCAGTTGCATATCAGGCTGCTGCACAGTCTTGTCTCTTGCGCTCGTGGTTAGCCTGATGATGTCTTGTCTCTGAACTTTCCTTGGTTTTCTCCACTACTGTTGTGAAGATCCTGCTAACTAAGTGGCTTTGAGTGTTTGCCAAATGTGCATCTTCCTTCAACCTGACTCAGCTAGACAAACTTGCTATAGGTCTCGTGGGGACCTGTGAGGATCATCTAGTTCAACTGCCTGACCACTTCAGTGTTGACCAAAAGTTAAATCACGTCATTAAGGGCATTGTACAAATGCTTCTTAAACTCTGATAACCTTGGGGCATTGATCAGAGGGCATGAAGCCCCTTCCACTATTTGACTACCATCTCAGTAAAGAAATAGTTCCTAATGTGCAGTCTAGATGTCTTTCAAAGGTGGCTTGTTATTCATCTCATTCTATGAACTTCAGGACTCCAAGCTGAATGAATACCCCAAGGGTCATCATAAGGACATTTCAGCAGCTAAATGATGGGGCTGAGCATTTAAATCTGGTTTCCCCCAAAGCCACTGAGCACACAAATTAAAGCCAGTTCTGGGGCCCAATCTGATATTCATCAGGATGTCTCAGAGTTTCAAGCTCTCAGCTGATAAGTTACTGTATGACAAGATGTCTACAAGCTACTCATACTGAAAATTTAGGTCTTCTTTGTGGTATCTAAAAGCCAATGAAAAAGGTTCCCTTTTAGCTGGTACTACACAAGGACTAAAAAGGTACTTCCTAAAGCTTTGATGGTTTAAAGAGACATGAAAAACCCAGGAAGACAATAGGAAGAAAAATTACATGCAAAGCAAATATGGTGATTAGCTTACAATGTTCTGTCAAAATGGAAATGTTTTGTGACTATCTGGGATTGGAGTTGTTTTGCGGGAGAAGAGATGAGCTAACAGGAAAATAAGGAGGACACAAGAAAAGGTAAGGACAGAATATAATGAATAAATATGGCATGGAGTAAGCTGAGGTGAAAGTTTTCTCACATCTCTTTTCCCCAGTCTAAGTGCCATCCATACACATTTATGTTACAGTACTTAAATAAGAGCTGTCAGACCTAACACATTTTTGCTCGAATTATTCATAAAACTGTATGATCACAAGAGAAGGAATTGTTACTTGGATTAAACTGGTTACTTTTCATTTACATAAATGGAATATAATTACTAGTTTCACCCGAGTGACTTAATACATGTTCTGTAACAACCATGATACAGTGTATTTTATTTTTAAAAATTTTGTGTGTACTGCCTGAAAGCCTCATTTTCTCCCATAATTGACCTGATAAGTCTTTCTTTTCCCCTTTTGTACACAATTAGCTTTTCATTTAATATTTCTATATTCCAGGTAGATGCCAGAAGAGCAATAGGTCCTAAAGTACTAATCACTAAGAGCCATGTAGGAGAGTTCCCTCTTTACTAATTGCATTTGACACTAATTGCTGTTAATTGAAGAACCTGAGTGAAACCTAACTCTGACATGCATCTGGATACTCCCTGCATCTGTTTCAATTTGCCATATTTCCCGCTGTTGGTGCCCCACTTCATAGGGTCAGCTCTCCTGACTCTCTCCTCTGCCTACACAGAGGTGTGACTTGGAGGAGTTTCTTATCCAGCACCATGCTAAATGTTGTACTAATGCAGTTCTTTAAAGCAAGGCTCTGGGAGGAGAAATTCCTTCCTTACCCTCCTGGCTTGGTTGGTACACATGCTTTAGCTTTTGTTGGCGCTTGCAGGAGTGCTGTAGTGCTGTGTGTTTGACAGTAAAACATACATGATAATTTATATTAAGGTTCCTACCTAAGGGACACGATGAAAAGTGCTTTATTCCTTTCCTTGGCTGGCCAAAGGCCAGAAGCTTTAGCTGGATCTTAGAAGTAACTAGATGGATGCATTGCAGTTACCCAGCACAACATGGAAAATGAGATATGTGAAGGTGATCAGTTTTTACTTGTCTGCTTGTTGAAAAAAATCAAATTAAATCTGTTCAGCTATACAAATGTCCATGCTGGTATTTCCTCTACCAATATTTTGAATATTTTAATCTGAGCTAATATTGCAAGCTCTTTTTTGATTCATAATTAATCAAGTTATCTGAAATTAATAGCTCAGGTAGGAGAAAGATAAATTCCAGGAGACCCTTGCTGGATTGATTACAATTCAAAAACATTAGAAGAAAAACTTATACAGACAATATGGTAGAAGTCATATTTATTGATAAAAATTAATATATCTGCTATAAAATTTGTAACAGTAATGCAACTGAATATTCATTTTGATGAATAAACCTGAATGTTACATACCAAATACAATACAGTAACACTGGTTTCCTCCTTATTTACATGTTTATGAAAATTGATATGCAATCCATGTTAAAAGAACTTGTAATGGAGAATAGTTACATTAGAAAAATAATATTCTTGATAAAGCATTCTTGAGGACTCCAATCACATTTTCAGGCCTCTTCAATAAGGCAAAAATCCCTGGTACAGCATATAACTTAATTTACAAAATACAATAACTTCAGACACATCTTCAAGTTTTCTTTTGGTATGCTTTTCCTCACTGTAAAATTACTCAATTTTCTTACTAAACAGAAAGAGCTTTCTATACCAAAACTTAATGAGTTCTACTACATATTACACATACATCGCTGTAGCTTAGCGACCATAACCGGGCAATCTTTCTCCTTAACTGTTTGCTCAATGAGCTTTTCTTAGATGTAGGACATGTAGTATTTTGAAATCATTATGACTGTGGTATCTTTCTCCAGTTTTCATAGGAAACAATCTGTCACATTTTGAAACTTTTTTTTTAAAATTTTATTTTATTTTAGGAACTGGTGCACAACTACATTTCCACTCACAAGAGAACGTCACAAATGTAACTAAAATTAGGCTTGGATAACTTTGAAAACATACTACTGTGTGCCCAAACCCAAATTTCTTACTTTAATACTTTATAACCCTGCCATGCTCTAGGAATTCTTCTTCTGCATAGCTTCATTACTAGTCACAGTCAGACAGTTTTAATTCCTTCAAAGGCACAAAACTTCCACCTCTTTTCCAGTGTTGCTCCTACACCAGTGAATTCTTGTTTAAACATGCGTGGCAGTCTCATCAAAAGCATTTCTATCTCATTTGCAGAGATCTGAGAAAGAAAAAAAGGTAAAATTAAAGTGAGAAAGCTGGTCTGTAGATTAGGAAGAGGAAACCAGAAGAACAGGGATAATGGACGGGGCAGGGTGAGAGCAGGGAGGAATCCAGGCCAGGTAAAAACAGCCAACCACTATTACTTTTTTAGCCTTAGCCTGACATGAATATCCAGAGCCTAAAACGAGTGCAATTTCCTTGCAGGAATTATTCTGCTCTTGTAAGTAGCATCCCACTGTAAAACAATGACAACTGCTGTGTTGGGGCTGTGGTCACACAGTGTGTTATGAAGTCCACCTAAGAACTACGGTCATGGGTATACTTGTGAGGAGGAGCAAGCAGATGGGACCTTGTTCTTCTTTCTCAGCCTATGAGCTCTTGAATTCTTCTCCCAGCTCCAACAGTCTTTCTCTTTCAAAAAAACTTCAATCAGCTCCCTTTTGTTACTCAGGGTTGACAATCCATAGAGCCATCTTCTCCCAGTCTTACCCAGCCCCATATAAATAAGCAGTAAAGTTATTCTGCATTGGTCAAGATGTTTTTATAATTTTGAAACCTTAAAGACTGGTCACCTTCCTAATGGGAGAGACACTTTCATTACAGAAAACACTTTTACAAAGGCAACCTTTCTGGTATAATCAGTAGGGAAGTCAAGAAATGAACAGTCATAGAAAATGAACCATTCTATCCTACTGCTTCTAAAATGGTGGTCATGAAAGGAACAGCAAACAAATCTATGGGTGTTGCCTGATATCCACAGGCGTCTCCATGGTTTGATAGGCTTCCCTGGCAATAATGATATTTCTGCTTATTCATATTAGTAGGAACCTTCCATGGTGAAAACTTTTCTCTTTAAAACAGTACATAAACATAAAATGTGGTAATTATACCTCAGTACACCCAAGGGAGGTGATAAAATATGTATTGCCTCTTATTTTCCTGTAGAGATTAGTGCAGCATAAAGATTAAATGATTTGTTAAAGGTGGAACCAAAAATCAGTGTTGGAGACTGTCTAAAGCCCCAGAATGATGAGATCCATCTTTTAAGTACTTACATGGCAGTAATGGATATCTATGGGCAATATATATGAGCTCTATACTGAGCCCTCAGCCTGCACAGGTATGCCGACCTTATCATTCCTGTTCAGGTGAAGAATGACAGGCTAACTATGGAAAGTAACTGAAATTCATCTCTGAGATTGCATCTCTGGATCGTGTTATTAGGAAGCAATTTTTTTCTACAAGCAGTTACTTCCAAAATAAACCATCAATGTCCAATTTTGCAGCTTATGTTTATTATGCAGTAGGTAGATCCACTGGTAGCTGCAGAGATGGAGACAATGCTCCTTCCATGAAGGCTCTGTTTGCAAGTTAAGGGTTTGCTCCTAGCAGCCTCACAGAAGCTAATGTGTTAGTCACATGAGTAGAAATTCAAGGACAGAGCCCACAGTCATGCACAAGAAGGGACTGCAGCAGTGCGAGGGGAGAAAGTTGAAGAGCTCAGTGGGCATAAGCAATGAGCAGCAGGGCTGGAGCCTAACGAGTCCCTACTTTAGATGTTTGCTCTTACCATTCAAGAGAGATAGAGCTGGTGGGGTCATCCAGGGGAAAAAGCAGTTGAAACTTAGCCACACACTGTGTTAAGGAATGACTTGAAAGATAACTGAGGAGATTAAGAAGACTGCGTGCTGCAGGAACTGGGGACAAGATGAAGGAAAATGTACATGTGGAAGAGGCAGGGAATAGAGAAGCAGAAGAGTAATGGCTGTAGGCCTGAAGCTCTGGATGCACCAGGTCTTCATAAAACCAGACATTTAAAAAGAACTGAAATTCATCAGTTTCTCACTTCTTTCTACCATCCTCATCCTCTACTCCCTTTTCATTCATGGTGGCAGTGGACTGTAAAACACTAGCAAATCTGAGTTGCCAAGGCCTAAAGACAGTGCCTAAGAACTTCATCATCCTTCCTCACTCATCGATGCAACCTGTCTCATTACTAGTGGGCTTCTAGCTCTGGCTCTCCTCTGCTTCTAGCTCTACACTTCTTCATAGAAACAGAGGAAGGATCCAGGATCCTCCAGAAACATGAAGCAGCCCATCAAAGCAGTTGGAAGGTGGTCTTAGCTACGGCTGGAGGGGCTGTTCAGGTACAAAATATTACCAGTATCAAAGAAGTTGTGTTGCAAGAAGATCTGAGAAAGCACCATCATACAAGTATTGGCAGATGTGGGGCAGAGCTGTGGCTGACCGCTGGGTGACCCCTGCAATCTGCTAAGTGTCTCTTGAAGCCTAGCATCCTGCAGAGCTGCTGTTCAGCACTTAAGAGTAGCAATCACCTGATCCAAAGTGGCTATTTCACAGCTGAGTGTCTCACCCTTGACTTGCTTGATATTCAGTGCAGAGGAACAGGCCCTTTAGGGGCTTGATTTCATCTCATCCTACAGTAGATATTAAAAAATAAATCAAAGAATCTTATCCTACAGGTATGTATTGACTATGGACTGTACAAACCTATGCATTAAATACTTTGCACACTGTTGTGTGTCGGCCTCACTTTTGCATTGGCTACACTTCTCTGAATTTAGCAGTAAGGTTACTCAGTTTCTTTATGAGGTTCTCTCTGTTGCCGAGTGGAGACAAAGGACATGATACACGGTCCACTCATATGTTCATGAAAGTACCAGTTCATTGTGACCCATGACTAGCATCTTTCAAAAAAATAAGGCGCCACCTCCAAAAACTGCACACTTTGATGACCCCGGGTACACCTGCCTTTTGTTCTGCTTTCTTTCTCCTCAGCTATATTTCAGAATCTTGTGTCATAAAATCAGCTGCTAGTCTTTGCCCTTTAAAGCTCTGCTCTTCTTTTCCACTAAGAATAGCTAAGCAGTGCGAGGCAAAGACCTCAACACAAGCACGTGCACTGTAATTTGCAAATGAATAAAGACTGCAAACCCCCAAGCCCCATATCCCATTATCTTTCTAATGGAAACGCAAGAAGAGTTTAACCTGCAGTAAAGAATAATACAATATTTCTATAGAGAAAACAGATTTTGATTAAATTTTTTTACCCTAGAGTCCAGCTGCTGCATATAAGACCAAAGATATTCTATATTGGCTCCAAAAGGGTGGACGTGAAGAAAAGTGGATATGATACCTGTATTAAAAAACAAATGCAAACAAAGTATTGAAATTACCTCAGACACCATATCATTAATACTGGCAAAATAATTCTGAATAGTCTGTTCTTGTAGGTTTTTCAGTATGAATTAGGATTCTTATTTTTCTTACACAACCCAATAAACATAACAAAATGGCACATTTTTAATACAGTCATAGTAACATGCTAAATACAATAGCTCATCTTCAGAAACGACAGCAGTTAGGAAGTAAGTGACCAGGATAATATACTGATGAATAAAGGAATTTCTAAACAAAGCCTTGCTGGAAGCATTTCAACTACCAATTTTATGCTTGGTTTACCAATATAAAATTGTGGATATTGCAATGGTAAAATTATTGCTTTTTCTCCTTCACTGGATGCTGTGTTGTGAAAACGTTTCATATAATTGTGTCAGAAACCTCACTTCCTCAAATTTTTCTAGTAATTATGCTGATGCTGGTTATGAAAAGTGTTTAATCCGTATTACCTTTTACTGCTGCTGAAGAAAACACAAATCCTTTCTGACATATTTGCTTATTTCCTTTCTCTTAAAAGAGAGCCTGTTCTGTCTATCTTCAGTGTTATTTTCAGGATAATTATAAAAGGTATGAGAATAAAAGTGACTTAGGAGGAATCAGGATCTAAGTCTAGAGATTTCTTCTGCAGTGACAGCACTAATAGTGATGACCAGTGAAAACAAGATTTGGGTCATCAGTATTGCTATTAAAGGACTATCCTGTTTCTCCTCTTCTAAACAAACAATGAAAATAGAAAATGGCATGTGTGTTACTCGCTGTTTGGGGACAGTTGAACTGTAAGAATCAGAACAAATATTTTCAACTCTCTTTGGATGGGTTTCTTAGATGAACTACCCTAGGGGAAGTTTCTTATACTTAAATCATAAATACCAGGATTAAAAATGCTTACAAATGACAAAAATGGGTCACTGTATCTTGTGTACTGCAGGCCATACTGCTTTCTTGATGCTGAATGAATTAGGATAATCTTGGATTTCATTTTTCCCCAAGTATTGGCCATGGTTGAAACTGATAAGGAATATTTAACTCATTTTAGACTGGATTTACAAAGAACACCTTTTTACTCTCCTCGTTTTTCAAACAGTGTTTACAGACTTCTAGTCCTGCATAGGGAGTGGTATGTATTTAATTTTATGCTATGGCAAGCCCTAGCAGCAGTTACTGTCTTTGTGCTATGGATGACTATAAGCAACTACAGAAGAGCTCTATGAAGCAAAAGCCAAGACTTCCACACTTGGATGGGTTGACTGGAAATCCAGTTTGTGCTAAAATCATATATTACCAGTGTCATTACATTTGTTATGCAGTTCCAAAGGCTTTTCAATTCAGGATGTTCAAAGCTAGGAATTTGTAAATATTTTGTATTTACCGACTGGAGTTCCATGATAACTTTTTAGTAATTTTTATTTTCTTTTATGCTCTTTTCCTCTAAGACAACATTGTATTTTTTAAAAAATAGACAAACTTAGTGAATAGATGGGGGTAAAGCCCATTTTTCCCTTGCCACACCTTAACATGCCTTAAAGAAAGAGATAAAATGAAATCTATCTTGAGGAATCTTTTGCCTTTGAACTGTAACAGTGAGCCATTTGTGGGGGTATTATGACCAGTAATATCTGAACAGAGAACATTCTGTTTATCTGAGCGTGTCACTGAACACCTGATATATGGGACTCACTTTGGGACACTGCCACTCCCTTGTTAAAGTCAAATAATGGCTCACCTATAAAAAAGTTTGTTATTCTCTAAAAATTCAATCCTTGCTGTCCTTCTCACAGAATGATCTTTGAACAGATCAAGTACTGTTCACCACAATTAAAAGTTCCAGATTTTAGTATAACAACCAGAATTCAATCAATTCTTACATTTCTGTATATGCCACTGTTTCGCATCTCACCAGTCACAAGGAGTTTGTGTACTAAGCCCTTTAAATATTTAAATACATTCTTCACTTTCAAATGACCTTTTTGGTCTGAACTGAATCCGTGAATTGGTGAATCTGTGCCTCAGCAATAAACTAGAAACTTTCCTGGTGCTTAGGTGATGCAAATGAGTTGCATTTAAACAAATTAAGGTAGTTTTGGAACTATCACCTACTAGGATACTGCTGATTTTGTGAAAAGACCAAACCAAAGAAATGAACCCCATTCTTTCAAGTCAACATTTCTGTTGTCATGGCACAGGGTACACTTTGGACCTTCAGGCTCCACAAAAACCTGCCCCACTGAAACCAAATGCAAAATATGCACAGGCATAAATGGGGAAGGTTCTCTCCGAGGGTAGCACAGGTACAGTCATGTCTGTGTGGCTGAAAGCCTAATACCAGTTAGGTAGCCCACTGCCTATAAGCTTTAGCTTTAGGCACTCTTAGAGTTTATTTTAAAGATTTTATTCTAGGTAAAAGGCTATAACAGTCCTTGTGGTATTCTTCATAAATATTCATATTGCTAATTCTCTTACCTAATGTCAAAAGCATAAATCTGGCTTGCTTAATACATGCAGTGTACATAATTTTGCTTGGTAGTTTGCTAATATTATTTCCATCCCCTTCTCCTTCACCATTTTGTCTAATAATCATATAAGAAGCTATACAATTCTAGGCTGCTAAATCTTGATGAAAATACAGTCTTCATACATTCATGCTCAACTCTAAATATAGATAGTGCAATTTTCTTCATATCTGAAATCCTTTTATCAAACTCTGCAAAATTTTTTCAGAAAGACAAAGTTCACTTGTATTTTAGGATTTCTCTTACTAAAACCCATTCTGAATACAGATGAAAAAAAAAATTTATTTTTTAAAATTTTTACTTTTGTTAGCACAAAACTGTGAGGAAACACATGCAAAACAGAAACCTGTTAAAAGGAATTTTGGTCTCAAAAATCGCCTTTGGAGTTATCTTACCTATTAATAGTGCCTCTTTCTCTGATTTTAGACCCGGGCTTCGTTTCTCTGAGTTTTTTTCTCTGTCTTGGTTGACCAGTGCTACTGTCAATACATTGATTTCCTATAAAGTTTAAAAAAACAAACAGGTGGTCATGTAGATTTCATTTACTCCAATTAAGTGTGTCTGCTTCCCTTCAACTCTATAAAAAAAATCATTACTTTAATTCACATCTAAAGACAAGACAATTATAAATAATTGATTTGTTTGCAGAATATTAAGACACATTTTGAGCTACCTTTAAGCCAAAAGCTGCCAAGAAGAGAAATTTTGCTTGTAGAGTAAGTAATAACTTTGTTGCTAGTGCTTCTTCATTATAACAGCTTGAGAGATTGTGCCATAAATTGTGGGGATGGTCAGAAAACTCACATTTTCTAGCTATTAAAGCTGTAAACCAAGACTGCCTCTAGGGAACATGGATGGAAACATTCAGCTACAGCTATAAGAGTAAATTCAGCAGTCACTGGCACTGTTTCTAGCTACTGGACTACAACCATCTACGCTGTTGCTCTTTTTGATGAGTGCCTGGCATGTCATTGGCTCATCCTAAACAGTTCTCAGGCACGTTGTGGGGGTCAGCACATTTCAGGAAGACCATTCCTAACAGGAAAGCTACCTTGTTTTAAGGACTGAAAGAGCACGATCCTTAAGGGCAAACGAAACAAGGTTCCTGCTCTTGAGCTCTTTTTTTATTGCACCCGGGTGGCCTGAGGCATCTAAACCTCAGCCAAGTGATCGCATGTCAGATGCTCCATCAGAAGTACCCAGGTGATCGTGTGACACAGACCGCTCTTATCCTGGTCATATGTGAAATAAACTAATTATCTCTATTTCCAAGGTATGTAAGCGGCCTCAAAGTGTATTGCACAATACTGAAGCACATACATGGGCTGTTTCCATGGAGCAACTGATATGCAATAACTTGTTTCTCAGCGAGGCAGTGACTCACAGCACTGCATCTGCTCTGCAAAATGCTCAGCAGTTCCATGCAAAGCCTTGGAGGCAGAGAGCATAGGGCTGGGGATATGATGGCATGAGGTGGGACTGGGAAGGAACAGTGCTCTTTTTCTGTTTGAGGGAGTCAAGGTAAGCAGCTGGAGGTTGCTTGGGACTGAGCAGCCTTAAATGCAAGCACATTTGTATTATTCTGTGTAACAAAGTGGCCCATTTAGAACATGCCCTCGGGGTGGTGCCTTGCTCCAAAATTCTTGGCAAGCATTTTTGGCAATAAAAGAGGGACACTGGGCTTGGGTTGCTCTAAGGCATTTCTGAAGTTGTGAATAATATATGCTGAAAAAAGGCAAAAACTCCAAAATATGTTAAATGTGCCTGTTTATAGATGACTAAAAGCTTCACAATATGTGAGATTGGTAAAACGAGTCAGGAATTTCCTCATTCTCAATTGAAAAAGAAAAAAAATGGCAACAAACAACACAACACACAGAAAAACCCTGGTGATGTAGCCTGTGCTCTGTATGGGCTGTCTCCAAGGAGCAGTTGCTGGATAGGCAGTGCCTGATGGCTCAGATTCATCATGGGTTCAAATGCTCCCTTGTGTTGCGAAGAGGAACAAGTTGCCATGTGTCAGCTAAGAAACTCTATGCACCTATGAGTGACATACATGCATTTGTGTATCCTTAGCCCCTGGCACCAAGGGACTGCGACAGACCTTAGCCCACACTGAAGGAAGAGAGATCCATTCAGTTGTCTGGGGTTTGTTGCATGTCTCCTGCCAGAGATCCATGTGTAGTTGGGTACATGTAAGCTAGTCAGCCTTTGCTGCCTTTTTAGTTAGAAGAAATGAAATAACTTTTTAGTTGTGTATTTTAGTTTTGGGAGTCTGCAGTTTGAGAATTGTCAGTGATCCTTTCTTAAAATAATGGTGTTTCTGAGTGCCCTGGCAGCTACATCACCTTGACATTAACACTCTTGTAGCGTTGTAATGTACAGGACCCATTATAGCAGCAGCAGTATGTTCAAAATTGTCCAGTACTGTTGAATCCCCTCCTGACACAGCCAAAGGCTAATGCAAATACTGATGTGCTGCTGGCCATGACATCCAAGAACAGTGAACGAAAACCCAGGAAAGAAACAGAAATGAGAAGTGTTTACATGAATTTCTCCAACAGGGCAGTAATGACAAGGGGGTTACAGATCAGAACAGAGCTGGATGACAGATTTCGTGATACGGCAGCAGAAGAGCAAAGCAGCATATGCCACCAGAGCTTGTATAGGTTAAGATGTAACTTTGTCTCCATCAGTGACAGAAAAGCAGTCCAAAAATAACAATTCCTGAGAGGGGAAGGAGAGAGCAGAGATGTGCATTTGATATAACAGGCCCCAAACACAGCACACCAGTACTTTCAGGTGGGATTAGAAGTTCTGTCAAGCAGTGATGCAGAGAAAGAAACTATAATCCCATTGGGAGCAATGAACAGATGGATTCTCATTTAATGCCTAGATTTGAGCCTGTGCAGAACATTTCGTATGATTTACAGGACAGTGTAAATGGATGCTAAAGGAAGTCACATCAAGTCTTCCTTAGCTGTATGTTCATACAGAGGATAAAAGAGTAAAAAATTGTTTATGAGGGAGCCTGGGGAAATGAGTGGCAGACAGATACTCAGCAAACCACTGGCTTTAGAAGAAGGTTGAGGGTTCTTGGAGGTCTGAAAAGAAGAGGCTTCTGCCATCCAAAACTACCTGCCTCACAGAGGATAATAAATCCTCTGTGATTGTGATTCAGCTGCCAAAAGAAGTTTGCATAGGCCATGAGAAGATCCAGGGTGTGCATCGTCACATAAAGGATTCAGAAGCAATGTGCTAGGAAGCAACAGTGATTTAAGAGAAATGGCATACTTGTGTCTAACAAATGAGTGTGAAATTCACCCAGAAACCAGGCTAATTATAGTGTAAGTGAAAACCTTAGCAATCTGACTATACACTGCAGATACGAATCTGGTACCTATGAGGCCTCAACAACAAATCTTCCTGCAGTTAATTTGCGCTTTTTTGGAGGCACTACTTATGTCAGCCCAAAGAAACAAGACATTTAAGAGCACAAATGTGAATGAGGCCATATATAATTGGAAAAAAGTTAGGTCACCTCTCTGACATGAGAAACAGCTATGGATCACCAGGTGCCTGAGGAAAATTACTTAATATATACTACATTACAGTATTTCCTTTATTCCTGGAGATCATTCTTTATTTGGAAAATTATATTTTCTGAGGCCCTAAGCAGTCTCCTTCAGCAGGTTTCATTATAAAAGGAATATTTTGCTCCCATCTGTCAGTTACTGCATTAAGGGACAAGAACATAACTGAGCATGTGCAATCCAATACTCATTAGGGAAAAACTGACCTTGCAAGTACTCAATGCATTTATGTGGAAGGCTTAAACCAGGTTAAATCACACCTGGAATAATTAGGGACTTGGAAACTCCTCCCGCCAGAGTACAGTTCCATATCACTCGTTGTTCAGGACTCTGCTTGAAAGGCAGAATATGGGATGTAATGTGTGTGACACTGAAGACCAGGATGCAATGACAAATAATCAAAGAGTTGAAATATTCCCTCCACTCTCTGGGTAATTCAAATATTTGATAATTACCTTTAAATCAAGGGGGAATTGTGACTGCTTGCATAGTATCTTCAAAGACCTCATTCTCTTTGTTGTAGTATATGGGATTCTGCAGAGGGTGAAGCCGTAAAAATAATACTGTTTTCTGAAAGACCCAGTTAAAAAAACCCATAAGCCTCTGAAAGAGTTTGCAGGATATGTTGGCATTTTTACTATACGTACAAAGCCAATTGTCTGAGGCATTAAAACAGTAGCAGAATAAGAAGTTTGTCACAGCAGGCATATGACAGAGCCACTGCTGAATGTTGCTAGATGTAAGGGATACACCACGCATTCTCATCAGTCAAAGGATTTAGGAGAGAAAATGAGTAGGAGGAGAAAAAACTATATATCTGAAACATAATCAAAAAACAGCAAACCAGAGAGATGCTGTAAGCTTGAAAAAAAAAAAAAAAAAGAGGTAATTTTATGATTTTCATAGAAGAAAGAGCCTTGCACATTTATACCAAATCTGCAGTCCTTAAGGTCTTGAAAGGCTTCAGGTGCATTTGCTTAACTGCTTACTGAGGACCAGACAGGTTTGACTTCTGACTGGGTAGAAACTGGCCTGTGACATGAAGACTGTAATTATTTCATTTATTTTCATTTATCTGTGAATCTCCTAAAGTCTGTTACAATTGGGTTTGCTTTGCTGGTCTTTCTATAGAGGTACTGAAGACCCACATCCGAAAATTGAATCTCGCTGTTTTAACCTGAATGGAGCCTAATTTGATTTCCAATCAAGTGAATGAAAGTCTTGCAATAGTTTCAATGCACATCAAGTCAGGCATCTTAAATTTATGGGGACATGCAAGGTTGAGATACAGGACAACTTCTGACGGCTTTAACATGGTTGTCAGTTGAGAATGGGCTACTGTCCTTGTCTATGTTCTTATCCACGGTGAATTCAAAATTATTCACTCCAAGTTGAGCCAAACTACAGTGGAAGAGCTTATTTAAATTTAACTTAAATCAAATTTCCTTGCAAATGTGGCAATATATGAGTACACTCACAGACAGTGATTGTGACTCAGATAATCACAGAATCACAAAATCATGCAGATGACCTTGGGAGGTCTCTGGTCCAACCTTCTGCTCAAAGCAGTATCAGGTGAAGTGTCAGAGCACATGAATGTGCCAAAAAAAAAGGGTAATAGTCCACTGGATGGATAGCCTCAGCAGTTTTTCTGCAACATCCCAGTCCTGAACCCTTATCAACATGTGGGTGCTTCCAACCCCTGCAGAAGAATTTTCCAGCCACCATTACTTGCTCCATCCTTGTGATAATTGTCATGAAAGTCTTCTCTCCACAAGCACAAAGGAGGACAGAGGCACCACTACAGGCGGGGGAAGTCTAATAACCCAATCAGAGAGAGCAGAGTCCCCTGACCCAGCTCTTCCCAGGGCTGTCACAGGAAAGCATCGGCCCCAGAGGCTGAATGTGATACCTATCAACAGCAGTCCACCTCTCTGCAACATCTTACAGACTGAGGGGAGCACTGCCTGTAGGAATATGGGACTTGCTAGGGGATGTAGGAGAAGAGCATCATGAGGTTGTACAAAATTAAGTGTCCTCAGCAGGGAAAGAAAAGGCAGGAAAAAGGGAGGATCATGGTGGTTTGGGAGGGAATAAAAGGGACTGGTTGCATGTAAACAGGTTGCTAGTCAGTACATTTGTCTGGCCATTCCAGACCCTGATCAGTGGATTGCACTGATTAAACTCAATTTCTCTTTTCCTGGGTGAGAGACTTTATTCTGTGTGCATGGGGGTCTGTGAAGGGGTCTGAGCCCAGCAGTTGGAGTGGGATCAATAATCAGAGAGCCATGTGTCCGGGGTGCTGCAGTGAGAGAGGCCAGGGGCTCCAAGTCGCCAATTAGGGACGCCACAGGGTCTGGGGAATGACTAAATGACCAGCTTGAGTGTGTGTGTGTGAGACAGAAGCCAGTTATGGGACAGACTGAAAGTCAAAACTAGTTTCTGGAGGGATTCACGTTGTAAATATATGTGTAAGACTGCATATGTATTTCCCACTAATGGACCTTTATCCTGATCAGTGAGAAGAAAGGGGAGCAAGATGAGGCTGTTTGTGTACTTCAGTACTGTTTGTATTCATGAATGCTGAGTTTGCGTTGAACTGTGTGGCTGCCCACGTGTATATGTATGCGTGTGATGCATGTGTTGTATACATGTGTTTGTGCACAGGCCCATGGGGAATGCATGCTCAGTGTAGCTGCAGGTTGATGGCATGGAGCTCTGACCACCTTGTCTCTGTCAGGCTGCAGGATTCAGCATCTCCCAAAAGCAGCAATATTTGACTCGGGAGAAATGTCTCTAATTCTTTCTTTAATGGAGCTTCTTCCCCTTCACAGACTACTTATGGCACTGTTCTGCAACGTGATGTGTGAAAATTTGGTTGTTTGAACTCTGAAAGTAACTTAAAATTCTCCATGAACATTGCATGTGTTACACAGCTCTTCTTTCAGCATGCCCTCTTACAGTGACTGCTGACTACTCCTCTAAAAATACTCTAATGACTAGAAAATTGCTCATAATCTTTGATTAATATAATTCTTTTGTTACTGCAAATGAATTATCTTGTGCTAGTGAATTAACTATTTCCTAGAAAGATTACATTTTACATGGTCCTGGCTCCCCCCAGCCTAAGAATTGATTTTAGCAAGGTGGGTAGCAGTACGTTAAGTGGCCTTGCAACACACAGTCTGTGTGCAGAGAGGTTTCTTGGCCTTTTCTGTGTGTACTGGGATAACTCAGTTTACAGTAACAAATTACAGTGTTGCATCACATATGAAAAGAATAAGGCACGGAATAAGGAATCCAACCACGTGCCCAAAACCAGAGCTCTCACAAGCAGCTAGTGTAGTGCTACTGTTAGAGTTAGCACTAGGTCAACAATTCAGCAAAAAACCCCCCTTGCTTTTCAGGGCTTTTTTCCAGGGTCTCACAGGATCTGTCTCCTTCTACTGTCTATCTAGTGATGCAGAAGGATGTATCTGCCATATGCTGCACTGCTGGTGAATATGACTGGTCTATCATTAGAAATGATAGACACCAGGTGTCATCTTTTCATTCAGATCAAGCCTAAACTTGGTAACTTATTTTGCACTGTGCAAGAACCCAGCGCTGGTTTTGCCAGCAACAGCGCACTGTAATTACTTTTAAAGTACACTCATATAGAAATTTACTTTTAAAATACACTAATCTAAAATTTACCGTTATTGTAATTTTAAGAGTGTGCTGCTGTCAACAAACAAACCATTGACAACTTGAAAAATTATCTGACATAAAAATTATAGGAACAACAATGTAGAAAAATTAGAACGGTGAGTGTGAGGCCTTGCAAATGAAAAACTTCAAATGGATGAATCTAAGTTTGTTTGTCTGATTTATTCTACATAATAGAAGCATTTTCAGTACTGAAGATTAATTGCATTATGGTGCTCTTGACATCCTATTTTTCTGATCCATGTGCAGAGATATGCTTTTAACATTTTCATTACAAAGCTTTTACTATTATAACTTTCACCTGCTGAGTTTAGGCAACTAGCAATAATCTGAAAATGCTTTTCTCATTAAAACTATCCTTTCATATTTTTCTCATTGTATTTGAGCACATTTATTTTATGGGAATGTGCATATGCAAAATACAGATGACTAATATGAAAGTTACTTCATGTTTATTTTCAAAAGTATGATCAGGTTGCTTCATTTTCTAAAGCTGGATTTATGTGTAGGTTCCTGATGACTTAACACAGATGTTTTATTTGATGTGAAGGTGGTTGCTTTGCAAGGGAAGAGGTAATTGTCATTTTGCACACTTTGTGTTAGGGAATTGCAGCAAACCAATGGCTGACTGAATGAAAGCATCACCTGCCCACCAGCTCCGCTGAAGTCATTGTAGGAGGGGATATTTCATGCCTACTTGAGACTGAGAATTTGTGAAAACCCTTTCAAATGATCTTTAGCACAAATATTGCTCCAGCAATCTCCTCTAGAATGATGCACTTCTGAAAGAACAGTTAAAGAGAGAAAAAAACAAGGCAGTTTGTTTCCTTTCTGGGACTTGTAGAAGTTTTGAGAATGTCTTTGTTTAAAAAAAAAAAAAGAAGTAACAGGCAGGGGAAACCAACCTTAAATGTTCCATGAGAGTTAATGGTTTTCACCATGGATTTGTATTTTAAAGATATTAACTTCAGGTATCCGAACACCCCTAGCAACGCTTATATTCACAGGAATCTCCACATCTGAATATGGAAAAAGTACTTAAACACTTTGGAGTTCTCATTCCTTTGGAGCAGATCTTGATCTTGATGACAAACTCTTCCTCAGGGGTGTTCCTGAGTGAGACTTGGGGATCTTGTTTGATGAGAAGCTCAACATGACCTGGCAAAGTGTGCTCACAGGCCAGAAAGCCAAACACACTCTGGGCTGCATCGAAAGCAGTGTGCCCAGCAGGTTGAGAGAGGGAGTGCGATGCCCTGCTCTGGGGTCCCCAACATAGGAAGGACATGGACCTGTTGAAGGAAGTTCACAGGAGAGCCATGAAGATGATCAGAGGGCTGGAGCACTTCTCCCATAAAGACAGGCTGAGACAATTGGGGTTGTTCAGCCTGGAGAAGAGAAGGCTCTGGGAAGGATATTAGACCATCTTCACGTACCTAAAGGGGGCTACATGAGAGCTAGAGAGGGATGTTTTACACAGGCATGTTGGAGTAGGATGAGGGGGAATGGCTTTAAATTGAAAGAGGGCAGGTTTAGAACAGATACAAGGAAGAAATTCTTTACTATGAGGGTGGTTAGATGCTGGCACAGGTTGCCTTGATGCCTACAGAAGCTGTGGATGTCTCATCCCTGGAAGCGTTCAAGGGCAGGCTGGATGGGGCTTTGAGCAACCTGGTCTAGTGAAAGGTGTCCCTGCCTGTGTCATGGAATTGGAAGTAGATGGTCTTTAAGGCCCTTTCCAATGCAAACCATTCTATGATTCTATGAAGAGTGGCTCCTGGGGATACTTAAGTTCCTTTCTCACTTCTGTCACTTTTGTCTGTGAAAGCAGGTTGGAAGGAATGTGAATGTGGTGTGCAGCCCCCAGGACTGCAGTGGCAGGCTTGTGGCTGAATCAGAGATGGCCCATCATCCTTCAGGTGATTGCGGGGGAGCCTGAGTGCTCTGACAAGCCAATCTGCCTTGTACACTGTGTGGGTTAAGCACACAGCTGCATATGTATAAGGCTGAATCTTATTCCTCACCAGAAATGACAGGATGACTCCAGTATATGTGTGCTGTATAAATACCTGGGGAAAATGCTTTGGGATGAAAGGCTGCACATAATGATCAGATATTATTAAAATGTCAGGTAGCTCTGGGCATTGAAGAACTGTCTCCCTGTGGAGCTCATATGAAATTTAAAGTGAAAAAACTTCAGTGATTTGATGAGTGGGTGGCTGAATGGGTTTTATCATTGTGTCTCAGAGTTCTCTTTCTCCTCCCTCAGATGATGGGAATTCACTGCAATCAAAAGCCAAGTTACTCTGACACTCTTAATTAGGGACAAGGGAAGTGGTGTGATTTCTTGCTGCCCATTAACAAAGGGGTTATTGCTACTGCCCAGATCCACTTCAGGTAGCACATTCTGTGTCAGAATGTACCTGGATCTGCTCCATCTTTGGTCCCTGTAGGATTCTATCCTGGATGAAACCTCAGAGACTGTAATTTAGACAGCAGAGACATCTGCACCATGCTAATGAAAATCTTTCTGTTTCCTAACATGCCGAACCAGGGCTAGGGTGGCAACTTGGGGAATGCAGGAAGACTTGATCTACCAGTGTGTATGAACTTTTGAAGGCCGAGCAGACTCTTTGATAACATCCTAACAGCTCGTTAAACTCCTGTTACTTTTCAGGCCTTGTGGTATTGAATTCAGGAGGTGGTCATTCCTCATGCCTGCTGCAGTAAGTAGGAAAGCAGCTGATCTGTGAACAGTCATAACTGCTTGAATCTATCATACTCCATGTGCCTTAAATTGAAGGAAATGAGACGAAATGAGTGATGGAAGGGATACAAATAAATGCCTGGAATGCAAAAGGCTGGGAGCAGAAAGAGGCACACCCACTCCTCAGCCGCTGGTCCCGGCCCCCGCAGGACAGAAGAACCTGAATATAGACAGTAAATGGGTCTCTTTAGTCCCTGAGGGATTTACACCCCACTCCTGACAGCATACAGGGTCCTTGAACCTTCTTCTAATGGCACAACACATCCACGATGAGAAACCAAACCCCACATCTCTCTCTCCTGAAGGAGCTGCTCTCATCCCTGCACTGCACCATTATTGCTGCTTGTTCTCTTTAGACAATTAACTTGCAAAGGGGAGCAGTTATTAAAAAAAAGGGCTAGAGTGTGTACATAGACCATACTCTTCTCTAGAAATGCAGTTTTGAACCTTCTCAGGGTAGAGAAACAACCCCCAACTTCTGGCATCCCCTGCAGGAGATCATGGGTACGGAAGGGCTGCCATCACCCTCCCTCTCACCTCTAATGCACCCAGGTGCCACCACCTCATTTTCTCTAGGGCCCACTTGCTCCCATGTGCTCCAGAAATAACTGCGGCAAGGCCAGAGGACTTCACTGGAGGGAGCCAAGGAAGGAAGCCAGTGACCTAGGTCTGCTTGCTGAGGCAAAGGTTCACAGCTTAAAACCTGGGAAGCTCAGATAGGAAAGAAACATACAGTTCCTGACATGTGCAAGGCCTGCTGGGGCTTTCTGACCCGTAACTTTAGACCCAAATAGCTCTTACATTAGTCATGTTGAGCATATTTTTTATTGCAAGCCTGTGCCGCTCTGGGAAGAGCAAGTGTTTTGAAGAGTGGGATAGGCAGGTAATGGCTGTTGCACGCACAAAGAAGTGAAACAGAAGAATCAGCAATCACTTGGAGTCTTTATCAATAAAGAGGATCAACTTTTGCCCTGTAGTCCCGAACCACTGGGATGAGTTTCCCTTATTCTAGCTCCCACTCCTCTCCCTGTGTTCAGGCCCCTTTCCATCTCACCTGGCTTGATGTGATGCTGCCACACTGTATGGAGGTGCCCCATCCAATGGCAGGTGTGTATAACACATACACTGACATTGGTGTCCACAACAGGCACC
This sequence comes from Grallaria varia, assembly GCA_013396735.1. Taxonomy (NCBI): domain Eukaryota; kingdom Metazoa; phylum Chordata; class Aves; order Passeriformes; family Formicariidae; genus Grallaria; species Grallaria varia. The sequence continues at coordinate 913,408 of VWZG01002506.1, read as the reverse complement.
CTTGGGTGCTTCCATTAACATTTTGCATACTGAAGTACAAGAACTGAACTCTCATGAGTTTGATGGAATTACAGACTTTTCCAAAAATTGAAGGGGGTTAGCTTTTTTAATCTGCCTGGCTTGTTGCAAAAGTGAGCCTCACTTAAGAACTGTCTTGTTTCTTATGAAAATTATCAGTGATTAACCATACTCGGTAAAAAGAGAAGACTAGAGTGTAGGTAGGAATAACATAATTTTCAGTGTAGTATAAAGAGAGCAATTCAGTGAAATGCTTTAAATGCTTGGATTTCAGCCCCTCCTCAGCCCGGGATCATCTGGTAACTGCTTCAAAAGCAGATACAGAAGAGAAAAATTAAAGGAAGGATCAACATTAAATGTAAGATGCTTGGTTGAACTCAAGAAGTGCTCTGATAACAGATTCAATAATTCAAATGGAAAAATGCATCCCTACTTAATGTTATTGATTTCATATCTGGAGAAAAACCCACAGAATATTGTGTTCAAAGTGTGGGAAATGCTAATTGAAGGCAGGCAGACAAATGAGGTCAAAGTCAGTGCTTTGTTCGAACAGTGAAACTCAAACAGAACAAAAGTCTGTTAAAAAAACTTGTGGTGAAATCAGTTTCACTCTATGAAATATATTCATTTTATTATGTGTTGGTGATAATGAAGTAACCCTGAAAGCCATTCAGCAAAATCCTGGCTTTTTAACCATACGGGAATTTCATTATTGTCTTATAACAGCATCAGGACTTTACCATTTAGCTGCAATCTGGGCATTAAAATGCTTCTGTGACCATGAACCATCTCATACTTTGGTCTGAACTTGGAGGACTGATACTCTTGATTACCATTTTACAGCACTTTTACAAAGGGTTGGAGTCATTTACAGTGGCTATCTAAGGAAGGCAGAGAGCTGTCAAGGGAGAGCAACAAACGCCTGGAAGATCACTGAGTACTTCTAAAAGGAGACTTGTATAAAAACACCTCCCTTTCTCCATTAACAATACAGCGAGACCATGGATGTTAACCTTCCCACCCCCAAAACAGGGATATATTCACTAAGGCTATATAACTGTATTTGCATGCAGTGCCCTATCTATACTGAACTCAGCAGTGAGCAAGAGGAGATCTTCCAGCAAGACACAGAATTGACCTGTGTACTAGAGGCTCCACAGAAAGCCACTGAACTTGCAGAATCAGTGGAAGAATAAATTGTCTTTGCAGAGTTAGTCATAAAACATGGGATTAGCATTTTCAGTTTGCAAAATGGTCTCTGCTGGAGCACGCCACCTGAGCAAGATTATTTTTTTTCATGTTGGGACTATTCAGGTGCCAAGAGTCTGGGAACATCCTAGAAGAGGATTATATCTGAAATTATGATTGTCCATTGGTCATTATTTTCTCTTCAGTTAAGACAGACATGTGAATAAAATAGTTATATGCAGCAATGAAGAGGAAATTAAAAGAGTGGCAGATTAGAAGCAAGAAGCAGTATCTTCCTGACCACAGGGCTGAAAGAAATAAGCACTCAGTAACAGCACCTCTGGCAGTCCTGGGTGTTGAAGTCTCAGTTAACAACAGGCCAGTATCTTGGGCTCCGTGTACTGCTTGAGCCCAACATTTGGCCTTTCCTGACACAGAATATAGCTGGGAAATGTCAACAGTCATAACAAATATTGCTGCATGTACCTGGCAAGTCACTCATGAAACACCCTTATGACTCTGTACAGAGCCTTGTAAGATGGTTTTGCTTTCTGGAAATAACAGATGTACTGGCAATACATTGAAATTTTGGTGTCTCCCGCCCCCGCAGATTTGTGTGTGAACTGCCATGCAGGGAATGTGACATTGCAATTGCTCCAGCCTCCTAGTAAATCTAGCTAATTCTCCTGAAAAAAATAAGAGAAAGAAAATGAAGGTCAATTTAGAGGTTGTGAACCTACAAATTACTTCAGGAGGGATATTTTTCCAAAGTTGTACAGATCCTTGTTTCCCTTTCAGGACGATCTCACATAATGGATATGTAAAAGACACAACAGGATAGGTCTTTTTACCCATATCTGCTTTTGCTAAGAAGAATATTTCCATGTTTTATTTTAAGCAACAACATTTTCTAATGTAAAATATGATGCAGGCTAGTACCATCAGGAGAAATCCTGAAGACTGCAGAAAGTAATCTTAAGATTACAATATGGGCTTTCTTGACATATATGCAGTGTGCCGAAAGTTTCTCCTGTCCTTTCTAGGAGCCCGATTTTCTGCAGAGTAAGTAATCTAAATATGCCACAGTGTGAAGATTAGATTGTGAGCTCAGTATACAGACATAAGTTGCCATTTTTCCTTACCAACACCTCCCTCTATTCCTCGGCATGTAGAGGTATTTCATTTGTTGAATTCAACCCGCCAACTGTAACAAATATGTCCTAATCCCATTATATGCATCACAGTTCACTAACAACCACGTAGGAGCCACCAAACCTTCTTCTTTTTTGATCATCCCTGATTTGCACAGTGGCCAGGGGCAAGAACCATGGACTCTGCTGAGAATTATAAGTGGAGAGACAACCTGCAAGGCACAACACCTAAGTGCTACATATTTGATATAAATGACAATTGTTTAAAAGGTATCTCAGCTTCTATTTTACAAAGTTCATTATTGTAGCAAATGCTGTAACATCAGTTCTTTCTCTCTATTTCTCTATTTCCATTTTTACTGCTATGCTTTCTTTGATTTCATGGTGGCATTATTGTTGAATACAGGGCTGCAACTGTGACTCAATAATCTTAACTGTCTGGTCTCCTTCTTTGCCATTAATTTAGATATTGACTTGTTTGCTTAAGAGTTATATATGGTTATGAGATCAGTATGGGAAGAGCTCATGGAAAAGAGGGGCATTTATATCCTATGTAAAATTCAGGTATTTGAAGAACTCCTACAGTTATAAACTGGATCAAAATATCACATTTAAAAAATTTACCATTAGCCAAAGACACTGAATTTTTTTTTTTTTAGATATCTGGGAATGATGTACTGAAGCAGTCTCCCTGCACAATCAAAATATTTCCTTTTAATCCTATTCTAACCTTTATATTACATAAAAATAAAACTTTCAAGCTCTTCTGTTTATCTAGTCACATATGAGCCAGGATGACATAAGTTGAAGCATTCGGGTAATTTTCCTTTAAAACATCTTAATACTGCAGAACGTTGTTTCATCCACATTTTTGGTGAGGAAGCAAGTTCCTTTAGATAGTTTCTAAGCCCTACTTTAATATATTCCTTTAGGAAACTTGCAACCAGCTATTGTAAAATGACCAGTTTTTAGGTAGCATATATGAGTGTTTCAAGCCATCATTTGGTTTGCACACAGAATCTTTCAAAGGAGCAATGGGATGCTGTGCAGACAGGCTGCAGTTGCAGATTTGTTGGAGCTATCAGACAATATTGAATGTCTCCTGTCCAAATGCTGAGAGCTATGAAGCTCTATCGACTTCACTGCGGAAACGGACCACAATGAATGAGATTCAGGAAAGGATTAAAAAAAGGAGGACATTTCCTTATCACAAAGCAGTTCACAAAATGTGAGCCTTCCATTCTGGTTTAAAATAAAACTGTTTTCCTGACTGAGCCGCTAGACAACACAGGGACTAAAATAGATGTTAAAATATATTAGTGTTCAAACTGTTGCTAGCTCTCTTGTCTAGGAGGAAAATATTATATATAATCATATTTTCATATATTTATGACAAACCACAAGACTGCATGGTTTGGATGACAAATAAAGCAGGAAAGTTAGTTTCCTTTTTTTTTCTCTCTCCCCTTATGGAAATTACTATTTTGATGGTAATCATTAAGGGAATAACAGAAGCCCTTTTTTTTTTTTTTTTTTTTTTTGGCAGCAGGTTTTAAAAAACATGACCTTAACAGTCCTTTCATGTTGTTGGAGAAAATAATGATTCGATGAATTAATTTAGTCCTCTTGTGCAAATTAACTGTTTCCATATTATACACCTATATGAATCACCTCACTCAGAACTGAAATATTGCCAGACTCGCCCAGCTGCAAGGTGGCAGCCAGAGAGACAAATGGTATAACTTTGTAGCTTGAATAATCCTGGACAGGACACTAAGGAAAAGCATTTCTTTTACAGTCGTTTCCATGGTATCTTTAACACCCACATATAGCAAGTAGGACATTGGTTGTTAAAGTCTCATCCAAATAAATCCTACAAAGTAAATTGCATGGAACCCAATTTATCTACCTCGAAATGAAGTTTGCTGGGATTTGAACCTGTGGCTTCAAAAAAAAACCACCAGGCACTTCAAACCTGATGTGCAAATCATTCAGCCATTCTATCAGGTTTAAGACATAAATAGTAAATTTCAGACCATACACATGCATATATCTAAATCTATACATAGACAGCTGTACCTACATTTGCTTGAGATTCATCATGCCCATTGATTTCTGCTAATTCCTTGGCGCTTTTTAACTGCAAGGAGTGAATAAAAAACAAAACAGAACAAAACAAGCACATTACTTGAATATTTTACATTGTTATCTTTGATTTATTCGAAACAGCATTTTATAAAGCTTCCAATGAGAAAAACAGATGGAGCATATAATTCTAATGAGTTTTTGCTCAAACCATTTTGAAAGCAACATACTTAAGGCTTGATAGGTTGGCAAAAAAAGAGAGAAAAATAATAAGATTGGGTCATTATTTTTTAAATAATAAGATTAGAAAGTAGTTTCAAGGCATAAAAATTGTACAGAATTTACTCTGAAGAATAATAAACAATTTCTTTTCCCATTGTTGTTGCTATTAATTTAAACTTCACCATATTTGCAAGTTGCTACTAGCTAAATAGTGTTTTGCTAACGATTACTTTTGAATGATATATTTTGAGCTGTTTAAGATGCCAGAGTACTAGTATATGTTGTCTTCCTGAGGAAGCATCTAAATAACTGGCATGGCTCCCGGGTATGATGGAAAAGGAGCTGAGGAGAAGAACAGATCTTTTATTTAACCAGTGGCAGGAAGAACTGAGGAGACACTGAAGGAGACACTGCCAATATATGACCTGAACCAAAACATTTTTTTCCCTTCCGAATTAGCTTTTTGGGGAAAATACTGAATTACACTGGGGATTGTAAAGATGGCTCTCAAGAGATTTAAGCAAAGTCCTAGCTCACATCTTGAGTGAAATATGCTGTCCGTCACCCTATGATTGAGCAAACAGAGCAAGGAGGAGGCACAGCAGCTCTCCTGAGCCTGTAAGCCATGGAGGTTTGTACACTTAAGTGAAGATCCCCAGAAGCATTTGCTCTTTAGGTAAAGCTCTGAAGAGTCATGCTTTTATTCTAACTTAATTCAGAATAGATATCTGGGGATTTGAGGAGAACGATGGGGAACAATAAACAGAAGTTTTCTCTGAATCTCTTGCTTTTTTTGCCAGAGAAGCTGGGCTTGATGAAACTGTTGATGCTACAGCAGTGGCTCTGAATGACAACAGTCCTAAAATCTGAGTGAAATGGGACTCTATTATGTATCGATTAGGTGTCTGACTCAGAAGCATTGGTGGATTACCATCCCAGGGCAGCTAGGTTGCCTCCATCATATTTTTGCTATGTGACAGCAACAGCTGAACTAGGTGTGATTCAGTTCTAAACTTTTCACAGTTTCCTATCTGGCTACTAAAGGTAAGCAGGCCATGCAGGGCTGTAAACTGCACCAGTTCAGGAGCTACTCGAGCTACTAAACCAGTCCTGCTGGAGAGGGAAGGGGACAAAAATTCCTGATAAAGCAGTACAAAGGACAGCTGGGGACTGCAAATTCATCAGGTCTCCTGGTTCAATTCACTGAAGCTCATCTTTCAATACCCTTGAAAAGTCTGTAATTTACACTGACAGCAGGGTGGTGCATTTCCAATAAAGGCTACATGATTTCCTTACGCTGACAAAATAACCATCCTGTGAAATCACCTCACTGTGAGGATGGCTAGTAGAAATGAGCCGAGATAGCTGCTTCCAGCCAAGCACCAGAATTAGGTATTTCTGCATCACAGTGCGACCAAAAGAGCTGTTTCCTGATTCTCTCAATTCTTCATTATAGAAATTCACCTCCCATGAGCAGTCCTGTTGCGTTCAGCTGAATTAATCATCTGAATATGAGGTCAGGAGAGCATGCTCAGTTATGAAAAACTGTTCTGCATGCCAGTGCCACATCCTGAGTGCTCAAGGAATGCTGTTCATTACTTACCTTTTGCCTTTCCTTTCCCAGGCTGATAAAGCGCAGTCACCCCTTGGTGACTGCTGGATCCTTGGCAATGCTTCGCATGCATTCTTCTGGTGACATACCACTCTCCCAACAGCCACATGTGTGTTTGACAGGAGAGTGGGCTCAGCCTCCAGCCTAGATTAGTCTGACAGGCTTTCACGCCATGGTGGTTTCCCACCATCATTGCCCTGGCATTTCTTCACCAGTTAATATAAAACCAAGAGGACACTTGAGCCTCTCCATCTCTTTTATTACATGCCACACCCTGAAAAGGATGCCAGAGCTCAGGCAAGAAGGTGCTAACATACATGTCTACACTAGGACCACTGTAAGAGGTGGAGGTGAACCAGTGGAGATAATGGTGAAAAACTTGAGGGTAGAAAGTGTGCACCTGCATACCCACAGGCTAAAGGGATGTAGTATCTTTTTTTTCCAATACTGTTTTTTTTTTTTAATTAATATTTAAATTGTATTCTTCTCTCACATGCTAAATAGAGAAATGTTGGAATAGGAAGCTCAGAAAAACATACAATATTGGTAAAACAGGACTTGCCTTACCCCCTAGGCTAATGCCATCTCAGGGCAGTGGTGAGTGTGATGTTACCAGAAGAGTATGCTGAGGCAACACACTGAACTAGTGCCAGTAACATGAGCCTATCCAGAGGGAGAAGGAATGAGGAGTCTGACAAATCTAATGCTGTGGTGGGGTAGGTTTGACTCAAACAAGTGGACATGAATCCCTCAGACAAATAGAGCTTATGGGCATGTGCTGGATCTGATCCAGAAGTCTTCTGACTACCATAATGCAGTATGGTGCACCCGCAATCAGGACCACTCCCAGCAGGACATCCCACCCTGGATGTGGATGGCTTGGTGCATGGAGCAACTATGCTCAGACACAGCTGCACCTCTCAGTGCAAACACGCGGTCAGTGAGGCAAGGTGGGATGAAAAGGCAGGTTTTAGCAAATCCATCACAAAAACAAGCCATACAGTCAAGGCCAGAGTCCTGTGCTATTTATGTTTGAAGGAAATGTTCTCTTTACTTGGCTCACCTAAAAGATTTTCAATACCCATTGTGGATAAAACACACGGATAAACTGTAGTGATTATAAAGAAAAGCCATGAGCCTTGGCAAGTGGGTGATAACTGCTACTAGGGCTTCTGCTCTTCTGGAAACTTTTCAGTCTTGTTCAAGATCCTTGTAGAAGCACACTGGCTACCTAACACTCTTCAGGAATTCTGCCTACTTACAGTCTTGGCCTTAGGCATGTTTCAGAGCTAATTCTCAAGAGAAATGCAGATCCATCCTGACTTTCTTACAGCTCCTGTTTCGCCTGTCTGCCTAGCATGAGTGCACATTTGATTTGCAATTAGTAGGAGTCTGCAGAGATTCAGAAGTCTGCTCTGGTGGTCCCTACTGGGCCTCACATTGCAAGATCTTCCTATGTGTTTTCACAGCATTTAATTGTTACAAAGATGTAGTATAACTTCATGCATTTTCTTTTTTTTTTTTTAAAGTACTTTATAATGTTATACCTTGAATGCCATGTGAAAATGGAAATGAGATGCAATTAACTCAAGAGACCTGGTGTATCCTGTGTTTATAAAGATTCTGTCATTACCAAATCAATTTGTTCTCATGGCATTTTCTGTATTACAGTCTTGCATCAACTCTCATTTAGGTTATCTCTTTAACTGTAAGTGCTAAAAACATGTATCTGAACATAAAAGCTTCCAGAATCTAAATTATTAGTTTGTAGAATATTTTTGTTGCTAGATATGTTCAAAGACAAATGTTAAATGTGAAAAAATGTCACAGCTTTTATAACAAGCATTAAAAAACCTGGAAAAGCTTAGTTTACTTTTCCAAATATGTACATTAAATGTATACGTCTGCCTGATGACATATTCAGATATATATGCTGAAAAACCTTGAACAAAAGAATCAGCAGCATTTTGAATCTTTGCCATCTAAGCAATTCAGATTCCATGGACTTTAAATTGCAAATACTTAACTAAGTCATCAAAGATTTTAGCTCAAAGTCATATAGAAAGGATTAAAATAAGGTCTCAAAGCAGAGACTGTACCTGTGCTGCACAGGTGGGTATTTGTGATTTCAGTGTGTCCAAGTCACGTTGTCTACAGAGAGAACATGTATTTGTGCACACTGTCCTTGCACAGAATGCACTGTTTCTACTCTAGATTTACAGATTTAGGACCAGACTTTCTTTTTACTGTGTAAGTATCCATCCTACCATGCTTATAAAACAATACTATCAAATATACTTCTCAGTGTCATAGAACACCTTAGCATCAAAGAAGGTGTGATAATCAGATTTAAAGAGATTTGCTTCTCACTCCTTAAATAAGTGGATTGATAACTACTTTTTTAATGGCATTATGATAATGCCATTATAAGTTTTTTATATACTCATATAAAAATGAATTGCACAGGAGATGCCAAAATCTATTTTTCAATACTAATCTTAAAAGGAAGAGCTGTATTATTTCAGGTATATTTAACTCACCTAACATTTTTTTTAAAATTCAGAGCAAAAAGACACATCACTGATATCTATGTAGAATATGTAAGAGGAAGTGTTACTCAAGACATGAATTTCAATATGGATAGTATAAAATAAGGGTCCCTTTTCCCTCTGTTTTCTCAAACTCTCTGTTAGCCTAATCAGAACAGACATACAGGCCACATAAGGTCACATCTTGCTCACAGCATATTCTGTGGTCAGAATCCTGTGGACTTTGGAGGTGAAGTCATGAGATTTCCACCCCCTTAGCGCACCTAAGCCAGCATTTTTCTCCCACCAAATCACTCACCTGTTCCTGCAGGACTTTAAGCATCGCTTGTGTATGTGTTTGTTCTTCCTTTGCTTGCTCCAGTTCAGATTTTTTGTTATTTAATTCTTCCTGTATGCTCAACAATTGCTGCACAAACAAAAGAAGTTTCTGGTTAGCATTGTCTGGACCCAAGGCAGTTTTAAATCCTCAGGCTGATAAATCTTCATTTCAAACCATGTTTTGCCGTCTGCTCCTACATTTATTATTGTTGCATAATCTGCTGTGTCTAAATGGACCAGAGGTAAATTATTTTCATCTGCATCTCCTTCTGCAGCAGTGCTGCACAAGTAATGCATCTGTTAATGTGCATTAAGCTATTTGTTACATTAAAGCAGAAACTCCTGGGACAGTACATCACCCACAGAATGACTGTCACATTCATCTGAACCAAACCCTTATTTGTAGAAGTATATGCCGTGGTTTTAATAATACTGGGGTAAACACTATGGTACATAAATAATTTAAAAGCACAGCCCTTTAATATAATTAGTCATTGGCCCACAGCCATTTTCATTCTATGCAAAGCAATATTCTGGAAAGCTTTCAGACTGACTTGCCAAGAAGACAAAAGCTTTATTTTTTTTTTTTTTTTTTTNAAAGCTTTTTTTTTTTTTTTTTTTTTTTTTTTTTTTTTTTTTACCCTCTTGTGATATTTTATTAGATCAGGAAGACTGATGACCTACAATCAATATATTAGCCAGGAAGACTGCTGATCTACTGTCAAAACAAAAAGCTATGACCAAAATCTATTTTTATGAAGAGAATTCTGGGATGCAGGAGCATATTTAAAAGCCCACGTCCCCTGCTCTTGGATAGCTTTAGGTTCTGCATAGATTTATTGTGACTGTCAAGAACAGGTCAGTAGATTTAATTAATTCTGAAGCAGTTATATATTTTTGTATTGATGTGAAGAACGTTAGACACTGCTGAAAAGCAAGGGCAGACAAACATGAAGTAAAAAATGGTGTTCATGGTGTTTTTTCTTAGTGATCATGAAAGGAAACTATGTTTTGCTGGGGCGACATATTGCTTGTAAGCATACTCCTTTTTAAGGACTAATTGAATGACTAATTGCTTTACTAACATGCATTGCTGATCCAACCATGTACCTACATCTAAAGCTTAGTTTATGGTTGTGCTTAGGGCTGGTAACTGACTCAAACTGAGGTTGCAGGTGTTCAGCATCTTTGTAAGTTACAGATAGCAAACCTAGAAAAAGTCCTTGTTCCACTACACTGGAAGTCCCAGGCATCAAAGGACATGATGTCAGGATTGTTTTCAGAGCAGCTTGGAAACAGATGACATTTCAGGGACTTGAGGAATTATTGGTAGTGTATTTCTGTAGTAAGTGAACATCAGTATGATGGATTAATTCAGCCACTGAAGTAAAAATACATGTGGGTATATGTCTGATTATATCTCACACACTCTACAATCCAGCTGGGTTAGTTAGCTTTTTGATAGATCTTGCCGTCTGGTCTGCTCCCTGGGAGCCTTCAAGAGACATTCTGGTGTGTGTATACACTCTACCACAGCACAAGAGCATTTCAAATCTCAGTATGTTTCCATGAAATAACTAGATGTCTTCCACTGAGGCTCATGCCCAAACAACTTTGGAGTGGGAAGCTCTAATTTGGCCTTTCTTGACCAGGGATATGTTCATCTTGCCTGTTGGGTACTACTTCGTACATTTTCAAATGATGCACTGAATCTGTGTGTGCTGTCATAGGTCATACACTGATACTTATACAGGTCCTGAGAAGGGACCATTTACAGAATACGCTGAGTTGGACAGGACCCACAAGGATCATTGAATCCAACGCCTGGCCCTGCTCAGGACCTTCCCCAAGAGTCACACCATGTGCCTGAGAGTATCATCCAAATGCTGCTTGAACTCTGGAAAACTTGGTGCTGTGACCACTTCCTGGGGAGCCTGTTCAGTGCCCAACCACCCCCTGGATATGAACCTTTTTCTAATATCCAACCTAAATTTCCCCTGACACAACTTCAGACCATTGCCTGGAGTCCTGTCACTGGTCACCACAGAGAGGTGATCAGTGCCTGCCCCTCCTCTTCCCCTCACAAGGAAGTTGGAACTGCAGTGAGGTGTCCCCTCAGTCTCCTCTTCTCCAGGCTGAACACACCAAGTGCCCTCAGCTGCTCCTCATACGGCTTGCCCTCAAGGCCTTTCACCATCTTCATTGCCCTCCTTTGGACACTCTCTAACAGCTTAATATCTTTCTTTTATTGAGGTGCCCAAAACTGCACACAATGTTCAAGGTGAGGCTGCCCCAGTGCACAGCAGAGCGGGACAATCCCCTCCATTGACCAGCTGGTGATGCTTTGCCTGATGCCCCCAGGACATGGTTGGCCTTCCTGGCTGCCAGGGCACTGCTGACTCAGATTCAACTTGCCATTGATCAGGATCCCCAGGTCCCTTCCCATGGCACTGCTTTCCAGCATCTCATTCTCAAGTCTGTCCATACATCCAAGGTTGGCTCATCCCAGGTGCAGAATCCGGCACTTTCCCTTGCTGAACTTCATGTGGTTGGTGCTTGTCCAGTCCTCCAATTTGTTGAGGTCTCCCTGCAGGGCCTCCCTGACTCTGAGGGAGTAAACAGTTCCTCCCAGTTTTGAGTTATCTGCAAACTTGCTTAGTAATCCCATTTAGTCACCCCAAGTAAACTCATGTTACAACAGACCTTTTAAGTTTCACCTTGGTTAGATCTAGCTGATGTGTACAAGTTAGAAAGAATGGACTCCAGTCCTCAGAAGAGAAGCAGAGGACACCACTGCTAGAAAGATAGCATAAGCCCTTTCAAGGCTCACTAGCTGAAATATCTGAGGTTTGGTAAGCAGATGTGTCACCTTGTATCAGCTGGTGAAACGTCGTCTCCTTTGCAGCTGCAACCTGTTTGACCTTACACACTTGAACATGGAAGAGTTGTTATAAGACAGGAGCCTTTGCCCCCATTTCAAAGTTTTCTCTGACCAGTTACATCTCACCAGTGTGGCCAGACTCTACCTTCATCCTGGTTTAGAGATTTTGCTCTAGCTCCTGGGTGAATTCCTAGAGGCCATAGTTCTGAACAATATAAACTCCCATCTGGAAGATCCCAAGCGAGTTTTCAGTCTATCACGACCCTGAATAGCCCTTTCACTACTGAATGTCTGTTACAGAAACCTTGTGTGACTTACGGGTTGAATTTGTTACACTGCTGAACTGCAATTTCTTTCCCCATCCTACCCAAGCCCTTCCCATGGTTCTTCCATGGCAATGTTTTACATATCATGGATCAGTTCACAAACTTACACTGTTTTATTTTCACATCTCCCACTGTGATCTCCCACTGTGATTTGGTCTAATTATATACCTCTTCCTTTGATCCTGACTTCTCCTGTTTTGTGTTTAAGGCAATTTTTCCAAAACTGTCCGAGCATGGGAGGAATTGGTGTGGAAGACACTGAGAGCATCAGTGAGAGAGAGGTGTAATGCTCTGCATCTTTGTACTTGGCTCTGGACCAGCGAGGAACAGGAATCCCAGGAAAATATCCAACATGGTCAGTTTCCCTGGGGTAAGGCAGTGTGCATTCTCATTGCAGTATGAGCTACAAAGTGCTTGATATGAGATAAAACCTTCCTACAGTCTTAGTGGTTAAACTGTCAACTACTGAAGGCTTACCATGTATGCGCAGGCTCATACTTTCACAGACAATAAATGTATCCTATTTTCACAAGGGTGGAAAGCAGAGTGTCTGTAACTAAGGCATCGTATTCCTAGTCATACATGAGGTTTTTCTTTCACAGAACTAGGACCTTCCAATCCAACTCTCAAAGATGACAAAATTATTTAAAATTTGTAGCCATCCCTGAAGGGTGTAACACTCTTTTTCTCTCCCTCATATTTATCTCTAAAAGCTGCAGAACCTGCTGATTTTGCATGGATCAGGTTCAAATATTTCTTTTTCCTGAGTGGTTGACACTACCACCAAGAAGTTGTAACAAGGAGTTATACCTGCCAAACAGCATATTTTTCTCTTCTAATCTAATTTTGGAAAATGAAGAAATAGATTCAACTGAAAAAAAATACCATCCTAAGACAGATGAACAGCCTGAAAAATTTCAGCACAGACACAAAGTTAGAAGCAAATGGGAAGAGGATCTTACACTGGCAGGAATAAGACAAGTTTCATAACAGTGGCTGCTGTCATGCCTGCTTATAAACAGACAGCCTCTCCATAAAGACTATAATGAATGATGCCAAGATGATGGTATTAATTATTCAAAATTACTTTGTTTTTCATATATATGTGTTTATTAAAAATTGATCCTTTAGGTAATTCTTCTGCCCTTCAGATTCCTTGCAAGTATATACCACAATCAATCAAAATAACCAAATAGTCTTGGTTTTGATGACTGTGCTGTCTAATGCTGTCCCATCAACTGTGCCATCTCACCCAGCCTTTCTGCCACTTTCCCCCTTGCCCACTTAGCCACACAGCTAACCCATCACAGCCATACAGGTGTCGCTTCTTTCCATCTTGTCTCACATCTCTGGCCATTTCCTTTAAGCCCTGATATCCCCAGCTTTATGACATAGCCATGGCATTGACACGAATTCCCCAATTTCACCAGGAAAAGGAGTGATTTCATTGTTACACAGCCAGGAAATACCTGGCCCATTCTTCTGTTGTCTTCCAAGTCCTCAGTGTGCAATTGTTTGGGTCTCTGAGGGTGCCATGCAAGTCGTGCAAGTGTTTTTTCCCTGAATCAAAATCCAAGTCAGGAAGCAGAAAACCATGACACAGTGTCATTGCAGCTCTGATGACCCAGGAGAGAGTCACCTACAGAGTCTAGAGCTCCATCAGTACCGGCCTGGAAGCTCATGTGGTCCATATGCAACCAAAAGCATTTGTCATCGTGGCTGCCAGGTTGACCCTAAGAGACGAAGGACCAGATCAGACTGGTAGACATCACTAATATCCTCTTACTAGAATTGCCAGGGAGGACATGGGAAAGCAGAGAGAATTAATCTCCTTGTTGTCTCTCCAGAGATCAATCAATGCATTTTAGACTCTTCCCCCCCCCCCCCCCCCCAAAAAAAAAAGAAGTAATTATTTCCAGCGGCAAATCTGGAACTGCTCTGTGTAGAAATGGTAAATATCACTCTCCTGTGTTAAGCTTCCTTCATTCATGAGGACCAAATCCTCCTTGTACATAATCCGTGGTTAGCTAATTTCATTTTGTGGGGGGGAGAAAAGGGTGCATGTTTTATTTTTGTTTTTTCACACATTCCCACCTCCAATGCTGAATCTCTGCCAGAGACAGTTCAGTACCACCCATATTACGTAGATCTCAAAAGCGCAGACAGAAAATTACCGTCTTAAACCAATCTTCACAGCTTCTGAAACATTAAATATAGATGGCATTATTGAAGCCAGCTGAATTACTCAGGCTGTGTACAATGCAGTGCCAGTGTGGCCAAGAATGCTAACAACTGAACGACAAACACTGCCTCGGAATATATGAGAAGCCCTAAAGGGAAAGTAATAGCTTGCTGTTGTGTACCACTGTGCAGCCATGAAATACTCCTTTTCTTTCCTCTCCTCTTCCCTGCCCACAGCTCTTCATTGCTCCTCACAAGGCAGTGTACATTTGAATATAAATTATGAACATATCTAGAAGTGTGGTCACACATGAAGCCTAGTAGAACAAGGATCTCAGAAGGAAAGCATGATTTCCAGCACAAAACCATCAACTTTTCATGCAAACAAAAAGGAGGCAGATCAGAAGCAACCACAGGATCCAAGGCTGTACTTAGGATACTGTAAGGCTGACAGAATAATGAAGAAAGAAAATCAGCATTTATCACAAGTTTTGCAGTGATACTGCTGAATGGTCTGGTCCCTGCGATTTTGTTTATGATTTTCTCTACAGCTGCTTGAAATGAAGTATGAAAAGGTTACAAAGACCTTAAAGAAAGGGCAGTGAAGAAGAGCAGACAAAAGAACACCTCAGAGGTGGGAGCGCTGACTTTGATCACAGGTAGTGCAGGCAGTTTCACCAAGCCCATCCTGTTCAGCCACAGGAAGGAGGGACAGACTTTCCCAGTTATGGAGTAGTTGCAGAGTGCCCAGAAATGATCTGCAGCAAACTCTTCTGAAATTAGTCAAAGAGGGATAGTCTTACACAGCCTAACTGAGCCAACTCAGTTGAATGATCATCTTAGATACCCAGTGAACACGGGCAAACTGAATTCTCCTATCAATACAATGTGTGCGAGCAGCACACTCGTATTACTCTCCACTTACAACCTATAGGAAATACATCCCTATACAGGAAAAATGGGAATATCTGATTCACTAGGAGTTAAAAAGAAAAGTGAAACTTACACATCTGCAAGAGGCAGGCCATATCCTAATCAAGGCTACTTTTTTCAGTCCAAATGAAACAGTAACCCTGAAAAGCAGTTCTCACATGTGCAAAAGTGAAGCCCTTTCCCCTAAACTACACTAGAATCAGAGATCTGAAAAGTATGAAATCACAGGCATTGAAATGACTGCAGAGTTTACCTAAAATTTAAAGCATTCACTTACAATAGCAGTTTCTGAGCATTTATTATATTTTTGGCTTTTTCCCCAAGTAAAACCTTGCTCTTTCTTTTCTAACTTTATTTTATATTAAGAGAAAAAAGTTAGAGTTTATCAAATGGAAAAGCACAAAAATCAGCAAGGAAAATAAGTGTTTCAAAATTTTTGGAAGCTGTTCACAAATACAAAGGAGAAGGATGGTAAATGTTTCCTTTCAGAATCTTCCTTAGGTAGAAGGAAAAGAAATAATGAATCAAAATGAAATCAATCAATTGCAAAATAAAATTACAAATCTCTCTCCCAGTACTCTGATGGACTGTTTGGAAGAGTGTTCTTCTCTTTTTGAAAGACAGACAAGATTTCATATCACAAATGGCCGGCACATGGCAGGCTTGAATAATGACAGAGTGACTTCCCAGCTGAGCAAATATGCATTAGTAACAAGACGCTGATGAGGCCCGACAAATCACCAAGGAAACAGGAGAATGTGAAAGACAAGTCAAAGAAGCTTTAGAAATGAGCCCTCAAGGAAGTCAGCCACATTGCAAGAAGGCATTATTAAAATAAAGAGTATGATTGTGGATTTTTTTTTTAAGGGATTAGAAAGAAACACAGTGTAATAATGCAGTGTTTCTCATCCCTCACACCTCTCAGGGACTGGCTGTGTCCCTGACTGTGTGGATGGCATTATTTGGATGGATCGAACTCCTGCCTGATGGGCATTTACCTGCAAAGTGAGTTTTCCTGGTTCTCTGGCCAGAGGCAAAGACCATGCTGAATGTGTTAGCTCCAAAGTTAACTATCTTGGAGGGGGCCAGGGAGCTGGACACACACCTGATGGAGGAGTGCATATGGTGAGACTAAAGATCTCTGTCCAAGTGCTTCCTTGGGGTGATGATTGCCATATTTCCCTCCCCCTGCTATTAGATTGACTGCAGAGGTCCTACAGCTTTACAGTACTCAGAGTAGTTGCAGCAGGCCTGTATCCTAAGAAATATGCCAAATGAGCAAACAGACAGATGGACCCAGACACACTGAAACTACCTAAAGGGAGATTATAGAGAAGGTGGAGTTGGCCTTTTCCTGAATGAGGCTTGAGCTAAAATAGAAACATATTTATTACGTTTAAGAAAACATTCCAAAGAGAGGGTGGCCAGCCACTCGAACAAGGACTCAGTGAAGCTGTGGACTCTCCATCCTTAGGAGTACAGAGACGACAGCTGGACAAGGTCCTGAGCAAAACTGAGACAACTGCAGAGATGTCCCTGTTCTGAGCAGAGGTGTACATGACATCTAGATGTACCTTCTGACTTCAGTTTGGCTAGGATTCTAGAGAATACCTGATAGATATCACTGAATTGGCTCTTTTTTTTTTGTTCTTATGAGGCATAGCAATTCAGGCACACTGGCTACAAGGAGCAATGTTAAGGGTTGGGCAGCAGTCAAAAGGAGAACATGAATGGTGCAATGAATGGCTTAAGAGACAGTCCATGGCTTTCTTCTGCCAAGTAATTTTCAAGTATATCTCTTACCCCTCATGAAAGATAAGTTTTCTTCAGTCAGCCATGAACTATTGCAGCAAATGAGGAAAAGACCCAAGTCCTTAAGAACCTTACATAATCAATCTCTCCTCTCAAAATTTAAATTCTCCCAATTTACTAATAAACCCTTAGTGCGAGCATCATGGATCCCTCTCTGGGATCTGTATTTCTCAGCAAATTGTACAAGGTCTTTGATTTTGATGGTGGCCTGTGGAGGGCAGAAGTCTGACCAATGCCCATTGCATTTCATCAGTAAAGCTCCTCCCTACCTTTGCTAGATGAGATAATTGGAATATTACACAGCCCTTGACTTTACTGGCAATAGGCGAGTGGATAGGTGGGTTTTCTCTGATCCTGATCAAAAAACCAGGCTGAACCCAGATGAGCATCATGTTCCCTCTGCACTCATATCTGTCCTACAAGGCACCTGGTATGAGGCACAGACAAAAGAAGACATGGTCATCCATTCAACTTCATCATATCCAACCTTTCACCTGTACCTGGATACCTCCTCACCAGTTAATGGTACTTGAACTGTATGGTCCCATCTCTTCTTTAATGTGACTGCAAATGAGCATGATACAACATGCCTTTTCTCAAGAAACAAAATTAGATCTTTTAAATTTTGATTTCCCATTCAAGAAATATATTTTATTTGCTTTGAAGAAGAATAAAAAATTAATTAGAAAAATGACATTATGGAAGAGAATCAATTTACTCAGTGTAATTTCCACTGAAACACAATTCCTAGTAATGGAAACAGTGTTCCTAGTACTGATAGCATCAAACACATTTGGAAACTCTAATCATCAAGCCAATGCTAGTATTTAGGATCTCTTAAAAAATTCATGTAAGATCACTGGACTATAAAACTTGGGAGATTTTGCCTTCACCACCATTAGACTACATAAGCATGTTAATGAAGATATTAGTTGATTTCTTTCATATTTTAAGTAAAACGTGCACACCCAATTATTTTTTCGATGAAGGGTTTATTCTTGCTGCCAATCTCAGTTTAGCTTTACCAGAACTAGCAGGAAAAAAAGATTCTACCCTCCTCCATCTTACCACTGGAACAGCTGTTGGCAATAAGGTGCTTAAAGTATCTGTGGGTCCTCATTACACTGCCCTAGTATTACTGAAGCGGTAGTCAGAGAAGCGGGAAATCAAACACTACTTTCAATAAATAAAGGTTGTTAAACAGAGAAGATAACCCATTTGGCATGTCTGAGATACTTTAAATAAATAGCACTTAATTGCCAGCTGCTCCTGTTTGGTTTTATTTTTTTAAATATAATCAGAAAGAGTAAGTGTTTTCTGGAAGTATAAACATGGACAGGACTGTACAAAGCCCTGAAAAGCACAAAAGAACAATGATAACACTTATGGGAACATTTCTCTCTCTCCTGGAAGATATTATTTAAACAGTTTTCAAATATCAGCCCTAGGTGAGAGAAGAGACAGGCCTGGAAGTGAATATCTGAAAACTGGGTCCAATCCCTTGCACTTAACTTGTATCCATTCCCTATAAGGTTATCAGTATTGCCATTACTACTCCAGTGCTAATTTTATAGGAAAAAAGAAAGATCTAACTGGAATTCATACTGCAAGAGTAGTCACTAAAAACATTTCCAACTTAATTATTCTGGCCTGTTTATTCAGCAGGTAAAACAGAAGTGCAAGAGATAATTTTTTTAAATCTCTTATTCTTCTTTAAAACTGCATTTGGAGAAGAATCAGTTTATAGTTGTGTGTAAGTACATTTGGTAGGTTATATGCTGAATAGATGTTTGGTGAGCAAGACATAGATGGAATAAAAAAGACTACAAATCTCCTCTGCACTTAGGTTATATTAATAAATATAGCCATAACATGCTCTATCTATTCAACAATGATGTTAATTTCAGTGCTGAACTGCTACTAGAACCTGTATACTTAAAGGTAAATGGTTCTTATAATGGTCATGGCACTCACACGGCACCAGATTCAGCAATTTTCAGCCAACAGCATCTGTGTCTGGGACTTCTGACATTTCAGAAAGTTTGTATGTGACAGAAAGGAATGGCTGTGACTGTTAACAACATATGTGAAGGATCTGAGAACTACAGACCTAAATGCCAGCTTAGGTTTATTGGAACTTAATAGCTAGTAGATTTTTTAGAAGATTGATGAGGGGAAAAATATTCACAATGCTCTACCCTTCTTTCTATCCGTTGCAACCTCCTGTACAGAAATGTTCTTTTTGTCCCTGCTCCCAGAAAGAGCGTGGACCAAGGGACTAGTCAGTTCTTCTTTTACATGTATGAGAAAAAGCAACGAAAAAAGTGCAGGAAAGACCTGAGCAATGCCACTTTTGCTTGTGGAAAAAAAATTCTGCTAGGTCTGTGAGGACATCTGAAAATGGACTGGCTCTGCTCCAGTGGCTGGGAATGGTAGAAATCCAATTCATTTCAAAGGCAGCATAGTGAGGTCAACACTAGCTACCTCTGGCTTTTCTACTCAGAATAGTTACTGCATTTTAGGGGTACATGGTCTTGCTTAAAAAGCTGATAGATGATCTTGCAATATCTCACTTGGACAAAAGAGCCCTAATCCATCTCCCAGTGATGGTACTGTGGAAACTGTGTGCACCTCATAGTCCTCATCACCAAATTTGTACCCTGACCATCCTTCTTTGAGGGAGCAGTGAGTATAAGGAGGGTGCTGCAATGCGTTCCGGCAGCTCTTCTCACCCTCCCAACGACAACAGTGAAGTGTATCACAGACCAAACTGTCCTACTCTGGATGAACACTGAAAGCCTGAACTGAGGTTTAGGTTGGATATTAGGAAAAATCGCTCCAATGAAAGGGTTGTCAAGCATTGGAACACACTGCCCAGGGAGTGATGGAGTCACCACCTCTGAAGATACTTAAAAAATGTGTAGATGTGGTACATAGGGACATGGTTTAGTGGTGGACTGGGCAGTACTGGGTTAACGGCTGGAGCTGGTGGTCTTAAAGGTCCTTTCCAAACTAAATGATTCAGTGGTTTTATGATTGCTAGCCATTTGGCATTTATCAGAGCCCTTTAAAAAAGGTGTATAAGTCTCAGGTGCTTGTACTATTTATTTTACATGCTAAATGATTAGTAAACTGCAAAAGCCAGTTCTCAGTAGGTAGGAAATGTCAGGAGCAATGTGGCCTTTGCAGAAAGACCTTGAGTTGCATATTGAACAGCAAGGACAGGAAGGTATTGAATAGGTGATGATTAACTGTGTACTCTCCGCCTGCGGCACCAAACAGGGAAGGGTCTCTGAGGTACACAAAGCAGAATGCACAGGCAGTGGTTCTGGCAGTTCCTGGCTTCTGAGTGCTCAGATCCACAATCTGCATTGAGATTCAAGTGACATCAGAATTGTTTGGGGAGAAAAAAGAAGACAAGACAAAAGTGGACTTTCATCACGCTGCATCAGACTGACACTCCTGTGGCTCATCAGCAGGACCAGAGTATGTTTAGTCCCCTGCTGAGACATGCCGAGCTAACCAAACCGGTGGCACCCGCAGCAGTGTATCAGCCTTTATGTCAGCCCTACACCTATCATCCACCATGGTTCCATTGGTTCTTTCTTTCCACCTCGAGCACTAATTTTAAGAGAGGCACTGCTGTGCATCCCCTGTTCATGCAGTAACCCCATGGCTAGGCTTTAATGCATCACCGACAATGAAGGGGAGCTTGTGCTGTCACTGTGTGTTAGGAGTACGATCCCAAGCTCAGACAATGAATCAGACCCCTTAGGTGAAGGGGGCAACGAGATGCTTCTTAAATGTCCCAGATACACCCCAGGATGTGCAATAGCAGAACTGTAGGCACTCGTGTACATTTTCTGGAGATAGCATAGATGGAAGCTTGATTTAAATGGGTATTTCTGGATGACACCCTTGCCTGCAGGAGCTTAAATTCAGCCCATCATGATCAGGGAGTTATGAGAGGCAAGAACATTATCATACATTTACATGATGCAATGAAGCACTATGCAGAATTACCAGTCTATTGGAAAATGTACCAGCTTAGGAATCAGTACAGCTATACAAGCATGGCCCCATACCTTCACCAGTTATGCCTGATGAAAATGGTAGAGCTGACTTGCTAAATTAGCTATGCTAAAGGTGTGCTTTGTAGACTCAGGACTAACTCGAGGCTTACATTGCACTGACGGCTGTGCTATGGAAGTGGCTCATGAACAACCCTGGAAGACCAGTAAAAATCTAAAATTTACTTGGACATATGGTAATGAGTGTCATCTCCTATGCGGCAAACTGACATTTTTCAAAGGCTTGCTAACATTATCAATTTCAGACAGATTTTATAAAGGATCTGGAAACGACATCATTAATTCAATAGAGACTCACTGTCAAATTCTGAGCCCTTGTTTCAAAGCATAAAGGTAGCAAGTGCATTTCCTCAAGAATTATATTTGATGGACAATATATAATAAAAGTATGTTTTTCCTGCTTTGTTCTTTGAATGGCTGAAATATGTTGTTGGGTTTTTTTTCAAAAGAATTAGGCTTGCTATTCCACATGGAATATGCTAAACCGAATGGTTACAATTTAGAGAAATTATATACCCACTGAATACTGAGCCTTATAATTGCAAACATTAAGCAACATTACTAGGTGATATTTTCTGCATTACCTATAGTCATGTATCTGGTAAAACATTTCAGACAGAGACATAAGATTAAAAAAATTCTTACGGCTGTGCCGTGAAGTGTTGCAAAAATAGTTACGACTAAAACATCCTTTCTTGTGATCACAGACTCTGTTAGAGAATACCAAACATGGCTGGAAAAAGAGCCATTCAAAAAGTGATCTTCTTGGTATGTGTGTTCTCATATAGAAATAAATTGAAGACAATACCACCTATGCAGCAGTGACAAGTTAATTCAATTTCCATCTCAAAATCAGGTAAAGTGTATCTCATTTGTTACCATGGATACAAGACATTATTTCCATTTGTTTGAGATCTCACAGTGGGTATGAAATTAAACTGTGACACAGTTTTATGGAGGAAGTTGACTAAACCTCCATAAGTTCAATGTCATTAGTCTAAAGGATTTTCTTTTTTTAGACACAGTAAATAATGAGGTTGCTATTACTGCCCACAAGGTATACTTCATAAGTGAACATCTGTGTGATTTTGCTGATGCTACTTTGGATCCGTGGGAGTGATGGAAGAGAAAATAAACATTCGTTTCATCAGTCCTGCAAATATAGGTAAGAATCCTGAAAAAAATCCAGATGGTAAAACTACATTAAAAATACTTTGGTGTTCTGTTATTTGCTATTGTTTGGCACCAAATCTCTTTATCAAAAAATATCTTGAGTCTGAAAATTAATCTGCTTTTTCTCAGATAAATCTGCTTTTCAGGTTGAAGCTCAAATCACTTGTTCTCTAGTTTTAAGAGTTAGAAGAAGTGTATGAAAAAGTGGGGGGAAATTGAGAGAAAAGAACAAGGAGAAACATATTTTCTACTGCTGACGTATATGAAGGGTTCAGGAATTCAGTGGCATTCAGTTTACCTTGTCTGAAATTAATTTTAATATATACAAAAGGATAAAAGGGACTACAGGTCTTCCTGTTAAATTATTTATACTCAAGTCCTGGTTATATATTTAATATTTCATAGTGAGACTTATTTCCATAGATGCTGAGCACCTGCTATACTGATGGATTTTGGCTAAAGTTGTCATCTCTCAACATTTACAAAACCAAGTTGAGATAAAACTGAGTCTACCCAAATCAACGGTTTGTTTCTAAATATTCATTCAAGTAACTGCATGAAATCACAAAGGTTATGGGATGTCATGACTATGGCTAATTATTGAAATCCAAAACCATCATCCAGATGCTTAACTGACAGAATTTCCCACCAAATACTCTGAACTCTACCTCCCCTGCTTCTGTGTTGCTGCTCTCCTCAGCATATTGTCAAACTGGATTATCTGCAGTGTCTTCTCCAGCTCCTTGGGCCATCTCTAATTATATCCCATTGGGATTAAGTAGATCTGACCCTGAGATGGCAAACTAGAAAAACTGAGAACCTCACAGCAGAACTGTCACGAACATAGAAACTCTCAGAGGAATGGGGACCACAGTGTCCATGGCTAGCTGAATAAAGAGGTAAGTCAGTCACTCTCTGTTATTGATTCACATTATTAGCATTTGCTTGAGGTTTAATAGACATCTATTCATATTCTACCCCCAAGACTCCACATAGGAAATTAAAATAATGCAAAATGGGTGCTAGGGCTATAAAACTTTTATTTAGTAGTATTTTATGCCCACTTTTCACTAATTTTAATTGAGAATCAGCACCAGGATGAAATTACAATAATCAAGTATTTCTAACTTAATTCCAAAGTTTGGGAAACGTTTTACTTGTGACTTATAAATTATTTATTTTCTATTTTTTAAGTATTTTGTTCAGAATTATTCCACTATACAATAAATCACCCCAATTTTGTGAAACTCTGCAGGCTTAAAAGGGGTTATGTTCGTATAAATATATGTTTAGGCTATACTGTGCTCTGTTATTTAGTGTTAGCTGGGATTTGCAGACTTGCTGTATTCGATGGGCACCATGATAGCCAAGCAATTCCTAACCCAACCAGGCAGCTCATACACCAGTGAATATCTCCAGGGTTTTGTCATACAAAAGCAGCTTAATACCATCAGAAGTGGGTACAGCTTGTCCCCTTCTGGAATCTAATAATGGGGGGTGACAGAGGAGTGCATGTGATGCTTCAGGGCACAGATGAAGGAAGAAAAATTAACCTCTGCAGTGCCATTTCAAGAAGGCCCATTCTCAATGGGAGCACAACCCAGTGTTGTGAGCCACCGCCCTTGTGTTTTGTCATGTATCAGCTGAACACAAGTTCCCTGGGCAGGGAAGGCACATGTGTGTTGAGTGAGGGCTGCTCATGTGTTTGTGGATGTGTCAGACAAAGCAGTGGGAACAGTCTGGATGTGCTTGCCAAGACTTTGCCAGCACAGTGTCAGGAACATCCTAACAAATAAGGGATAATCCTTATGATAAACAGACATCCCTTACCCCTGCAGGGACACATTGCGGTTTCTCATTCACTGGTGTCAGAGAAAAAGCTTTTTTGCTGCACTAAACCACTTAAAAAACTGGTTGAATGAAAAGGTTACATGAGTGGCTCAGCATAATGATAAAAGCTCAGGAGACAGCACTGATGTTGCTAACCATTTGCAAGTTAGCAGGAGGGTAGTCTGGACAAGCTGGAGATGTCTCAGTCATCCTCAGTCATCAAGAGCAGAAAAGAATGATGCAGATGAATGGGACTGTAGACACCACAGAACACTGAATAAGATACACTGGACAAACTTTGTTTACCTTTGTGCAAAACTAGGGCCAATTGGATTAAGTGATGAGAGCAACAGGGTAATTTGCTCCTAACTAGCAAATGCATAAGGAGTTTTCTTGAATGATCTGTGGGTTTACAGTTTGTGAATTCCTAAAATTACTATCCCTAAATATATCCCCAAATCCTCCTCCCCTTTTCCCCATCTAAAGTACCTAAGATTTTTGACTCAGAAAAGAAATCAGGACCTTCATGAACAATAGTCTTGAGTACAGCACAGCTCCGTGGTACCACTTTCCTAAAACAGAAGACCTGTTCTTCAATTCCTTAGCAATACCTGCTGCATGCCTTGCATTGTCTGCTGTAGGAACTGCAGCTGCTGATCCTTTGTAAGGCTTTCTTCTGTTCGAAAGAGCTGTCCTTTCTCCTGTTTCAGGAGCTCCACTTCATTCCTATAAGCATCCAGCTGCCATCGAAGACTATCATTCTCTTCCTTTAGTGCATATGCTTGAGCAGCTAGAGCTAAGAGAAAATGAAAATGGGAAGAAATCAGTAAAATGGATTGTTTCCTTACAAATAATACAAAGGACATTGTCTGGGGAGATGACAATACAGCTAAAAGCCAGTGAGACATTTCAGAGCTGAGACAAGACCCAGCAGAGCTGAAAATGATTAGGTTCTGGCAAAGACTGTTGCTGGGAAGTTATTTCCTGGGATGGAAGATGCCATAAAGTGACCCTAGATAATTCAAATGCTACTTGCAATCCGGCTGCTAAATTTAGGCTTATATTTTAGGAAGAAACTGGCGTGTGGTCCAAGGGTAAGGCACCAACCAAGTTTACAACATTTTCCCAGTGAAGTTACAGGAATTGATACAGCCATTTAGTATTTATACTAACGTAGTGGCCAGATGTTCCAATCAGGTCTGTGCTAGGGAATTTTCCCAATGTGAAGTTGCTGAATTTAGTCCCATAAGAAAGGAAACACAGAAATTTCTCCCCAGCCTCACAATGAACTTCTTCATAGCAACAGTTATGAGGAACCATTTAGACAGAAAAATAATGTAATAGAGTAAAATTATATAAAATGCAAATGCTGAAAAAACGTGTTTGCACTACAAGAACATTACTACATTAAAGGCATTGAAAGACACTTAAGTAATTTCCTTAGGAAGCTCCATTTGGCCCCTTTTCAATTTAGAATGGCATTTTTATTATCATAACTGATAGCAGGTGTTTGTGAAGAAATCGATTAGTATGCAGGGATGGAAATTACATTTGCCAAATGACTTGCACAGTCTGCAATATAGGCTAAAATTTGTGTAGCAAAAGGCAGAAGGCTATAAAGCATGTAGTAGGAACATTATTTAAATAAATTATCCAAACATAAATACATATAGGGAAGGGTGGCATTCATTAATTAGGGATGTGGTTATCATCCTACAAAAGAACCCACTCATGGTAGTATTTATACTTGGCAGTAGCAGTGGCCATTTGGCACAGCAAACTGCCATACTGTACTATTTTCCTTCTTGGAACCTGGTAACACAACAACATTACAGAACAGCTGTAATTAAAAAACAACAATCTACTACAGCCAATTCTATCAACATTTGGTAACTGAAGCACATAACTGATTTACATTCCTGATTAAATGATTTCAGGCTTGGTATCACAGAATTCTTTCTTGCTCACCAACGACAGCAATACGGTTAAAGTCCAAATTATAGGAAATTGTATATTAACTCCATTTAATGTTAGGCACCTCTTGACTAGACCTTCTGCAGATAAAGAGTCCCCTGTTCCCCATGATAACATGATTCAGCACATTTGTGAAATTACACCAGCACTTAGAGAGAATGTCACAGTATTTCATTAGCCATAAAAATGTTTTATCTTTGGTAGGACAAATCTACCTTGAACTCAGATAATTTTTACTAATTTTAAAATAGCACAAATGCATTACTCAAAATAAAGTATGGTCACCTACTATTCAAATGCAGACATGGATTGGTTACTGCGCTTAATCTGGATATTCTACAGAATTTCTCTGGAAGATTTAGTAACAGTAAAAGTATTGTCACATCAAATTAAATTGCTCTGAAAAGCATGTAATCATCTGTCCATGACAAAATTTACCTTAAAGAAATTGCACTGATGAGTCCGATGGGCAAATAAGAGAATCAAGGGTTTTTTAAATTTTTTTTTTTTTATTTATTTTGGTAAGACCCAAAAAACTGTAATGAAAGAAAGGAGAAAAAAAAAAAAAGAAAAAGAAAAAAGCCAAGCACATAGCAACCTCAGTCTAACAAAAACTCGAGTAAAATTTAAATAGTTTGTGTTAGAATGGACCTCTAAAGATTATCTAGTACAACCCCCATTCTATGGTGTCATGTTAAAAAAAGAGAAAAGAGAAAACAAAAAAAGAGGACAGAAATGCAAAGATTCCTGGTCCCACCTCCGCTTGTATTATTATATTTTTATTAGCTGTAAGTGTCCTCAGAATATCAAAGCCTTTTAACGCTCAACCCAGTCTGTCTGCGTCCCACCTAAAGAGACTCCTCGCTCAGACAGATTCACTGGCTGAACAGGAATTTTGATACCCCAATGAGAACCACACTTAAATAGCAAGAGACTCTTTTCCACCAGGTGCTCTTAAAAGTTATATCACTGCCAGCACCAGAAACAAACTGGAGCAAACTGTAGCAGTTCCTGACATGATTTTTATTGATACAAGGATGTGACAACTATTGTGGGTATTGTGTTGCCAAGTGGTAACGTTTAGCTGCATGATTGTATTTAATTGATAACAAAACCCCAAAAGAAACCAGCACAAAACATATGCTACAGACAACAAAACAACCTAAGCCGCAATACCAACTCAAGCAACATCAATTCAAGTTCAACCGAAAACTACTAACCAGAAGCACAACAACCTAAATCAGAAATCTAAGCCCCCTCAGTAACACAAAACAACAAGAAAGAATATCCTCCCACTAACAAACATGTTAACAGGAATTACACACCTTAAAGGAGCACTACAACCAATATCAAGTAAGATATACACCCGGTGCGTTACGAGATGTAAAGCAAGGTGTATTTAAAGGAGAAAAAGTATGAGGCATGAGATATAGTAGAGTGTTTATGAAATAGAGATGTTAGCCAGGTACATTTGTAAATAAAAGTAGCTATGGGGTAAAAGTGGCATAAGGCATAAAGTAATAGGTGTAGCCTAAGGTATAAGGGTATAAGGAAGTTATGAAGTACAGGAAAAAGAAAACAGAGTAAATTTCTGCTCACCCCTTCATTGTCCAAAGGCGTGGGAGGGAAGAAGGGCAGTGGTTACCCCCGCAGAGCTTGGTGGTCCTTTCCCCTCCCAGTTTGCTCATGTCCAATCTTTTTATACCATTTTCCTCTGGTAGTTTGAGTGACTATAGTCAATGACTATTTTTGGGGTGATAGACAGAAAACAGGCTTTAAGGGTTGGCTTCCTGAGTTTCTCCAGGATATGCGAAGAAAGGCCCTGATATCTCCCTAACATTCCATCCTTCAGTAATCCTGTCATCAGCACTTTCTGGAGCCACTGAGACTCTTTGTATCTTCTTGTGTAACCCATTATCAGCTGACAATGGTGTCTGGGAGCACCCCTCCAGGGGCTGGGGTGTTTTCTGTAAGTTATCAGTCCTATCACCCCACATAGGGCTAGAGACACCTTTCACCAGATCAAGTTGCTCAAAGTCTCATCCAACCTGATCTTGAACACTTCCAGGAATGGGGCATCCATAAGTTCTCTCTGCAACCTGTGCCAGTGACTCACTACCCTCATCCTAAAACATTTCTTCCTTATGTCCAATCTAATCCTGCTCTCTTTCAGTTTATAAGTGTTTCCCCTTGTCCTGTCACTACAGGCCCTGGTGAAAAGTCTCTCATTTGTATTCTCTTCTATTGATTAGACTCTTACAAAATATAAACTTTTTTTTTTTTTTTAATGTAATACCAAGTTGTAGGTAGAAACTTCCTACCTTTCTGCTCTCTGAGAACAGGAATAGAGACCACCATGGATGTGTTCAATTTTCTACAGTTATTCACCATCATCTATTCCAGCTCTTAAAAAAACTTCCAAGAGCTGTTGTACAAGTGGAGGACATAAGGCCTGTGTATTTCCCCAGTGAAATGTGGGTTGTGACCCAGATTCAGCTGAGGTTCACACTGCGCTACCTGGAAAGGCTGCTTGGCTATTTTATGGGTCACACTATAGCCCAATTGCAGAACTCCTCTGCCTTTTCGTCCTCCTAGGTGAGTTCAGGCTGCTAAGTGGAGCTACACACAGCAAGAGATATCTGCTACAGGGGCAGCAAAACGGAGGAAATGAAAAGGGCCACAATGTCTCACAAATGCAAATAACCTGTAGGTGACGAACCTATTAGAGTTCAAAAAATAACTACTCCAAATGGAACAAGTCACAATACAAAAAACAGTGATGGTAACAGTCCATGTCCCCTGTAGGAATACAATACAGGTTTTTTATTGCTAAAGACCTCCAGGGCAGCACCTCTGAATGCTATTACTTGGTGTAATTGTTTAAAAATTGTATTTACTGTATCATCTTAAAACCTACATGACAAAAATTACATTGCAGTGCTACCAAGAAGTTCCATCCAAGAATGGTGCCCTATTTTTGGCAGACACCAGAAGACAAAGGCTGTGCTACAATCTATTTTAAGACAAAATGGAAACATCCCAAACAACCTAAAGTGAGAGAATAAGACTACAGGAGATGTAAGTTTGTGATATTAGGCAGGATCCCCTGAGATGTACAATGGCCTATCAACATTATTACACACTTTGGAGGTTCTCCTAACCATTCATAGTAAGCAATTAATAACATAGTCCAAGATAGAAATATATCCTTAAATTAGGAAGATGCAACACATATAGCAACAGTGTAACAGAATATTAAATTGTCACAGGTTTTTAAATGAATGAATTATAGACAAGAGTCTGTGAACGATATGACATTAAACACATGTCATTAAAAGGTACTACAAGTCGGTTCCTAATATGTGTGCACAGAATGGCTAGCAGAAAAGAAGAATAAGTCAAAGAAAGGTATCTGATGGACCCCAGGCTGTCGAGCTTATTCAACACTGGGCAACCATTTTAAACAAAATCAGAAACATTCTTTGTGCTGACCTAACAAAAGTTTAAGATATTTATATTTTTGTGCACTAAGACTGAAATAACTGAATTCAGATCAATGTCTTTTTGAGTCCAAGAAAATATCTGTTATATAAAAACAACTATAATTTATTTTAATTATATTTCATTTATATTATCTAGTATATAAAGAAAGGTACTTCATTTAATAACAAATCAAAAATAGAGGAGAATTTTGGGGTGGAAGGAATCCACATTTTAAAACTAAATGTTTTTCAAATTTTGGAAAAATTTTTGCTATTCATTGACGAATGTAGTTTGAGTTGAAAGAAACCACAAAACAAGTTTATTCATCTCATCTCAAGCCATTTTAAGTTTGGTAGTTCAGATACTCATCTACAAAATCCTCCCTGAGGCTGGTCAAAAAGCATCTGAGGATAAAAACACAATGGATGCTGAAAGCATTTACAGAAGAACTATATACAAGGAAGCTATATCAAAAGAAAACTCTGACAACAATCCCAAATAGCTGCCTGTGCTGCAAGTAGAAGAAAATATTCCTACCTAAACAAACACAGCTGGAAAACAGCTCAATATTCACTTTACAGCATTTTCACTGAGGGATGCAAAATGATACCTGCCAGCCTCAGAGAAGCAGCTGAAGGAAGATGAGACATACATAAGTGGGAGAAACCTTCACATTGATAATTCAAAGACTTCCAAGAGGTTAGTGTGATTTCTTTGTGCTGAGGCAGAAGTGCTATATACAATTTGGCAACAGCCTCAGTGACAAGATAGACTCCATTCAGTGGACCCAGACTGGATCCAAATGAAAATGATGCCCTCTTTAAAACAAGAAGTGACTGGCTGATGAGAAATCCACTGAAGTTTAAGGACACACTCACTGAAGGATGTTTCAGCAGAAACAGGCAATTAACTTTATTTTTTTACGGCACCTATCTTGGATAGACAGTGCTTTCTTTCTGACTAGTACTGGTCTGTACATTTTACTTTCACCTGGTACTTGGTGACTACATTTAAACTAATACATAGTAATTTAAACTAATACATAATAGCAACCACTGGAGCCAAAGTAGAGTAGGTTTTCACAGGTTATACAAGGTAATCTGTGGTCTTTTATGACCCACATCAGGCCACAGTGGCCAGGAAATAAAGTTAACACCCCAAATCGCTGACTGTATTTATTTATTGAGGACATTAGGGAAAATTGAAAATTTTCTACCAATTCAATAATGTACACCTGCACTGTGTACTTCTCATTAGATAATGCCCTAATAACATTACAGTTAACAAAAATGATAGTCTACTAATTCACATGCTAGGGACACTCTGAGTTGAAAAGCAGAGGCAGCAGGTTTTACCAAGTGTCTGAAGAAATCTGAAAGTAATATCTGAAAAACAAATGAGCAAACACTAAAAACAGTGACAGAAAACCTCACTGTAAATTCAGAGTACAGGCTTTCTGTAGGTCCTCCTAGCAGAAATTTTACTGTAGTTTATATTTCCTACAGATTCCTCTATATTTGTATAGAAGTAGATCATAAAACTGAGAACTTCTGTAATGTTTGTCTACTGTCAGACTTTTGGTCTAACCTCAGCAGAATTTTTTAGGGTTTTTGAACTTTAGCTCATGTATTCATATAGTGAGGTGGATGAAAACAAATAAAAAGCACACTCCCCAACCTTCCTGACATCTAAGTTTTACTAAAGCCATTATCCTCATTTCCTGACTTGAAAGTAATGCTCCTTTTGATAACAGCAACCAGAAAAGCATCAAAACTTGTCAAAGTAATGGATATTATGGTAATTTTTTTCTTCACTCCTATTGCAGAGCATTTTCAATGTCAAAAAAAAAAAAAGCCATCTTGCAAGATGCAGATACTTCTTCAAAGAGTTTTCAGTTTGAGGGACTGAACAAATGTGTGTAGAGAAATAAGGATACAAAGTTCATAGCTATAAATACAAACAATAAAACTTATCCCTGGCCTCTAGCTAGACTGCTTGTTTTTCAAATAGGTGAACTGTGAAGCAGTACAACCAGGAGAAAATCAGCAAGGAAAATGGTTTCCGGAGGATCTGGAAGTGCATGAATTCTGTTTTAATGTTGTAGGAAACAGGGTAAGTTATGTAATAATGGTGTTTGTCATTGGTAAGGAAGATGGTCTTTGCAGAAGTATAGCGTGGATGGTCTTAGGAGATACAATGGGTCGCATACCTGCCGTTTCAACCCAAACCGTTTGATAATTCTATGATTATAAATAGATAGAACCACTGCACCCTCATTCAACTTTACCCTATAAGGCTCTACTTAGTGCTCCAGCCCACAGGAAATCTAATTTTATGCCAGAGTCTGAGGATCCCATTATGATAGCTCAGTGGCAGGGTGTGTCTGAGGGGATGCCAGTCAGTAACCCATAGGTGTGTGGGAAGGTTGGCTTTGCAGGAGGTCTGCAAGGTGTTGGGAAGGAAGGCACAGCCCTCATTGCAGATGGCAAGCTGGATGGGCTCTGAGGTTGAGGATCATATTGAGCATTTTGAGACGTGTTAATCTGTATCTCCAGCATGAACTGTCACAGCTGACCCTCTCTGTGTATTCTCCAGTAGCTGTCAGCTCCTGGCAGAATGAGTTGAGGCCATTATCATCTGTGACTGCCCAGCTACAGATCCATGCATTTCACACATGACTTTTGTTATCCCTATCATAAAAACTGACCTCTGAGAACAGGTTTTAGTTAGATGTGCTCTGTGCACAGGTCAAAGGCATTTGGGAAAGCAACTCCGATGGGATCTTCAAAGATGCTCTCTGGAAAAGTAAGACCAAGGTACACCTTGGTCACTTTGAGGCATCTTCTCAGCCCACTTTACAGCAACATCAGGAACCTGAGTAATCCAATATCTAAAGTGGTTTTAATCCATTGCCTTGAGTTCCCAGCGGACTCTTTCTTTTCTTTGTGGACAGTTTCTAAATAACTGATCACCAGCAGAAATAGTGTTCAGATGCCTGTGATGAGTGCACAGAACTATGTATAATATCAGCAGATAAAAGCAACATTGTTCCTATACTGCATTCTTTAACAAATTGTTTTCTCTTGTTTCTGCAAAAATAGACTATGCCACTTGACTTGTTTTTTAAAAAAACACCCTTTGATTAAAGCTTGAAAGCAGCTACCTAACTATCCTGAATAAACTCTAAAACCAGAATTAGAATGGTATAAAAATAAATAATTTTGGGCAATTACAATCTAACCTAGCCATGAACAGTTTTTTCATTCCCCCTTCAGACATAATGCAACCAAATAATGCAGCAATTTCCACATTATTTTCAAATGCTAGGCACGCTTCATTTGAATGTCTCAGTACCTGAAAATTTAAACTAATTATCCTATATGAGGATGGCTTATTGTCATTAATGTTAGTGGGAGTTAGTCCTCACACTGGGAGGGAGGTTTACTCTTTTACAAAACCCGTTTTATTCAGGTGCAGTTGCTTCAAAGTCCTTTCCCTACCACGCAGTCTATGTTCAATGCAGAGCTCATTATATCAGTTACATTCACGATGATACCAGATGTTCAAATTGAATACTCAAGTGAGTTATTTTCAGGTTTCCTATTCACATAAAACTTGCTGGCAAACAATTAGTAAATGGAAGGAGGCTGTCAAAAAAACAAAAACAAAACAAAACAAAACAAAAAAAACAACAAAAAAACCCAAACAAAAAACCAAAACCAAAAACAAAAAAAAACACACAAAAAAAAAGAAAGGAGGGAAATTATCAAGAAAGGAAGCCTATAAGAAAGATGGAGAGTGACTATTTAAAAGGGCTTGTAGTGACAGGACAAGAGAGAATGACTTCAAACAGAGGTCAGGTCTAGATCAGATATCCGGAAGAAATTCTTTACTGTGAGGGTGGTGAGGCACCGGAACAGGTTGCCCAGAGTTACGGATCTCACCCCTGGAAGTGTTCAAGGGCAGGCTGGATTGGGCTTGGAGCAACTTGATCTAGTGATGTTCCTGCCCATAGCAGGGGGATTGGAATTAGATGATTTTTAAGATCCCTTCCAACACAAGCCATTCTATGAGTCTATGAATATGATTATATGAAAAGTTGCATCACTTTTTAACTGCAATTTTATCCATCTCATTCAGTACAAACCTCTGCCACATTTGAGAAACCAAGGCATTTCTCTGAAGAGAGATTTTCTCAGTGTACAAAACTTCTTCCTACTTAGAAGACTTCTGCAATATTACTGCTTTTTTCATAGGTTTACTACACATGTAGCTCACTAGTAATTTATGAAGGCTTATTATTTCTTGTGCAATGAAGCGTATCTCTTTGCAAATACAGAGAAGATGTGTGGAAAGGGAGGGTCTATTATTGTCCAGCTGGGACTGCTAACAAAAAGTAGTAGGCAAATGCTGGTTCTGAAGCAGACTAACAATTCCCCAGAGAGCAGTAACACCAATTCCTGTGGTGTTATGATGAGTCCCATGACATCTGACATTTTATTTAAAGCCCTAGAGCGATCCTTAACTGAAAACTTCTGTTTTGAGTTTCTGGGATAGTGGATTGCAAACTTTCTAGACTGTGGATCAGTATCAGCTCTTCCTATTTCACTTTGCTCTCACAAACGGACTTTTAATTAAAAACACCAGCAAGGCAATTTAATCTTGCTGGTTTAGGTAGTCCAAGGAATAAAGATGCAGATTACTTACTACAATCTTGCAAGTGATCATTGACTCCAGTAGTCAGTTTGGGATTTTTTATCTGGACCTCGTGGCTGCAGAAAACAATGATCCAACTTTCTCTAAAGGGCTTCAAAGATGGAGGGATAATTTCCCACTTTAAGCCAATCTTTCTATCCCTCTCTTTATACCTTCCTTTCTTTTACCTCTATACTGGTTCTGTTCAGCCCATCTCCTCCTCCAGCTCTAAATGTATGAGTCCCTCTAGTTGTCCATTTGTAATTCCCACTTACCTGACATTTCTAGATGTTTCCCTTGCTCATACTTATTTTGCAATACCTTTTCCAGTCCCCTGTTACCCAGTCCCAGGTAAATTGCAGTACTAAATGTTTTCGACTTTTCCTACAAAGATGTCACGTCACATTACTGAGAGGAATATTTAGAATTTGGAAGTGACCACCTTGTTACAATAATATCAAAGCCTGACACATTTTAGGTCTATTTTACTTGACAGCATCTCTTTGGAGAACAGGAATCTACATCGTTTGTAAATGATATTTTGACAGTTGCTAGTTAATCTGCCCCACTGAGACCAGTTTCTCCAGGTTACCTCTTTAAAGTAAAGGTCCCTTTTTAACTCTGCATTTTGGGTTGCACTTCTACCACCACCCATGATATGTACCAAGCCCAACTGACTTGGCATATATATAACGTGAGACAGGAGAGAGAAGAGGTGGCTCTGCACAGAGCTGTGATGGGTGGACTTCAGCTGAGTTGGTTAGGAAGCAGGCCATCATAGGAACATACAGTGGTATAACATTGATCAAAAATAGCAGCAATTCTCAGATATTTTCAAAATTCAGTAAAAATTGAGTAACATTCTTTTCTCTATTTATTAGTATATTTGGTTTGTGATGAGGTGAATTTTTCTGACCCTTTATGTTTACCGATAACTGCTGCCTCAGTTAAATGTAATTAATCAAGTACTGAATCTCTTTTAGATGCTCTACTTTTTTCCTAATTGAGAAATAGGACTATTACAACACTTTTACAGAGACTGTGCCTTAAAGATGCTAGCAAAGAAGTGACTTTTTCCTCTAATCAATATTAAAAATCACTCTATTTCTGTAACACTAAAAATGAACAGAGGAGATTTAGTCTTGAGGGTGAAGGAATATATTCACTCAAATAAGAAAAGTGCTGGTTACTGGGGAGAGACCAAGTGGAATTGATGACCGTCTCCCATATCAGTAATGAAAAATGCTGTTGTATTAATGGTGCTTTGCAGCTGAGGGTACAGACATTTGAACTCTGCATAGCAGAAGAGATACGGATGAATGCTGAGTGTTTCATATGTTATGTTAATCTTATATATATTGCAGGAATGGATTGAATGTATGTGTGTACATGTACACTTGGGATATTGAAGCATTATTTTATATAGGTAAACCTTTCTGTAGGTGAGTCACTGATGGTTACTTCTTAGGAGTCAAAGTGCTTGCTGTATTTTTACTTAGACTTAAACAATAAATACTGGCATTTACAAGACACATGGCTGCATCACTGCTGATGGCATTTCAACTCAGAATTGCATTCAGGCCCNCTAGTTCTCCCCTCGCAATACAACACCACTCTGACAACTCAAAAAAAAAAAAAAATCTGTAGGATTTATGAAGAAAATGCCATTGCTACTTTGAAACAAACTTGACAGTGTGCACATGAATCCCTTAATTTGTCACATTCATTAGGGAAGAAAGGGCTGATCTGAGTGGTTTAAATGACTGGTGGTTTGAGTTCTGGTTTATAATAGGCAAATTTTGTTCATAAATGTAAAGTGCTTTCTATAAATGTGAGGATAAACCACTTTTGTACAACAGTCTATTGCCCCTTAAATTGCAAGAGAGCATTTATCCAGCTGTGTCTCTGACCTTGTACTGGATTGGAGGACTGAGTTAATTTTTCTTTGAAAATTGTGCATAATGCGGAAATACTTGCTCAGTTACTTTCACCTTAGTTAAAAATGGATCTTAAGCATGAGAATACATTTTTACTCCTTTATGCCTTAGAAGGCATAAGTAAATGATGGCACGAATTTTCTCATTTTTTGACTCTTCCATTCAGAGACAGCATTTCTTGAACTCTTTATTCCTTACGTGCATGAAAGGGTGCTCAGAAGAGCTGTATCTGCAAGCCAAAAGCTCCTTTTTTCCCCTCCATTCTACCTCCAGAATATTCAGTATATGCACATAGAAGCCACTGTGCTTTTGCACAATTTATCATGTTTAGTAGGAATTTTCTCAGCTTCTGAAAAATAAAACATGTTGCAAACTTGCAGATGACAGGGTTCTACAGAGCTTAGTTAGGTACTTCCAGACCTTTCAGAAACAGACATTTTATTGAATTTTACAAACAGTGTGTACCTTTGAAGAGGTAAGTGTGAAATACTCCTTGTACCAGACTTTCTGAGTATGCCACAACTTAGGACTTCTTGTCTGTGGGTGCTGAGCAGAACATGAGTACAAACACTCCAAGCAGCAGGGAGTAGCTTGTGGGATCAAGGTCCAAGAGCACAGACATCTCTAAATCTTCCAGAACACATGATGAGATGGACGACTATCTCATAATAGCACAACATGGGGAGAGTTATTGCTTTTTATAATGTTCTTCCTTGGCTGTTAAAAACCCTCACTTGTCTCCAGAGCTCAGACAAATTTGAGAGGGAAGATAGTCTGTATCTGGCACATGACAAAGGAACAATGAAGAAACTGGTGTTATGAACTAGCAACCACCCAAGTATCTTCAGAGAGATACGTGGATGACATATGAGGTGGGCACTTGGTAGTTGTAGAAGGAGCTCAGCAATCATCAGATACAAATGCTGTAAAGGCATGCTTGCACAATTCTTGCACCTGATGAAACGTGCAATGCATCAAATATTTGGAGGGCTGAATAAATAAACAAAAAGTTTGCAAACTATTTTGCCCATTGAAAGGCAAACAACAAAAAAACCACAATTGGAATTCCTAATAAAAAAAAAAAAAACCACAAAAAAACCACACCACCACCAAACAAACCACCTTTCTGTATCCTGGTGTTCAAAGACTTACATGCTGGAATTAATCCGAGAACTGGAATAAAATGGTATGATAACCTAGTTTTCAGTCTATCATTTCTCATCCTAGAGGACTGTTCTTTGTTTCCTCTTCTCTCTGCCATGAATCTAAACCCAAGTAAGACTAAAAGAAGATCACTCACCTCCAGCAGCTTTGAATTCACTGGGCTTTCAACTTTATGAACAAAATCCGACAATAAATGGGTCATAAAAAAGCCATACTATGGATATGTGTCTTTAGTAAGAAGCTTATTTTCTTGAGATGGCCTTTAAGCCTAAACAAAAGAGCAGGATTTAATGAAGCTCCTCTGAAGCTAAGATTCATTCACCAAAGTAAAACGACATCACTAACTAGCAGTAGTTTGGGGTTTTCTGTGGTCACCCAACTTCAAGAACAAACTCTGTTGCATGTGTTTTTAAATCCCGGCATGCAACCACTTCTCAGACTCCCAGTCAGCTGGACACACAAGGAAGGACAATCTACACACTTTGAAAAGGAAGCTTTTAATGCTTTGGAAGCTTCAGACAGCCTTACATGTCTCATGACATAATGACACTCCCCAAACCTGCAATTATGAGCTTAGAAGCTAGTGCTGTTATTGGAAAACACTCTGCTTTCTGATCATTACCTCTTCTGACATGTGAGCAATGGCTCATGATTCTTGGATACAACGATGCATAAAAAGGCTTTTAAATCTCCACCTCAAGCAGTATCTGCAAACTTCTTTGATGGGTTGCGGTGAAAAGGGCTTCTAAAAACAACCAGGTGTAAAGGACAGCATGGATAAGAACACCTAAAATCAGGATCTTAGTTTAAACATTAATAAAAAGGATCTCTTAGAGAGTTCTTGGAGGTCAGAAATAGTGTTTAGGCTAAAGCCACGCTAGAAGGAATCTGTTCTTTGTGCTCTGTTCAGAATCAACCATCTTCACTGTTATAAATAGGGCTCATTCTCTTGAAGGCTAAATATGAAAGAAAAAGCACAGAAATTTTATATTGGAGAGGGCACTATAAGGAAGGTCACTCTATAGAAAGCATGAAATGTAATTTGGAGAAGAATGCTAATACCAGCTATATCAGATTGTGAGGAAGCTGAAAACAGCATATGTTCTAATATTGTCTTTTATTGATTTTGCTGCCAACATCCCACTTCAACAATGTTACAGCCGCACTTCAGGATTCTTAATGGAGGGGGATGGAGAAAATCAATATACAGAGCTTGCTTCTGCTCCCACTGAAGTCAATATGGGTTTCATTATTAACTGCAATGAGCAGAGGACAGAGTTCAGACTGTTTCATCACTTTGTGTTTGTTTATTCTTTCCCTTTTTATTTAACCTCCTAAGGGGCAATGTGTATTTTTATCCTATGTTTTACAAAACTCCCATTTAAATAGGGCAATCCCCTATCAAACTGTAAGTTTGCATGTACAGAAATGATGCCCTGCTTTATGAAACCTCATGAAAAATTATAGCCTGTATCCTGTACTAGGAAAGTTATAATAAAAGATATAGGATTTGAAATAAATTCTAATAACAAAATCATTTCTTTCTTAAAAATATTTTCATTCCAATATAAAGCAAATAAAAGCAGTTTAGCTTTCACTGACTTGAAAAATATTACTTTCAATGTGCATTGTTTTCTGTATTACAAATAAATGGGATGCACCTGAACTTTTCACTATTATTTTAATGCTATTTACACAAAATGAAATACGCTAAAATTATCTCCAAGAATTATAAACATCATCTTCATTCAAACAACACGCTGTTAATTTTGTTCTAGCATGAATGCAAAACATATTTTAACATGCTGTCAAAATGAGACACTAAGAATGTCAATAAAATAACACTGAAATAAATGTAAATTTAGATTGCTGTCACAAGTGCCTGCTTGGTTTTGTGAAGATGTTAGGTTGCTATAGCATTTTCCATAGCAACTTTGCATCTTATTACATAAATAATCCCTCAGTGTCCTTAAAGCTTACTAAAAACAGGATTAAATCTATTCTCATATGTAATGATCCCGCATAAAACCTTATCAGTATGAAATACCCAGAAAACGTGATAAAATGTAATCTAGATAATAGTATTTCTGGCAGCTGAAAAGCATCAAAGCACAACAGACTTGTTTCATAGTAAACAGGACATCCTCCTAAACTCCATACTAGGAAAATGTCTTTGAAGTGCCTGTTTCCTCTAAAATTTGGAAGTTAGATTAACCCCTTCACTTCTGCATCCACAAGACCCACACAGATCCTCATCCCAGAGCCTATATGCTGCACATGATCCAGAGGAATTGGCCCAGTACCTGGGACAGACAAGGTTGTTTCTATTCCCCAGGAAAGACAGGCTGGACAACTACATTCAGCCCTGATTCATCAAGATTTTTCTGTTAAATTCAGCTTCACAAGAAGCACTGTTAGAGTCAAATGGACTTAAAACCAGGGGCATAAAATTACGTCCCTGCCTACATGCTTCCTGAACTTCAGCGTATTTTTGTAAAAGCTGTGGGAAAAATGGAATGCATTTTATGGCACAAAATTGGAGCCTGCCTGATGATAGCAGCTCTGAACTGGCATACTGTGAAAGATACTGGAGCAGACTTTCCCCAGCATAGAGGGAGTAATCATCTTGTGCTGCTTTCTAATGATCATCCCTGATGGTCCCAGGGAGCAAAACTGATTGTCTGCTATGCCCAGAACATTTCTATTCAAAGGGAAGTTACTCTGCTCACAGAGCAAAAAGGGGTTGTTCACCTGCCTTCTCTGGCCAGAGACGGCATCATGTCAGTACAGTGACAATTCAGAGCTTCACATTTTAAATACATTCTTTTCTTCAAGATTGCTTCTAAAACCTGGTTGGTAGCTTCTCTTAACAGGGTTTATTTTCCTCTTCCTATGTACTTCTATGTTTATCACCATAGGGCTGATTATGACACCAGCAGCTGATGGCTTTGAAAATGGAACCAATTTATTTGAGGAAAAAAAGCTATGCTAGTCCATTAATTTCTAAGGTAAACTCATTTTGTTGTTTTATGTTAGCTTTACCAGTAAGTGTTTAAAAAGAAAATGGGCAAATCACGGATTTATTAAACACCAATATCAATTTCACAAAATCTGACACCATGAAACTATGAGATGGAGATGTAATAAAAGAAAAATAAGACTTTTGTTTAAAACAAAACATCCCATAAACCCAGATGGCTAGAATTACAAGAAAGGAAAGGAGAAATATCTGAATCCTGGGATCAGGAGGAGGAAGATCTGCCATGAGGTCTGCTCTGATGCTTGTCAAGTTTGAAAAAAAAAAAAGAGATAGCTTAGCTTCACACAGCTGGGGCACAGCAATTTCTATTCAAAGTTTTAACAAGCTATATAAAGCTTTCCTACCAGTTTAATCCATTTATAAGATACAGTTTTCATTCCACGTGTGCATCACTGCATTCACAAAAGCCTTAGAGAAAGCAGAAAGAGGATTGAATTGCAGAGAAAAGATGAATAAGCATCACACAGATCACTTTGGTGTTGTTTCAGGCTTTCCTTGAAAACTTGCTAGGCTTGCAACTTTCAAGATAGACTTAAAAACAATATCCCAAAACCTGTTTTATGCTGTGTGGGCCAGATTACGATTTTCAAATACTGACTTCCACAAGGCCTTCTGTGAGATGGGCTGCCCACTATTCAGCCTGTCTCTGGCGGTGAGTGACTTAGCTGATGCTGCAAACAGGACAGATCAGTTCAGGAGAGCATTAAAGATCCAGGCTGCCAGATTTTTGATTCAAGACCGGAGAGCATCAATGTTTAAGTTCGGCACCTCTTTTAGGTATATTTGAAAATCCTGCCATAGGGGATGTCCTTCCTAACTTGCAAAGCAGCACCAGTTTTACACGCTCAAACTGAGCTTGTACTACATAGCTTGCAATTTATTATTTGTGCAGTCCCTGAGATGCTATTAAGCTATTTCATCACAGGTAATACAATGGTGGTGAAATGCTTCAGGGGCCCAATGAGTAGGTTATCACAAGTCTGTTGAGCTGGAGAGAGCCTTGTACCAAGAAACTTCTTATTCACCTGGACAGAACAGGCAGTGGCTGAACAGGCAGCATTGTTGCCGCCACCTGATAGTAGAGATGCTGAGAAAACACAAGGTCATTGATTAGTCCAGGCAGGAGGCATGTAATAGAGCTGGGATTTGGCCTAGAGCTCTGGGATCCCAGTCAAAAGTCTTAATTACACAACCATCTTTCCTCCATCCCTCTGCAAGTATAGTGCATTTCATTCTTTTCTGCAGTGCCAGACTCAGTCTCTTGCTGAAGTTGCTAGAATTAATGGCACGTCATTGTGAAGTACAAAAGGAAGAGATTAACGCACCTCACCTTTCAGTAAAATTACAGGTACCTTCTAGGCATAAACCAAACTTCAGCTCTTCTCTACAACACATATCTTCACTAATTCTTAAAATTACTTTGGAGGCTTTTACATGTGGTTCCTTTCTCCCAGTGCCGGCAGGTGGGAGAAGAAGCATCCATAAATCCTGATCATTCGGAAGACTTTTGTATATCCTCTAGACTCTGGCACTGAATCTCTTTTCTCCTTTGCGCTAATGCTTCAGTAGCTATGCCTTGACTTTAAAATATATTAACTGAGTTGCCAGTCATCATTATTATTTTTCCTAGCAATATTCCAGCTTTACTTCAGCAATCCTCTTGTCCCTTTCAAACTCCAAAATCCACATTGCAGAAAAATTACTGTTTAAAGCCTGAATTTTGGGGGGGGTGGAAATTTAAAAAAATTCTGAAGTAATAGCTGGTCCCACAGGTGAGATTCACTGAGTCTCAGGTCAGTTTTGTGCCAGATTTTCCTGTAATGCAAATGACCTTTAGTCTGTGAAACTAGGAGGATTTCCTATAAATCAGGCACATATGATAGTTCAACCATTCCCTAGGTAGTTCTTTGGGGTGTCCTTGCAGCAGTTTGAGATGCTCTCCAACATACCCAACAAGTAGCAAAGCCTTCCTTTACACTGGTGATTCAACTTGCACACAATAAAGTAGGGTACTGATTAAACCTGGGGAGAATGATCTGTGAAACACCTGGATTAGCAGATCTTTGTGCAGGAAGCAGTGACCTAGCTCAGCAACATGGACTAGAGCATAGAAAACAGGTTTAGAAGACTGGAGTACCCAGTTTTCATTCCAACTCTGTCACAGAGTCACTGATACCAGTAAATCAAGTTCATAAATAACTAGGAGAAGCAGAATTTGCAGGTGAAAGAAGAGGGTTTGAGACTAGAATGGAGTGACACACTTTGCAACAACTCCCTATTGGGCTGCTCTGCACGGTTGCAAGATCAAATCTTCCCAAACAAATGGTGATTAGTAGATTTCTAATATATGACATGACTTGATATCAATATCTACAACGAGTTGAATAGAAAGGCAAACCATTCTTAAAAATAGCTTTTTCATCTTCTACCCCAAATCTCCAGATCTTACTGTGTAGTAAGGCCTCTGCTGTAACATTTCTCAGCGTCCTGGTTTCAACTGGGATAGAGTTAATCTTCTTTGTAGCTGGCTAGTGTTTTGAATTTAGTATGAGAATAATGTTCATAACACACTGATATTTTATTTGCTGCTAAACAGTGCTTACTCTAAACCAAGGGCTTTTCAGTTTCTGATGCTCTGCCAGTGAGGAGGTGCACAAGAAGTCAGGAAGAAGCATGGCAGGGACAAGTGACCGAAATTAGTCAAGGGGATTTTCCTTATCAAAGAGTTGCTGATATGCTCAGTATATCAACTGTGGGTGTTGGCCAGGAGGGGCCAATTGCTGCTGGGGGACAAGCTGGTCATCAAACAGTGGGTGGTGAGCAATTGTATTGTGCATCACTTCTTT
Organism: Grallaria varia; assembly: GCA_013396735.1. NCBI lineage: Eukaryota > Metazoa > Chordata > Aves > Passeriformes > Formicariidae > Grallaria > Grallaria varia. The sequence goes on along the minus strand of VWZG01002506.1, from coordinate 869,899 downwards.
CCCTTGGGTTTTATTTCCATCTCTCTCTCCTTTTCATTCCTCCCCCTCCTACTTCTACTACTATTACTATTATTCTATTTTGTCCTAGTATTAAACTGTTCTTATGTCAACCCACAATTTATTACTTTTTTCTGATTCTCCTCCCCATCCCCCTGGGCAGGATGTTTGAGCGAACAGCTGAGTCATACTTAGTTGCCAGATGGGTTAAACTACAACACCCTGAAACCCTAAGTCCAGCAACTCTGGATAAGCATTCAGGCACTGAGGTACCTTTTCACAGCCGCAGGACTTAAAGGTGTTGCACTGTGTTTTCAAATGTTGGGGGTGGAATTCATCCTCTTTGTCTCAGGGTGATGAATAGGTTTCTCTTCATTCTAACCAGTCTGGCTCTGAGAAGATGTGACACACTCAGAAGAAATTATGCTGGAAGACTCCTGAAACTACATTTTACCAAGACTCAACTCAATGAGATCTTAGAACCCATTCTAAATTGTTGAATTAATTAAGTCTTCTTGTACTAGGGGTGACTTAACCAGAGAACAAGTGAAAAGAGTCCTGACAGAAGGTGTTGAAGCCTGAGGGAATCTCTGTCACTTGTTATAGCTTTGGAGATGATAACTTCCCTGAAGTCTTCTTCTTACCATCAAGAAGGGCAGGCTGAAGAAAAACGTCCTCAAGAAAATGGTTGGAATGGCAGAACAGGCAGTCCAGAGCTCTGGAACCATCCAAATCAATTCATCATGTCTCATTGCTTCAGCTGCTCTCAGATTTAGACTTTTAAACCTTTATTGTGTGCATGCTGTACTTAAATTGAAGAGGCACAATACCTTCTATTCAAGCCTTGCTGTTCCCATGGTTAAGTACATAGACAAATGTTTTAAGAAAAGGGGTTAAAAATAAAGTGCCAATGTTTTCTTACTGTGCAGAATTCTTTCTTTGTGATAAAAGACTCTTTAAAGGACATACTTTGTAGAACTGAGGTTACTGTGGATACAAATAGCCACTCCAGTGAGATAAAGTGGTGGTTCTGGAATGACATACTCAAAAAGAGACCAAAAAAAAAAAAAAAAAGGAAAGAAAATTCAGCTAACACAAATAGTAATTTTAGAAAAATGTTATAAGAAGGAAGGAAAAGAATTACTTTTCGGTACTTAAAAATAGTAAAAAAATGGTCCTTATTTCAGTTTGTTTTCATTTGCCAATGTTTTATACCCAATAAATCTTTTGGTTTAACTCCAAGTTCCCTCTATTGTCATTGACAGAAGAACCAATGCACTTGCTTTAGTTGAGAGTGTAGTGTTGAAAGAAGAAAGCTGTAACCTTAATTTTAGAACTGGATGACAATATATGCAGCAGGATGGATCAAATCCACCGAGATCAAGGGTATGATGAATGGTACAATGAACAATGACAGACAAGCACTCAAATGGATTCATATTGCTAAATTTTGATTTAGAACGAAACACAGTACTGGGTTTGCTGCTGTTATCACTGAGGGGACTCAAGTGCTCACTTTGTAACAGCACAAATAAACTGCAATTATTTTGGATAGAATGATGTAGAAATCTCAGATATCAAAACTTTTGATAGAAATGTCCTTTTTCATGGAAGAAAACCAAACACGCTTTCCTATTTGTGATGTTACAAAAAGAATGACCAGCAGAGCATGCATATGTTAAACCTGGCTGTATTGATAGATGTGACAGTTCAAAACATTGTTGCTCCTCTTACGGCAGGCACGCTCTACATATTTCTGGCTCTACCTTTCTGCTGTTAATTCTAATGACTTTCCTCCATAAGAGTGGACACAGTTAAGGAAAAATGATTAGACAGTTATAAAAATCGCTGATTGATAGTAGTTCCTTGTCTGCACTGACCTACTGTCTCAGCCTCAAACACTCTGGTAATGTTGTCTGGAAAATTTAAATTCACACAATTAGTCAAGCAAAAATTAAGGCTGCTGTTTTCAGGTTTTATTTTTGCATTTTTCTTGCAGGAAAAATATTAGATCTCCCCTTAAGACAGATGTCATAGTAAAAAATTCTTTGCTAGAATGACTGGTCTTTACTTCTGGAGTCATTTGACCTCACACAGCATCTTGAAGGAGGAGGAGCCAAAGAGTTATTATCCATGTAAGCTTGAGTCCACACTTTTTGACTTGCATAATAGGACTTGAAACCATTTAATGGATGAAATTCTTTCCTTTCCTAATATGGTGACTATATGCAAAAGACTAGATTAGGATTATCCTAATGGAGACTCTTAATTTCTTTTCATATTACTCCTTCCTTCTTTAACTTCCTTAGAGTTCACTGCTGTCTGGCAGTTTCCCATCACGCTTTGGCTCCAGCTGCTGTAAATTTTCTTTCTGTAGATGAGTGTCTAAACAAGCAAACCCTTGTTAGCTACTCACAAATTTACTAGCCAATGCTATGAAACAGAGCAAAGCGCCCTTCCAGAGCATGTTACCAGTTAACAACACGGGCAGCTTCTGAGCCATCCCTTGATGTCCACCCTGGATAGCAGTGCATTTTTAGAAAGAGGAAAAAGTTGCTTTTCTTTATTCACATTACATGCAGCCTTGTTCTTTCATTCATGATACCTACCTAATGAGGTCAATTCAAGCAGAATGCAGTACAATATAGAGAAATAGGTACCCTTAGAATTGCAGTATGTAACCAAAAAAAACACAGCTAAAATGGTATGGTGCTTTTGTTATAGACATTAGAGATTACTATGTCTTTGTTGAAAAAAAAAGTTAAAGCTTAGAGAATACTGACCAAAGCATAAATTCGACTGCTCTCATAATAAGACCTTGTTATAACTGCAGAACAAAATACTGTCATTCAAGACTGCAGAAAGTGCAGTACAGAAACAATGCTTCCAGCCCAGAGCAGAAGTGGAGAATTTTCATTATTTTAGAACATAACAGGTAACAGACACCTCCTAGAGACAGCTTGCATCATTCTAATAACAAATTTATGAGGGTTTAAAATAAGATACTCCCTTACATAATCATATATTAACATGTCACTTCTCATATGTAAGTTGTTTTTTGCTTTTTATTAAAACAACACTTGTATACACTTGATATTATAGGGGGATTGGGCTTTACCTGAATCATCTACTTTCAGCTTTTTACTGGGATTGTCACCACTGTCATCATCAGACATTTCCATCTCCTCTTCCCGGCGGATTCCCATGAGCTGTTCGCTGTGAGCATTTCGGAGCTCCTAAAACCCAAAATTACCTTTTGTCAGTATTAATTTCCATAAAGTCATTATATATTATTTAGTATCTGTTTTTAATACTGCTCTGATTTTAATTATGCATCATTTATCATTGTAATCGTATTTATTTGTGTATGAATATTTATAACAACAGAAGCATAGGGAATTCTTCCTGTGAAAGAACTGAGTTTATCAAAGGTAACACTCATGGAAAACAAGAGAAAAACTGACTTTCCATGTCGAGTGATCTTTAGGTCTGTTACACATAGGAGAAATCTACCAGCAGGGTTAGTACTTAAAATTGTGAATAAAGCAGACGGATACAGAGACTGTCAGCCTGCTTAAGGTGTAGCTAATTCTTGCTTCCCTCTGACACCTGGGGTATGATTCACTTGGCCAAATGTAGGTGTCTCCATTAAACACAGTCGTATTAACTACACCCTAGAAGTGCCTTGTTCTCTCTGGCAAAGGGATCTGCGAGCAGCGAGTGCAGATGGAGTGCCCCATATTGTAGGTGCCCAATGCTGGCCAAAGGAATCTCACCCTCTGTCCCTCCACCCATATGGCCTCGCATTTAAAAGACCCAGTCCTGTAACGCTGTCTTGGAAAATCCTTGCTTCTTGATCCAAAATGAGTGCCAGCATGTGCAGCCCGGTCTCCCGGTGACTGCCGCAAGGGCAGGCAGGCAGGCAGGCAGGCAGGCAGGCAGCCCCCTGCCCATGTCGCCAGGAAAACAATCAGCAGGCACCAAGGCTTTGCAGGAGTCTAGACAGCCTTTGTTCTGGGTAGAAAAGCTGGCGCGGGTGTAGCAACTGGCTTTTTAATGGCAGCACTGAGAAGATTGAGAGGACTCTATTTTGTCCTAATAATCCTGTCAGGTGTAACATGGGGATGCTGCACTGTGATTAGTGTAGGCTTTGTCCATCCGCGGACAGCTAATTTTTCTGCCAACAAAGAGCTTAATTCCCAAAGAGGTGGTTTGAAATCTTTGAAACAAGGAAGAGTCGCGTGGAAGGAGGAGACAGCATTGAGGAGTCCGACAACTGCTCCGTGCAATTAACAATAAGCTGTCAGAGAGGGACTGTGTGAAAAAAGGGAAGGCGTTTCTCTTGAGCTGTCCCCTCGGTTCATCAGCAGAGCTCAAATACTCTGAAAAATCTGCCTGTGCCCATTAATTCCAGCAAAGGCGAGAAAGATAATTAGGGGGTGTTTTACAGGAGAATAATTTCAAATTTATAAAAAAATGATGAAAAAGGTAAATTGTCAACCAGTGCCTCCTGAAATGAGAAGCATCTCTGAAAGGAATTGGCAAGCCATTTCTGAATTCCTTATTGGAAAAGGTCACCTGTACCTTTTCCTGGGGTTTTTATTACTGCATACATGAGCAGACATCCACTTATATTTTCTCCCTCAGGGGGTGACAATTGTCCTTGATGCATCAATGTCTACATTATCAGCAAAGTCAATACTTTTCCATGGAGAATGGCTGTGTGCATGAGTGTTTGCTTTGGGTTTGGGTATCTAGCAAATCTTCCCTAAATTTAGGGAAAAAGGGAAGGTGATCAAGTAATTAAACAAATCAACAAATATTATCACGGTTAGGAAAAATGATTTAAATCAAAGATACCATTTGGTATATTTCCAACACATTTCATATCTGAAAACCAGGCAATTCCAAAATATATTGGTTTAGCGAGAGCCTTCACATGGTTTTGATTTGTTTTGGTTGTCCTCTTAGAAGAACAAAAGGCAATAATGTTTGAAAAAATGAGTAGACAATTAACATTTCTGGAAAGTGCAACTCTTACACATTTTGGTTTATTAAATATTTAGATACCAGCAAATGAATGACATACCACATCCCTTTAGAGAAAGTTATTTTAAGAAGGGATGGTCTTAATATAAGTAATGCACTAGCTAATCATATTTTCATACTTCTCTAAAAGATAAGACAAATATCTACTCCCAACTTCCCAACTTTCAATTGAACAAAGGCTTTTTCCACTACATATATGAAATAATTGTGAATAAAATGCAAAATACAGTTTGTACCAATAAATTATGCTAATGTGTTATTTTAAGTGTCCCATTATTGAAGTCATTTGGTATTCACCATAATAGCACTGATAATAAAGTATTCATTTGGTATTCATGTGGATGCTACATTTAGTGCCATTGGTATTCAGCTGTAATTTAGCATTAGTTAATGGACACTTAAAATGTTATCCAAATGATTTATATCACAGCACTTTAGTGTTTCTCAAACTAAGTGTACAACACTTATTTTACAAGTGTACTACAAAATAATTAAATAAGTGCACCTTACCTTCTAAAGTTTTTATTCTGAGACAGAGAAAAAATCATTTAGAGGACTGTGATAGTAATAAGCTGTACTACATGATGGAAACCCAAGTGTATGTAAATTGCTCATATTAAAAAAAAAAAAAAGGAAGAAGAAAGAAAGAAAGAAAGAAAACAAAGACAGCGGTACTTACTTTTTAAAATACAGGCTCATAGCGTATATACTGAATTAAACCCGAAAGCTGGATGACCAAAACACAGGATGAGGTCTAGTGCTTCCTTTGCTGCCAACTCACAGCAAGAGAAGTTAAAATCCCATTTCCTCTGTTTATGCTTATGACAGTCACACATGCACTTTGTGTGGTAGTATGATTACATTTATACTGGCTTCTTTGCAAGTATAATACTTGGAATTAATACAAGTGATGTATCTACTTCTTTAAAGTTAAACATAAAAAAAATGGGAAGGAATACGTCACAATTCTGGATTTAATAGGCTTCAGTCATTATTTAGGAAAGAAATTTTCTGTATTATTTTCAATCAAAGTCATCTTATAATGATGGCACAAGGAGAAAACAATCTGTGCTATAGAATACTTTTAAAAACAGATCACGATGACTCCTAAACAGATATTTTTTCAGGAATAATTCTTGATTCTCTCCTTAGTTGAAAATATTGTTCCTAATTTCACTACTTGAGTTCATTATTTTACATAGTAAACATAACCTTCCAATGATTTCCCAAATTTTGCATGAAAAATAAAAACATATTGCTCTCTGTTTTAATGTTATTTAATGACTATTATCATAATGAGAGCAACGGGAGCAATTCGTACTGTAGATGAGACTGTAAACAGCCAGTTGATTAACAGCTAAAACGGTAGCTGTAAATATTGCCGAATACACTCTGTCCAGCTACAATCACACTCGTTCTGTGTCAATCCAGCTGTGAGATGATGGATAGAAAGTAAAAATAAAATCACCAACCTCAGAGTGCTTTCGCCAAATGTCTATGTTCTTTCGCTGGGCTTTCGAGAAATGGTCCCAAGCTTTTTGTCTGGTAGAAGCGTTGAAAACGGCGACAATCTGCTCAACTTTGGTGAACAAGGAAGTCAAACAAGACAAGCAATTTATGTTGTGATCACTATAGAGAAGCAAAGCAAAGACACTAGGAGTCTATGGATGATGTCATTACTGAAACAACATCATCAATATCCATCCAATGATGTGTCTTTTGTACTTACATTGTATCAATGTTGGAGATGTCTCCCTTCAAGTCTGTCTCCATAACTTTAGTCTACACAACGTATAACTATGTGCCAAAAACCACGCATGCAGCTGCTTCCCCTGATCTCTGCTACAACTCCCTGTGGTGGCACATGCTTTTGCATGTGTGGCTATAGGGCTGTAACTACAGAAATAACACCGGAGACATAAACCTGCCACGTTTCCCTGCGGCAGCTGCTTACAGATGAGCAGGCTGTACGAACGAAAGCGTGAAAGACAAGCAGCCTCTGCTTTGAAGGGTTACTATCTGATAGTGAGAACTTGTCAGCAGACAGGAAGGGCTAAACCATACATTAACACTGCGTTCTGTGGCTGGAGCTGCTGCTTCTCTTCTATTTAATATAAATGGGCTCACCTGTAGAAGATCATTCTGTCCTGTGTCCATGGCCTATGCATGGTTACATATGTGAACAGACACATATTTTTTTGTATAAGATGAAGAAGAGATGTGAAATGAGCTTCCTTCATTCAAGTCTAATGAATCTGTTCTGAACTCAAATGTCAATATTTAGGTCAATTACCTAGGGCAATTAAGAACCTTACGTTTTTAGCCATTTGTTTTTCTCTATTTAGAAAGCTTTACTCTCAACACTCTTTTCTTTCTCTTCACATCAGTTAGACGTAACATTGTCCTTCCACAACAGTGACCTGCCTAAAAATGGTCAAGATGTAAGTTGCCTTGATCCCAGCACAATTAACTGAAGGAGCACCAAGAAATTAATATTTTCTACAAATGACCTGGGCTTTTCTCCTAAATGGGCAGTTGTGACAAACTACCAAAAGCTGAAAAATGCTTCAACTCTTCAACAAGGTTCTTGGCTATTTATCTCTTTAGATTCCTGGCTTGAAAAGATGTCCCCTGTTTTATAAAGTTGCAGCATGCAGCATCTCCTTCCCCTCTCACTGAAAAATGGTGGCAGGAGTGCTATAGTGACCTCTGCTCTGGTCCCTCATCGAGATGATCAGTATCTGCTCTCTTTCTTCCTATAGGTCAGAGGTGTAGAGAAACACATAACAACCTATCCTTCCTAAAATGATGAGCTCAACTACAACAGCAGTTATGTATCTTTCACCTCTAGATCTGAAAATTAACCTCATTCATTTGAATAGTAGCACATTTATTCCATTCTGTTTTTTTACCACTTTTCTTGGCTCCTTTAATATTCAGGAAGATTACAACATTTTGAATCACATATGGAAGTTTTTCTTTCAGCAATGACTAACCTTCTAAAGTCATAGAAAATAAATGTAGTTAATTTTTTAAAAAATTAATATGTATATGTCATTTTACTAAAAAAAGTGTCTCACTACTCTGATGATCTCATTAATTTGTAATCCATTCAAGTTTTAAAGGTAAATGCGATGGACTTGCTTGGACTGAAGAGTGGATGCATCAAGGAAGCTATGCTGTGTATATTTATTCAATTAATTTGAAAAGAATGAAAATGGTAAAGCACTCTATTATTATGTGTATAGAAACTGCAGCTAGAATGTAATTACTATCGTTGCATTGATGACCCAGGTGCTCAGAAAATTTTGCTTAATTAACAATCTGTTTTCGGTTTGCAAGTGGAAATTCAAGTAGGAAAGATTCACAAAGATACGAGGGAGGGCTGATTTGCCATTTTCCACTAATAAGTATTAATAAGATCATCTGAATTTTGAAAAACATTTGAACTTTAAAGTGTTTAATTTCCATTATGTGAACAGGTATTAAGATTTATCAAAAGTCATTATCTGATCATTTCAGAAACTCTCCTCAATGGAAACACAAGCTAGGAAGATGTCACAGAGTCTTTCTTCTATAACTGCAGGAGACAAAGAGAACAGAAGAAGCATCTTCTTCACTTACTTAACTTTTAGGAATTAAAAATCCATAGGAGTTAGGACAGTATGAGCATGACATGCTAAAAATCAAGGCATTTAATGAAACTTTATGAAACAGGGAGCTAAGGATAATGAAAAACAGAAATGTAGAGGAGAATACTAAATTAGTATATATCAAAGACCATTATTCTATTCAAAGAGAGTGTCAATGTATGTACATCCATTTCAGTATTTACAGCTACCTAGGCTATGAAGTATTGCAAATACCTGCAGGTAATACGCAACCAACATAAAAGGCTCCCAAGCATTATGTTAGAGCTAAAGAGTGGCCAAGGGCATGGCAATTCAATATAAACCCATTCTACCAGCTCACATTTGTTCGTGTTGCATCAAGATGCATTTGTTTTCCCATAGACACCCAGGAAGCCTAAAGCGGGCATAATGCTTGTGCTCTGGGTAATTGGACAGGATACAACGTACCCACTCCTGATCAGGGGAAAGTTAGGACGGGTAAGTGATCCAGCAACACACATCCCATAAGGATGGTAGATTCATCCCTAAGAGGAAGCCATGAGAGGTTTATATTATCTGAGAAACTCTACAGTTAACTAATTTGTTCTTTTACGTCTGGGTAAGATTTGGCCAAAGAGAGGCCCCAGATTTTGGGCTGATATCTGCAGAATCTGATCGAAACAGTTGTTCCCCGTCTCGCTGCTGACCATGGTTTTCAGATTATTTCCTGATCACCTGAAAGAAATTTCGAAAACTAAATAATAGGTCATATCTATCTCTCTAAGGCACCTCAAACTCTAGGATGCACTATACTGTCAACTGTGACTGGTAAGCAGAATTATTAAGTAACATGAAATATTCATTGTCAAACATCTGTTAGTGAGTTCTATGCTATATCAAATTTTCATTGGCCATATGCATAGCTGTTTCCTTACTAAATTAGGATTTAAAAACCCACATTGTTCTGGAAGGGTCCATAACGTCATTGTTTTTCATATCAATATAACGTACGGGATGCAAGTAATTGCAGGTTTCCTAATGACTTATTCTGTGGCTGGTAATTCACGTGGCATGTTTCAGACAAAGGATTATTATCTAATTGCTTTTCTGCTGTGTTATAAATAGCTAGAAAGATCCAAACAACTAAGCCTAGAGTGATATGCAAGTGCAACTACAATAGACTTTATTAGAGGTGCCAGCTCATAGTAAGTATATTAAAAGAAAGCTTAAACTTCAGTTTCTGCTGCCATAAAAGATGCTATAAGAATAAGGCATTATTATCAAAAATAAATGTAAAAACAACCAGAAAAACTAGGAATAACAACAAAAGTACCTTAAATGATACCTGCAGAAGTTGCATAGAAGATTGTGCTAAACAGGAAGCTACAATACCTCCAGGGCAAGAGAATATTTGATACAGGTTATTTGAAAATAATACTACCAAAGAATAATAGAAATAAATGAGAAACAAAGCATAGTCTCATCTGTAGATTGAGAAGTACAGAGAACACTTTTAGCTTGCATTAAATTTATCAAGAAAGTTATTTTCAATACATGATTGAGTGAAAGCTGAAATTTGTCCTTGGGTACAGGAGAAAAGAAGTACTCCATTTTTCTTTGGCTTATATTATAAGCTGCCNGAAAAATAATGTGTTAAAATAAAAACAAAATTTTTTTCCGGCAGATAAAATCATCAGATTTCATGTATAATTTCACTCTAAATTCCACCAATTAGGGATTTAGGATGAAAAGGGCTTTGCCCTAAATTACTGTAAGTGTAAGAGTAGAATATATGGCAATTTAGCTCAGAAAAATTCTATAAGAATGTGACAGTTGACATGAAGGGTGAAAGAGAAATTCCACCCACAAAATTACAGTGTAAAGGAAACTGGTACAGTAAATGTATAACATGGTTTTCAAATATAGATTCGCAGCACAGGGAGGATATAGAGTTGGCATGATTTGGGTCAGAAGCCTTATTGTTGAATTCTGACTAAACTGCAGTATGCCAATCGACTTGGCTTCAAGCCCAGCAAACCAAGGAATTACAGTAGACAAGGCTTGATGCTGCAGTGAATGCAGTCTCCAGGTCAGTTTTGGATAGGGAAGAGAATACTCTTGGCAACAGTCCTGAAAGGCATTTGGTAATGAACTGAACAGAACTCAGCATTAAGTCCAGGGCTAAAATTGCACATAGGTAAATGACACGTGACATCAGTAAGAGAAATGGTAGACAGATTGCAGAGTAATGAAACATATATTATTTTAATTAATTTGGGCCAAACCCCTCAGTCTTTTGGTTATGATACTGTTTACTTTCAAAAAAGAATTTGTCTGTCTCACATTTACAGTTGAAAACCTGCAGCCCCTCCCTGTTACTGAATTCACATGTCACAGAGGGAGAAACAGGTGTGATTGTCTTTGACTGACTAACAGAGGAAAACATCAACGTTGGAAATATCTCCCTGGAGAAGACTGAAGATAAGGTAAAGGATGGGTCCTAAAGTAAAGCATATCACAGGTCATCAGCTCGATACATAAGCAAATGCAATTATAGATTTGTATATTGAAGATACAGATTTTGACAGCTATGCAGAACAACTCATCTGCCACAAATAAATGGCATAATTGTTTCACTTTGGTTTTAGTTTTGTTGAGGTTTTGTGTTTGGTTGTGTTTTTAAATTTTATTTTTTTTTTAAATCCCTGGGTATTAAAAAGACGGTGAATTGCAGTACAACTCCCTCAGAGAATAGAAGTCTACTGTTTGGCCTGCATGCTGCCCAGATACCAAAAGATTTCTGAAGACACACTGTTAAGACGTAGCATGATAAAAAAGAAGACCATTGAAGTTTGCTATTATGTCCCCAAATTCCACCTTTTTGGACAGACTAGAAGAATGTTGCCTCCACTGATTTATCACCCAAATCATTTTGCTGTGTGGGCAGTCAGCTTACAAGGATGCCATTCCTCAACCTGCCCTGCTTCCAACAACTACATCTGTACTAGCAATCAAAACCAGTCAGGGGACCATTCTTATTCCCTGAAACCAACTGGCACAACATGCAGAGTGTCCCGGCAGCAGCAACCCTTCTTCCTCTCCAAAAAGTTGCTTTTCTAGGAAACTACTTGGGCAGCATCAAACTCTAAACTATATCTACATTGTGTGGGAGAGCACTAGCTGGCCCAGAGCAACAACTTTCTGTCATTTGAATGGTATGGGCAAGCCTGTCCTAGCTCAGCTTGATTTAATCCCGCAGACAGAGTCAGTGGGGTCATCCTTCACTAGCAGTCTCACCTTTTCTGCTCACATCCCGATGCAGAGGAGTCATCATTGCAGAGAGCAATGACAAGACTTAACAGAGGAAGAAGGATATTTTCCATCTACCCTGTCTCACCTCATTACTAGGAAGTATGTCCTTTCCCTAAATTATTTCTACATTTCCCTTTGACTGTGCCTAGAGAGTTTGAGACCACGAGGAGGTATGCCTTGGTCAATGGTTGATCTCCTTTCCTATTCCATCTGACTCAGACTGATCCTAGTCAGTGTGCTTGCATGGGTTATTTAGAGGCTGAGTGAATGTCATTGGTCTACACTTGAGTGACGCAGGAAGAAATACAATAAGCAGATTCTTCCACATAGACAAAGGCCAAAAAAAGTACTTATACCACTACACATACTGTAATCTCTGGTCTTGTAAGACTATCAAACCTCAGCGTCAGCAGCCATTGTTTTCCTTTCTTCTTCTTACAGCTAAGAAACCCAGCAATGAACACAGCAAGAAGGAGCATTATGGGGATATTAAAAATGCCCCATTTTAAGGATTTATACTGAAATCTGCACAGTAACTTCTCTGAGATATGTATATCAACAATAAATAGTTCTAGAAATAAAAGAACACTGTCAAAATTTGAAATAAAAGAAAATACAATTTGATTAAAGAGAGCCCAGTTTGCCCTGCAAGGCATTGCTAGAAAATCTGTCTACAATTTAAGCTTTTAAAATCTTTTAGGTTGTGAAACGTGGTTTAAATTACAACAAAGAAACTGACAGCTTGGCGTAACTGCAAGAGCTGGCGTTGTGCCATGTGATAAATCACTCGGACTCAACAAGACCACTTCACCTTCATGTCATTTCTCAACAAACAGGATCCTGACATCAGACTGGCACAACACAGTAGGGCAAGTGCAAATGTATAGTACCTGCTCTTTCAACGCCACCATCTTACATTACAGAATGGACTTTATGGACCTTGTGTTGACAACCAGAAAAAAAAAACCAAACAGGAAAAACTCCAACCCACACAACCTTTCTGCTCAAACTCAAAGGAAGATTAAGTGAATGCTACTTTCTTCATCAGCTTGACAAGATTATAATGTAGCACATTTAATTAGCTCTTCTTTTTGTTATTTGTAGTTAGGCAGACCTTTCTTTTCAGCCCTCAGATTAAAAAGCAGAAAAAAGTAGGAACAAGTATTTTGGCCAGTCTGTCCAAAATGAGAACCCCAAAGGGAACTCTGTGATGAAGGAACATCATAAATGTGACCAAGCTCTGGCAGGTCCTGTTTAGTGAAGGGACTCTCTCTCAGTTAATAACTACACAGGGATCTTGCAGATTAGAGTGTTCCTAGGAGATCAGGAGGGCTATGCTTGTTTGGGCCATAGTATGGTTTCTTTTACTAAAGAAAAAGAATAGGGAGGTAGATGAGGTGGCTTCAACAGCCATAGCCTCTTCTGGCAATTAAAACAAAAAAATTGTCTCACACATCTCATGTGGGAACATTTACTTCTCCATTTGTTGCCATACCTTATGTGACCTTGCCTGCCACGACTTGTCATCTTCTCTGTTTGCTGCCTCCAGTCTCATCTTCCCTCTGTATTTTTGTTCCCTCATTCTCTGTGTGTCCATCTTTCTCTCCCACGTAGTCTATTCCTTTCCAAAACTCTTTTTCTGTCCCCATAACATCACTGTTATCACAATGAACTACACCATTTGGGACAAATCCAGGGATTTGACATGAAGTGTGACTAGCACATAATGAAGGGAGTAAGTATTTCAATCAGTCATAGAATTATTCATATTTAGAAGGTTTATTCAGTTGCTTATAAGCAGTCCAAACAGTTTAAGAAGTGCAGACCAGATGATATGCATGGCCAACTCAGGAACCCTTTAGGGTGAAACCTCCATCTTTCCTTCCTTGTCCCAATGTCACACTCTCTTCCCTTATCCTTTGTTTCCGTAACACATTTGCAGCTCTGCTCTGTGAAGCATCAGGCCCTTACCCCCACCTCTACTCAGCAAAGTATGTCAAATCCAAGCACAGATTTCCATTTGATTAAAACACATGCTTACTTGCCTTGACCCTTGTGTAATCATCTAGGAGATCTGCAGATTCCAGGCAAGTGGCCTGAGTTGTCAAAATAGGGCCTTAGACTGAAATCTCTTGGAAGGCAGTGCTGTTATTTTGCTATAAAAAACCATGCATATTTAATGGACCACATTAAAAAAAAAAAGTCTTAAAAATAACAGAAGAGCTCTGTTGAAATTCTGGCCACAGTTAAATCAATATCAAGATTTGTATTGACTTTAGGTGGAATGAAAGCTACAGACAGTGGAAGGAATGCAGAAATTCAAAGACAATGAAACACAAAGGAATAAGCTACATGAAACACTACAAGTTGCAACCACAAAGGGTTATACTGCCAGAAAATGGGGAGGAACTATAAGAATGCAAGGTAAAATATAAATGGAGTCTTTCATCTCTAAACTCTGCCACCTCCACAGCATCCTGTATGGCAATGCTTTTGACAACATGTGTACATGAGACAGAAAATGGAAGGACAACTGAGAAAGAACAGAAACGCCCAGCTGAGCTTTACTGGACAAATTATCAGTACAGAAACAAGCCAAGAGTACACGGACTAAATGAGCAAATCAAAAGCTCATGGGTGGATTGTGGAGGTTATTTTGTATTTATTTATTTTTTTTAGAAATGCATCAAGGTGGAAAGTAATAGTGGCAACTAATGACATGAATGATTAATGTTTTTATTTGTATTATAGTGGCATTCTATGACACCAACTGAGATCTGGGCTCCAATGTAAAAACACATTATATGACTCAATCTCTTTCACAAAGAGCTTAATGATGACCTAAAAATTGCATATAAAGTAAGCTCATATTTTTGAATTAGTCACTGGCAAATGAAAGAAAGACTGTAAGACTGGACAATCAAAGAGCAGGAAAATCCTTTTAAAAGTTGTTATTAATGCGGAGCAATTCAAAGAATACTCAGAAAGCGTGATTGTATATAAAAAGCCTGACTGCTAAGAGAATTTTAACCAGCATGCTTTCAATGTCTGTAATGAAACTGGCATAATTTTTAGTACTGTGCGAACATACTAAAAAGTGGAAGGGTTATTGGGAGAGAGGACTGCAGTGTGGAATTTAGAGCAAATCAGATAAGACAGAGATTTTAGTAATCACCATCGTATCAATGTAAATTCTATCTTTTCTAAAGCAAGAGAGCAATGTCTGAAGTGAATCTGTAATGAGAAAAACAAAACTGCTGCCAATCATTTTTTGAAGAAAGCTCAAAAAGGATTTTTAACATTTTCTTACTTTTTTAATATTAAAATGCAGGTTTCTATCTGTGAAGGCACTGATAATGTTAAGACAGATTAAATCATATCCAGGGAGATCAGAAAATGAAAATGAAGAAATCTGAAAGGAGGAGAATTATATTCAGTGTGTTGAGAATGTTTTTCCCTTCAGAATTATTTAATGTCTTTTTTTTGGTGGGGGTGAGGGTGGGGTGGGGGTGGGCATGGGGGCAGGGAATTCATATCACCTACCGATTGTTTGACAAAAAGTCAGTGTAGGCTAACACACCACTGAAGTCCTTCAGTAGGAACAGAGGGAAAAATCGAGGTGACAATTCTGAGGTTCCCAAAGAGGGGCACATGACACACAATCTTCTCTCCAAACCTTTGATTCTTCTTAACAGACAGGCCTACTGAATCAGCTCAAAGTTGTATCTAGCTTCGTATCTTGTTTCAAAAATAAGGGCTGAGGATATTTAGCAACAAGCCAAGCAGGTAAACTGCTTAATCTCATCATCCACAGAATCATGGAATGGTTTGGTGTGGAGGGACATTAAAGACCATCTAGTTTCAACCCCCTGCCATAAGCAGGGACATCTTCCACTGGACCACATTGCTCAAAGCCCCATTCAACCTGGTCTTGAACGCTTCCAGGGAGGAGGCATCCACAACTTCTCTGGGCAACCTGTGCCAGTATGTCTGACTCTTGAGACCTCAAATTAATTTTGAATATGGGACTTCGGATTTTTATTCACCTATCGGTACTTTTGACAATGTTGTCAAAGGAAATTGCACTATATAGTCGGAAACCTCAATAAGATGTAGACAAAGTTTACACTGCATGGAGGAGAAAGTCAGAGGAGAGAACTGCAGCTTTGGTGTAGTCCAAAAGCCACCCACAGCCCAGTATGGATGTCTCTAGGCCTTCCATTTTCCTGAAGCATAAGGATCGACACTGGTAACCCTTAGGCTGAAAAGGTGGTTTGATAGGAAATGAAAAGGAGATGAACCGGAAGTCAAGGAGCAGTGTCACATGTAACTAAGATGTGGAAGCTCAATGGAAGATTTTAGAAATCAAATCGCAAATACAGACCTATCCAAAATCCCGGAAAACAATCCATATTTTAAGCACAGGTTCAAATCTATAACTAAGTAATTTAATAAAAAATAGGAAGTGGACATTTTTCTCTCTTTATCCCTTAAATAGCTGAAGAAGCACCGTAACAAGGCTAAGACTCCCTGCAGAACTTAAATCAGGTGCTATAAAGTTGTGGTGTGACAGCAGTAATACACTTTATTTCACAGACCATCCTGCTACAAGTATCTTGGTCAGGTAATTAATTCACGTGCTGAACACTTGACCCAAATTTTTAGGGGTAATCCGCTTGGTAATCTTCTAAATACCTCCAGGCACAAATTTGTAGCAGGGATTTCAATACCTGTACTTCTTCAGTAGTCATAAGCTGAATGTTCTGGCCACACAAATCCTCATTAATAAGAAAGAATTTTCTACTTAGACCCACATAGACACTGTGTGTGTGCGTGTGTGTGCGTGCATGTGTTCCAGGTGAGCGTACTTGAAGCCCATTTTTTTTCTTTTTCACCCTTCACAATTTTTGTTGCTCCAATGCTGGCATTTTATCTAATTCCAAGTTCTTTACTTACGCTACAACCTTCTTTATCAAGGCTATACACAGTAAGTGGCACTAACGTGCTCTGAACAAGGAATGTAAAAAGTTTGACATCTGGTTCAGAGCTAGGCCCCCTGCAAATTCTCTATGGGCAGCACAGAAAAAATGGCATATCCAAGGGATGATTCATCTCTTTGGAAGAGCACCATGAGGTCACTTTGATGACTCATTCCCTGGAGTTTCTTATTTTTCTCTTCTAACTGCAAAGAAATCTCAGAATGGTCAGCTCCAAGTTGGACATCTGACCTAGTTCATGACAGAGGAATAATACATTATATTTTTTAAATACAATATATTTTTAAAATATTTTTTAAATGGCCACACAGCTGCAGCATTACCCTAGATTTTTGGATCTTTACTGCAGAACAGCAGAAGTGGGTTTTTTTGTCAAGCTGCAAAATTTAACAGACCACACCTAATTTGGACATCTAATATTTACAAATTCTTCTTCATAAAGCAACTGACACATTGTAACCAATTATGCAGGACTGTGGAAAAACAACGGAAAAGGACACATGAAAAACATTCCTTAGATCAATTAAAATACAGATCAATTCAAATTCCCTTGAAAAAGGGAAGCTCATTTCACAGTCTCCATGCTTAGCAATCTTAGGCGTATACATGTGTAAAGCAAAAATATCATCCATCTGTTCGCATCAAGTTTGTAAGGAATTTTAATAAGACACGTTAATGCTAATAATGGCCAATGTTTATGATGATTATAAAATAATCAATGGGGAGCACCTGGAAAGCTTGAAAAATTTATTCTTGTATAATCCACAGTGTGTAACACGTTTCCCTGAGGCTCTTTTTTTGCTGACCTTGTCCTTCTAGGCCAGATCTGTCAGAAACTTTCTTGTTCCAAGCATTGCTGTGACTCTGAAACACATGTTTTGAAGCCAGACCTATTTCTGGTTTTGTAAGTTCAGCATTCAGCAGATTACAAGAGCAAAACAGATAGCCAAAACTGCAAGTTTCCACCTGAAACTACAGGGATCTCTATTTCCAAAGTGACAGATGTTCTACAACAGTTGGTGACAAATGGGCTAATTTAGACTGATTTAACTAAAGTTCAGTCTGCTGACAATGGGAGATTTTTTTTAAATGCAACTGAAGAAGGCATTTCTGAATGTTAGAGCTGGCTGTGGCACACAAAACTACAGAGACCCTGGTGTGAACCGAACAGCATGCCATGCATGGTGCCTGCATCTCTGTGCCTCACACTGCCTTTTAGATGCTGAGATGGAAGACAATATTGCCTAGCAAATTACCAAGAGAATTAACTGCCTTTAAAATTTACTCACTGAACAGATGCCCACAGAAATCAAATGCCTTTGGCCCAGAATCTTTCTTCCGAAGTTCAGGAATCTAAGGTCCTAAATTAGAAGGACATATGCCCTGGGGTGAATTGGCCTTCTGAGATGCTGAGCTTACCAACAAACAAGCAGGAAGTCTCAGGGACTTTTCTCCTAAGCTAGGCAAGTCTATCCAAGCTTATGCCTTTATCCCTAACTTTTGAAGGATGTCCACTAAGGGACCAGAAATATATTGCTGAAGAGCATTTAGGGCTTATTTTTTTATGTAAAGTTTAGGGGTATGATTCAGAAATTACCATGCAACAATTGCATTGTCTTCCATCTGGTAAATTGTCTTGTTTGTTTTTTTTTTCTCAACTTCAGGCTTCACCCTTATGAGTCTCATAAAGCCTCTTGCTTGAGCAACCATGAGTAGGCACATTTAAAACCAATAAAAACTAAATAATTTTTCTGTTTTCTTTTTGTCTTGCCTTTCCCTTCCCCCTCTCCCGCCCTTTCTTTCTTCTCATACTTTATACTTCTCTTCTCTTTTCCTCCCTTGACTCTGAAGAAATCTTCAAGTATCCTGATTATTGTTTTATGAGGGAACCTCATTAAGGTACCTGCATCGATTATATTTCGGTACCAAGCAAATTGCTGCCAGCAGTAGATATTTAAGACAGTTTGTTTGCCAAATTATTACTGGCATTGTATCAGCTAAGTAGTCCTGATGCCAGCAGCAGTAGAGTGTATTCTTCTACTGTGGAGGTGGCCTGTATGCTGGACCCTACTGCCTTTTACCTAAACTCAGGCTAAAAATATTACCTAATTGTGCTCTATTTGTAATTGACCTAGTTAATTATCTGCAACGCACATACTATGTATCCCTTCTCTCAAAAAAACCATGATCTTTTCTCAGAGCAGTGAGGCCTCTGTCTGGTCCATTCTTGCAAGCATTATGTCTACACAAGAGTAGACACTATGCACAGAGTATGTCTTTGTCTAATAACAAAAAAACTACTGAAACTTTGCTCACCTTGAATAATAAGTTCTTAGGAATGGTCCTTGATCCTCCAAATTGCCATAGAGTATGGAATAGGATATGAAGTAGAATATGACTGCATTGCGACTACTTACCCCCAAACAAAATGATAAAAAAACCACTACCACCACCACCACCATCAGTACAACAACACTGGACAAAAAGGGAGTTACTTACATTGAGTGAGGATCCCTGTTAAGGCATTTTTGAAACTCTCCTTGGCTTGCTCCATTTCTTGCTCATGAGCCGCCTTTTCATTCATGAGCCGGCGGACGTGGCTGTTGGCCGACTGCACCATCGAATAAAACTGGTTTGCAGAGCGACGATTCACCTCGCCTCGCTCAATCCAGGTAAGCAGCACTGTGATGGCCTCTGAAAACTTGCTATCATCTAGAACAATCAAAGCACAGGTTTCAAATTGCAGGCATAAATATCCTGCTGAGAACACATTTTCTGCTCCACGTCACATTAAAATCACCATAAATCCTGCTTGCAGTATATCATTTTGGGCAACTTTTGTGTCCTTTGTTCTATCAGACGGAAGAAACCAATACAGCCATGTGAAACTACATAAATCTTCCTTCAGGACTTGTCTTCTTACTTTAATAGCTTCCTCGCAACTAGAAGCACCCTCCCCTGCTTCCCCGTGGCCTAAGTCCTTGCTTTCACAATGTCTCCCTTAAGCCATTCAGTGATATGAATGACCTTACAGCGGGAGTGAAGAGACCTCTGTGGTACTGGACTCACCGAGGAAATGAAATGTGTCTGTGTTAATCTGCTCAGCTGAAAGCTCAGTTTTGGAGCTCGGGCTCAGCCGTACTTTTGTCAACAGATTTCACTAACATAATTAATGAACAATGTTGAGGTTGAACAATTCCTCCTCAAAGCACTGATTAATTACAAGGGGCTGCTTTGAACAGATGACGTGCCTGAATTTGTTTTGTATTATTTATTTTGTACTATTTGTATATGTTTTGCTTTATATATATATATATATTTTTTAAGGATTCCAGATGAATCCAGGAAAACACCTGGATTATAGCTTCATGTTTATCATTCGGGTAACAAAAGTTATATTTCTCTGCAGAAAGATTGCCAGAACTGAAGGCTAGATTTTGTGCACTCCCCCCCCAAGTAATCTTCTTTCCTTCGATAGTGCTTTCAGCTTCCTCAGAAGACTCTTAGTGCAGCATCCATTACACTTCAGGCTTCACCAGGATTACGAGGAAACATTTCTTTTTAAGTCCCATTTAGGCCAAACTTCAAGAAAATGTTACTAGAACAGTATCTTCCTGTGGAACCACTTTTGTGCAATTCATCATTATTTTTTTTCACCAGGATTCTATTCTATAAAACTTCTATTTCCCAACAACTCATTTTAAACATCTCATTTAATCCTTTTTTGGTTAAATTTCTTTATATCTATTTTAGATGGTATGTATACCTTTCTGTAGGAGAAGGTATGTGGTTATGGTGAGAAGAGGTAGTATAGCTCTAACCAGCAGGCACTTTAAACAAATATTGGAAAACACTAAACCCAGCCAGCTGTGTTACAGAATACACAAACACAGGACATAATTTGTAAGACTCTGTTTTCTATGTACAAAAAATAATTAAATACTAATTCTTCAGTAATGATTTTGGCTTTTATTCTGAATCAGTAATCACTTCCCTAAAAAGGTAAGGAGCCTAAAGTACAGAGAGGACTACTGACATGCTCTGTGCCCACAGGCTCTGAAGAAGAGACTTTTACATTGCCTGATCTTTAGCATCTTATTAACTGAAACATGCTTTCAGCTACAGCAATGAGATTTGGTCTCCACAGTTGAATAGGCATGCTCACCCAAGATCCCTGAAAAAAATTTGCAAAATAAGAGCGTCATAACACCCTCCCTGTGTGCAATGATGTATCTGTTGTAACCTAACATTAACATGTGATTCATTATCATCACTCGTTAAGTAATTGTCCATGGTGAGGAAGAGTCAGATGAGCGTCTTTTCAATCAATATTGTCTCCTTGGATTAGACTCCACTTCTGAGCTTTGCTGGATACCTATGCAGCAGGAATCTACTGACTGGCAATGATGAGTAAGGTTGGCTGAATACAAGTCTCAGAAACCCCAAATTTAAACAATACCCAGGCAAAACCTCTTCATTGCAAGAAAACACAAGGATAAGACTCTCCAAAAAACTTGGGCAAAATCTGTAGGCTGCTGAAATACATGGGAACTGGATATCAAATATCCAATACAGACAAGAAGTCATCCCTGGAACACACTGTTTCCTATAATTACAGTAGTAAATAAGAATAACCTGTAATGGATTCCAGCAATGTTAGTATGCACTTTCCAACAGTCTGTACAGTCAGGTCACCCTGTGGACAGCACCAGTCTGTTAACAGCAAGCATGGGGCTGACCACGAGTAGAGAGTAACTACAGCAGAATGTTCCTCTTTTTACCTTGTAGACATCATTGCCTAGATCATCACACATAATTTATCACCCAACACTATAGCACCCTTTAGAGCGAATTATCCCATTCAATCTAGGTCGAGTTGTAAACTGCAAAGTTGAGAGAAATGATCCACAGAAGCACCTCCAAAGAGGTGCATCTCAATCTGTGAGGAAACCGTGTGCAGAACTAAGCAAAAATATTTCACAAAGATGCATGAGGAAAGTGAGTTGCACAGAAACATTTGCCCTTCTTCCTGCTTTAATCTCTCCCCAGTACACATACTTGTGTTGTTTTGTTTCAGAGTTTCTATGAAATAAGAACACCCCTCCCCTTGTTTTGTTTTTGTCAGGCACATTAGGTGTCTGTAAGGGGCATTCATAAACATGCCATCCTTCTGCCACATAGATATTACCCATTTAAAATGATGTGCTGAAAACCTTTTTTGAACGTACTATACTTCCAGGGAGCTGCAGATGTCTGTGGGACTGTTATAGTTAATTCATGGCTCTGTACTATCAGGAAAAAACCCTTTCATTTGTAAACATCAGCATCTTCATTGATTACATAATTAGAGACACATTCAAAAATGCTAGAGGGTGTCCTGGGTTTCTGTAGCTGAATTTTTTTGTTTTGTTGTTAGTGGGGGGGTGCTGCAGAGGTGGCTTCTGCTAGAAGCTGCTAGAAGCTTCCCCTGTCCCATAGGAGCCAATGGCACTTGGCCCCAGGAGAGACATACGGCTCCTGGCCAGGGCCGAGCCAATTAGAGATCACAGTAACGCCTCTGTGATAACATATTTAGGAATTGGAGGTTGTTGCACAGAAGAAATTCCAGAGAGTCAGAACTTGGGATAACAGGCAGACATCAAGGTCACTGCAGAGGTAGGGGAGGAGGCACCTCATGGAGCAGGGGAAGGGCTCAGAGCTAAAACCCCTGCAGCCCATGGAGGAGCCCGTGCTGGAGCTGTGGATGCTTGAAAGGAGGCTGTGACCCTGTGGGAGGCTCAGGATGGAGCAGAATCCTGCAGGAGACCTGTGAACCTGTGGAGAGGCAGACCCACACTGGAGCAGGTTTTACCCGAGTGAGAGCTGCGGTCCTATGGGGGGGCCCACATCGGTACATCTTGTCCATGAAGGACTGTACTGCTATGGAGGAGTGACCTTCGGGACAGCAGATGTGGAAGAACTGCTGCCCGAGGGATGGACTCACACTGGAGAAGTCTATTAAAGACTGTCTCCTGTGGGAGGGACCCCATGGAGCAGGGGATGGACTCAGCTGTGGTCCCCTATAAACCATGGTGAAGCAGGATGTCCCCCTGCAACCCACGGAGGCCCATTGGGGTGCAGGGACTCATCTTTTACTGCAGCCCACGGATGAGTGACCCCGAGGTGTGTGGGAACTCACATTGCAAGCGGCAGCAACCGCAGCCTACTGTAATCCCCCATGGACAGAAGGAGGGGTGGGGGAAAAGTGTGTGTGTGTGGTGTGTATTTTAAGACTTTTATTTCTCACTCTTTTAGCTTAGCTTTTGTCCTGTTAGTAATAAATTTAGGTATTATCTCACTTTGAGTCTGTTTTTACCTGTAAAGGTGGTAAGTGGACGCCCCCTCTCCCTTCTGCCCAGTTGCAGAAAGGGATTTAATGAGTCCATGGAATCCGGCCAGGGTCAACCCACTACAGAGGGTAATATATGCACAACAGGAACACATTTGTTACTAAAACCTTTTCTCTACAGTCTTAAAATTTCTTTATTTCACCTTCATTTCTAACTTCTGTATTCTTGAGTTCACTGCTCAGTGACTGGCGTAAGGTAACTCACCGTGAATTCATTTTCTTCATCCAGAATACAGTGACTCTTTGAGCAATCAGAGGTTCCCTTAGAAAATCAGATTTTTATACCAGACTGTTCATTTATTTTTTAGTTAGTAGAGAAATAGTAGAAGAAATGCAGCAACGGAATCTAATTTAAGCAGAGCGTGGACTGCCTTATGATTGCAGCCGTTCATTAAAAAAATAAAACAAAACTCCTAATTCTGTTCAAAATTATTCCCTCATGGTAAGATGCACATAATTATACACTGTTTAAAAACACACTCTTCAAATAAATTCCTTTATATGTGACATGTTCCCATAGGTAATTGTTCTTTTAAAATGAACACGTGGCTAATTATTTCTTATATTTAAAGCTTTTTTCTCCTCCAAGTTACAGCACATATTAAGCAAATCAGATAGGCTTTTTCAGTCTGTTTTAGTTGCCTATTTAATGTTGAGGTGAATTGTGTCCCAGAATTGGCTGCTTCCCTCAACTGGCTGTAAAGGGAGCCTGGGGTGGCCTGCTCACACGTAAACATCTCCACAATACATTTGGTCAGAGTAATAATCCCAGCCATTACACAAGTGCACCTGTTGCAGAGCAGCTACCCAGCATTTGTGTACCTGTGTGTTCTTGTACTCAGGTGTTCAGTTCTAACAAAAGCTGTGATGATGTTATGCCATTCGAGGATGGCTTGCTGGGTGCCTGTTGATAGAGATTTCCTGGTGCTGCTAGACCCACTCACAGGGCTCTAGAGATATTTCAAATTCCTCTTATATCAACTAAAGATATTTGACATTTAAATCCTAGCTCACAACTTTGATGAAATTAAATATAAAGAAAAGAAAATGCATCCCCAGAGCTGCCCAGGAAATTGTTAACAGGGATATTTATAAGAAAAAAAGGAGTAATTGCTGACATATGTTTGGCATTTTTCTGCTTGTAATTTGGCCACCTCTAAGCAACCCCAAATGGAATAAACTTTTTAATTGCAAAAGCTGTGAAAAGAACTGCTACAAAATGGTTCATTGGGAAAAGGTGTTGGAAACTGAGGTTTTACACTCAGTTTATGGACCTTCCCTGGTGTAACACCGGGCAGAATTCAGCTCAGAGTAACCTGAAATGTGACTATTGATAAAGATGTTAAGCACATTTAATGTTAATCAATGTTAAGTACCTCCATAAGGTGTTTTCACAGCTTGGGTGATGGTGTCTAAGGCCTTAACCATTAGAAAGAAGATAGATTAATCCATCACTCTGAAGCCAGGCATTCAAACACTCTTATTACTATAATTTTTACATTTATAGATACATTGCAAATATAGCTAACTTTATATTTCTGTATTTTGAGAGTGACATTGTACGCTGGACTTCTAGTTAGGAGATCAAACACTGGGCTACAGTTGCTTTTAGCCTTGTTACTAGATTTTCGACTCTGGGCTTTCTCAGATGTTTGAAAATTATCTGAGATAATTCACACAATATTTGAAGCCTGTCTAAATCACAACAACCCCTCTGTTGTGGTCCACTGTTCTGTGGGTCATGGTGTTTTCCAGAGTCAGCACTATCTCTTGTTCCCTAATGCAATCTCCTAGGTTTGCAAGGAGATGCTGGAAAGACAGAGCTGTTGCTCTTTACCCTAATGACTATACCTAAAAAGCTCCTGTACTACCTGTGTATGTTTTGGGTTGCATTAATGATCTCATTTTTGTCTAGTCCTTCTATAAGTTCTGCTAAGTTCTGCCCTGACCAGTAGAAATCCAGTTACTCCTGTGAGCACTGAGAATAACTGTGCTGCAGGGCCTGCAGCAAGGGGACAAGAGTGGTGGGATATGCCCCAGATGTTTTGCCTCGGATAAACAGCCTGTCCTCTGTCAGTTGTAGCAGTACCATGGGAAGATGTGTTCCCTGTCTCAGCACCACCTGCTCACAACTACCCCTTTGCTCATGGTTACACTGCCTTCAGGTCTGCCCAGAGCTGCTTGGCTGATCATATTCCAGTTCCAGTTTGGCAAACTGGGCCCAGTTCAGCTATTACAGGAAGGTGCCACAGTTCAGTTCAGGATGCAAACTTCTTCTTTCCATATAACTGTAGCCAGGGTAGGACATATGGCCAAGGTTACTGTTAATCTCATTTATGATTTGATATTTTATTATAACTATAATTAAGACTTCTAAACTGCAGAGACTGAATTCAATACAAAAAAGAATAAACCACAGCAGATGACTGCTGTGGGTGAATCAGGTCAGAAAAAAGGTCCACTAACCTCTCTCACCAGTAGACTCAGACCAGCTCCCCTCTGCATCAGAAATAATTTGTTTCCTAGAACACAACCACTTCTGGTGCTGACAACCTATTTTTCTCTTGGCTTAAGAGCTTCTCCTGTACAGATTGTCTGCCACTGACCTAGAAATGTAACTCTTCAGTCTACTACCCTCACTTTCTTTTTTTTTTCCCACTCAGATTCCTTATATAATTGTGCCATGCAACACACACATCAGTCTGGTACTTTTGGGATTAATAACATTTTTAACCCAGTGGCATTGCATAATAAATGAGAATCAAGAAATAAAAATTCTTACTGCCAAAGAGTTCTTTTAAATAATGATTATTATCCACCTCACTATTTCTTAAATAGCCTTAACTGTACGCTATAACCAAGAAACTTTTTCAGTTATGCAATGACTAGCTGACACCAGATTGGATAAAAATACACTTATACTTTCACTAAAAGATATATTAAAACATAGTCTTTCCCCCCTGTATCATCAAACTCTGTTTTTCAAATTAAATCACACATGATTCTTCCAGGGGTAGGTGTTTCATGCAAGACACAGAAATCCATTATCTTCTCCTGCTGATGCCACTATTTCCAATAAAAAGTAATTATGAGGATATTGAGTTTCTTCCCTATTTCTCAAAATCACAGCACAAACTTCAAGATCAGTGAGCTTCCATTTCCCAGTTCATAGTCATTAGTCTGAGTCGTTTCGCAGTGTTGTGTATTTACCCCAGTGGGTTTATATAAAAACCTTAAAATCTGCATTGATACAATACAGCTTAGGTGAGGGAGGACACTTTTAGCCATGCACTTAACAGTGAACATACTTCTTTTAGTTTTCGGGAGGGAGGTGCCCAGGGAATTGGGTTACCAGGCTGCTGATAGCTGAACCCACCTTATGCTCTTCTGCCAGCAGATAAAAGTGCCCTCACACTGTGCCTGATCACAGCCCCTGTGCGAGGCTCTTGGAGCCAGATGTATTGTGTCACAGCAGATGTCAGCAACATATGGAAGAAGGAAGGAGAAAATGATAATCTAAAACCAGGAAGGGTGAGTGAACAGATTTGATGCTAAAGTGATGAAACATGTCTGTTGTAGGGCTCTGTCCTGATATACCACCAAAAAAAAAAGATTGTGCTAAAAAAAGGTCTGGAGTCTTTCAGCAGCAATTAAACTTAGAATTCACTGGATTTGTTCAGAGGATCTCACTTTGCTTCCCCTTCTGACGTAGCCCTGCACTGAATTCAATTCTCTCTCTGTGAGACTCTTCTCTCTGGATAACCACACTGTTTCTGCAGGGCTCCACGAGTCTGGCACTCAAGTGCAGGACGATAATGAAAGCAGCCTGTTTTTTTGCTCAGTGAAATATTCTATTTCCTGAGCAATTAAATGTTGTTGGTATTTCAAATGATGTGCAAGAATCGAGATTCTCAAGCTTGATGTTATCTGAATCTTGGACAAGATGCATCCCTGGTTAGATCATTCTACTGTAACTGTCATCTATTTATTTAAATTTCCAATCTGCGCTCTCTTTAGGGGATAATACAGTGCCTGGCAAAGAAGCAGCTTCCCAATTTTTCAAATTATATTTTTTAAAATGGAAAACCACATGAATAACTTCCTTGTGCTCAAAAAGAAACACTATATTTAAAAGAGAGGTAAATTGCACTGTATTGTGTATAATTTTCAGATGTTTATGTCTCCTTTGCTCAAAATATTTTAAAAACAGATATTCAGATATAAAGTGATGTCTTTGTAAGATGATGGAGCTATTTAATTACCAGGAGCAAATAACACAGATGTAGTATTTTAAAGGAGCTTATTTGCAAGAAGTGATTTCTGAAGATGATACCATTAGGTACAGATACGCTTGAATTAAGAAAAACCATAGTGTTCAAAATTCTGCTTTGAAACACAAATGCCATAAGCACACAGATTAAAATGTTTTGTTCCAATGCACCTGAAAGAGCAGCATTCCACATAAAGATAAAAGGTTCAGCCTATCTCCAGTTGTGTGACTTTCTGGGCACCATAATATTCAACTATTTAAAAAGCACCCAGGAAAACAGATGTCAGAGCATGCAAATTTGAACCTAAATATCTAGCGACACATTTCACTGTGCAGTAATAACACATCTGATTTAACACAGAGGAATTAAAATCTCAAAGACACACACAAATACTGCAATAAACCAGAAGAAAAGAAGGTCACCTTTTAGTAATATAATAGAAGACGTAACATTCTGCTGGTTTTGTCAAAGCAAGAACCCAGGGTCTATTCTCAAAGGCAATTTAAGGAGGCAAATAACATTTACACTTCACTGTAAAACACCATGGATTCCCAGAATTCACATCTATGAATTTACTGACATATTTCCTCAAGGAAACACAGATGACTCATATTGTTCTTCATGTTACCCATCTAGTTGGAATTCTGGAGCTCATTTCATTCCACACTACCAACATGGAGAGAGTTATGAGTGACTTCATTTGCAGGACCCTGAAGAACTTAATAGATTAAAGAAAAAAGGAAAAAGGAAGAAGGAAAAGAAGGAAAGGGAAAGTGAAAGGGACATATACATAAAACACTGCCACACTATAAAACGGAAAGTGGTGAAAAATTGCAGTGGTCCGTAGTTTGATGGGTTTTCCTAATTTCTGAATAAATCAAGTGTTCAAACCATGTTCTTTGCAGATATGAAGAGGTTTGTGGTAGTCCAAGGGGAGAAGGGAATGGAGAGCATGTCATAAACCCTCCTGCTTTTGCAGGTGTCCAAGGCCTCACATGCACTGGGTTCTCAGTCACCAAGTAGTGCATTATGAGGAACTGGTTCTTTTGTGCTATGGAGCTCCACACCAGTAGAGACCACATGTTCAAAATTTTATAATGGACTTCTATTTCCAACTGGCAAAAAGTTCCTCTGTGTTCTCTGACCTCCCGTTACTGCTTTACCAGGTGACTTCAGCACATGAGACGAATAGGAATATGAGACAACACCAGGGCAAGAGTTTCCAGCCAAGGCTGAAAACAGCGATTTCTTAGTCTTATACTGCAGTTTGCAGAAGGTGGAAACAGATATTGCCACCTCTGTTATAGACTCAATATATATCTAGACCACATTCGGGGAGTGGCAGATGAGCCTACTTCATCTCTGCTCACCATCAGATTTCCTTGCCGTCAGGAATTTCCAAGGTTACTTCGACAGCTAAAGTTGCTTGGATTCAGACCAAGCTGTCTACATCTGTGGTTGCAAAGCAGTGTCTTGGGATGAGATGTATTTAGCTATTTAGGCTTGCTTTTCAGCTAGTGTTGCTCTGTGAACTTCTGGAGGCACTGCAAGAGCTGAAATCTGCTTGGTGGGTCCCTGCAGCTCTGTCTCATGAGCTGGCAAGAGAGCTCAGGAGTCTTTTGAAGTGGGTACCATGGCAAGGTCATGACTTTCCTTAAGAAAACAACTGCAAAACATCTACTCAAAAATCAATCTTTCCAGGTAAATCCTGCCAAGTGCAGATATACTGTCATCCTTCTTTATGTTGGGATGAACTGTCCAGGCTTTTGCAGCAGTGCAAATCGGGTGATATACAGAGACCAGAGATTTTGACTCCAAGTTTTATATATCTCTGTGTGTGTATGTGTGTACACACATATATGTGTGCCTATATATGTTTATATATATATATATGCTAGCTTCACAGAAATTCACATTTAAACTGCAAATGTATTATGATGGTTGGACTTGATCTTAGCAGTCTTGTCTGACCATAATGATTCTATGATTCTGTAACATGTACTGTCCTTTGCTACAGTTTCTCCAGTGTTGCTCTCCTTCCTTTTTTTAGGATGTCACAAAGAGCTCATGTGGTGAATCCATGTTGCCCAAGGGAGGCCACAATGTTCAACCCCACTACCTTACTGATACTGGCTATGATGCCTTAGGAAAAGTAAAATAGACCAGTAGAATGATTGAACCCCACCTCTTCTTTCTACAGTACTGAGAACAAGGCAACTGTTAATTAGCAAAGCTTTTAAAATTGCAATGTATTCTCTTGCTGGAGTTTAATGATTTTTAACCAATAAAAAATTAACCTAATATTTTGTTTTCTTAATTTTTTATATTTAATTATGTATTTTTCTGAAAGTTTATTTCCAGAAAAATAGTCATATACATGGTGTTGGTCTATATCATGATCAAAATATCTCTATATTAAACCTGTGCATAATGGTCAAATTTCCCTCAGGAGAACCAAAGATATAAATGCTTGGAATAGATTTTAATTAAGTATGGAAACTTCCCAGAATGAAAGGGAAAACCCTTCTAAATATAGACATTTAAACATCTTGCAAAAACTCACATTCAGTTGCCCCAGGCAATGACTAGCCATATGAAAGAAATTGCCCAGACTTCTTGGATTTTCTCGCTTAGTTCAGGAAACCTGTAGGCATTACTACATAAAGAAAAGCTTCCCTACAAAAGATTAACTCCTAAAGTATTCAACTGAAATCAGATGGATCTAAAACTGTATTGGAAGCTAAGTAAGAATTGAAAATTCTTATATTAGGGCCTTTTTACTCCTTTTCTCCTGGCCTATCAATCCACCTGGGTTACTATACCAATCTGCCAGTTAATGAATTATTTAATAGAGGAGTGTATATGGTGAGAATGACAGTCAGCCAAATTAGTAACAGACCAAGGAAGCAGAGACAACTAACAGCAACCAATGCAGTACTCAAAGAGACAGCAGGGTGCATCTCTGCTCCATGCTCCAACGAGGAAACACTTTGCATTGTCCTTCTTCGGCTTCCCAAACATGTTTCATAGTTAGAAAGAGACCAGTGTGATGACAGCTAGATAGCTTAAGTCTAATCTAGATCATTCTGAAACAGTGGCAAGAATCACAGCTTCTTATGACCTGGCACACAGTGAAGTGCTTGGACATCAAGGGAGAAAGAATGCCAAACAGATTGCTAAACACCTAATGAAAACAAATACAACTCTAAAGGGTGTGAAGAGTTTGTTTACTTGATATATTCTAAAATTACCATGAATAACTTTATGTCTTTGCTTCTTACTTTCTATGTTAACTATTAAAGACGAATCCTCAAAGTGCACTCCTGAAAAATATTAACTCAGTAAGTGTACCTAGAAAAAAACAAACAAGAAAACAAACACATACCAAAACACAATGCTATCTTGCACAAGTAATTCTAGCCCTAAAGAGGGAATGAAAGAATGGACGGCGTGTGTCAGAGATAAGTTGTACCACTGCATCTGAGGGGCATGTTAAAACGTGGCCTTTGAGGGCAATTTAAATGTCAGGGACAGTCACATGCATGTGATGTAGTAACCTGTTATGTCAAGGATTAAAGATATTTTAAGAATCAGGGCTTTAATGTGCAGAAGGATGCTTGCAACAGGTTGTCTTATTACGAGAGCATTTTCAAGGTAATATTTTGAAGGCTGTGTTTTAGTTGTTAAAGTACATGTAGACAGACAGATGTCATACATTTCTAGCAGATGGGTGAGTATCATTACCATTGGCGTAGAAATGTCAGAGAAAGCCATTTCAATGGGGGAAAGCTAACAGGGCAAGTAATGAAATACACTGGAGAGAAACCAGCTCCCCTGCTCGGATTTCTGTATGGCTCCTGCATTCAAATAATAATAAAATGAGAGGTAGCAAATGCTGCTTACCTTTCAATTTTTCAGCCAGCAAAGCAGCTTCGTGTTCAGAGTAATGCATTATTGCCGGAGGTGACGGAGGGCGCAGTCTGTCTTCTTCCATTTTGCGTCTGTGGCGTTCTTCTCTGGCCAGCATTCTTTGTTTGCATTCCCATTCATAAAAATCATCTCTTGCCTGAGCAAAATCAACATGGAGGCGACCTGAATCCTTTTTGTCTGTGCTAGATCCTAATCTCATGCGGTAACCTGAAATCAACAAGCAGAACTAACTGTTGCAGGATTTATTTACTTAAATTTTTCTTACTTTTTCCCCCCCTCTTCAAGTGCAGCTAAGTAAAAATGTACATTAAGAGATTCCCACATATCTAGGCAGGATCTATCAATCATCATATTTACACAAGAAGATAAACATTCAACCACTCATTTTTCTTCTCAGTTTTCTGCACCACCTATCAACACAGCAGATGAACTGAAAAGTCAACCCAAAGGTACAAAATCTACGTTCCTTTTTAGAAGTCTCTCAAAATATGTAATTTTTCTGTGTGATGTCCCCAAATTTTAAAAGTGCGAAGGCCTAGTAAACAAAAAACAACTACTAAAAAAGCATCTGTCTTGGTCTGAATGTAGAGTTGTTCTTATCCTGATCATGTTGAGATCAGTTCGGTGTTTTTCTCCAGCCTGCTAAAGGAATTGGAAGTATGGGGAAAGGCTGAATTTTATAAAAACCATGACTACAGGTGAGTGTGAAAACTGTGCTATATAAATTCCTGTGCCACAAAGAGGGTGGTTTCATAACCATATGGATTCTAGATCTCAGATTTTGAGACTTCACAATTGCAAATTCACGATTTTCCAATTCCCCAGTGAAGATAATCTAGCAGCAAATATAAAACACCTACAAATTAACTGAGTTCATAATTCCTTAATGTAATTTTCAAGGTATGGACAGATTTATTAGACATTTGCAAGACCCCATTCAGAAAAAACAATGAAATCCATTGTGCTTCATCATTAGGGATATTTGCTTATTCATAATTTGGTCAATGTATCGTATGCTAAACTTAGCAGACTGCAAAGGTTTAAATTGGGCTACGCAGAACTAAAACCCTTGGCTAATGTCAGAGGACAAACAAATCATGCCAAAGTTATAAAGAAGCTTTTTGTGACCATTCTTGGGTACCTATCTTTTTCCAAGTTTTATTTCCAAGGCAGAAAGATATGCACAGAGCAGTTCGTCTATCTTTTAAAATGCCAATATGTAGAAAGTGTGAGAAAATACTATGTAAAAAGCTTCAAACAGAGCCTTCAATTGAGCATAGAATTAATCAGTCTCCACAGGATAACTCTAATTTCTCCATGCCAACCCCCTGCAGTGGACTCAGAAGGAGAACAGCAGAGACACTTCAAACGATGGGATGCTGCGGAGGTGAACTCTGTGCTGAGCTGGCACATGTGAGGCTCTTCAGAAACATGCACTTCTACAACAACTGCGTAGTAACTCCAGAGAGAGGAAACTCCTGTTCAAATTGTCAGGAAAAATGGTGTTTGCTGCTTTTGAAAACAGCAATCCAAGAGAACCTACCTTTCAGTCTTGTGATTTGTCTGTGTTTTAAAGAGCTTCAGCATCTCACCACTGCAGTTAAAACCCTGTTCTGAACTCCTTCCAGGAAGAGCGAAGCTAAGAATTGTGTAGTAGATTAGGCACATCTTTGCAAAAATGTGTATCTAGGCATACTCTGCTTGTTTTACTGCTGGGAAAACATCCTGCTGTATGAATACAAGGGACTGTCTGTACTACAACACATGTAAGACAATAGCTTCAAAGACATTAAATACCATATATGTAGTGATCCTTCAAAAGAAAAAAAAATAAAAAAAATCTGTGTGCGTATTTGCCATTTCCCTTTCAAATGTCTTGTGGAGTCCAGTAAAGGAGGCTGCCAGTGAGGAAGAGAGATGACTTTCACTGTCCAGCAAGGAGCCCAAACACAGATGAAAAACTTGAGCTAAATATTTCAGAGGACCTTCAAAACTAAAAGGCATCAAAATCTGACAGGGAATCTAACAAATACTGCAAGAGTGGCAAAGGAGAGGATTGCATATTATTTTAAAGCCTCCTTTACTTTGCTTTGCTTTCTCTGGTTCAGATTAATAAACACCACTCTTTCCCCCAAACAGGCTTTTTGTGGTCATTCATGTGGCTCTAGTACCAATGTGTTGAAGGGAACAATTACAGATACACCGTATTCAGTGGGACATAATAGAAGAGTGTGGGTGACCTTTCAGATCTGGGCCCTGAACTAATGAGGGTCTAATTATGTGGTTTTATCCACAGAGGTGTAGGCACAAAGGAGTCAGCCAAAAGGGGTCAGTGGTGCAGCTAACCTGATCACTGCTCCCCGCCAGTTCAACATGCCAGCTGCATTCCTCAAACAGTGATTGCTCTGTGCCAAAACAGAGTTATCAGCTAAATAGAGGACACTGCCAAGGTGCCAGGTCTCATGAACCTAAAATTAAATCTCCCAGCTGGGCTGTACTTTCCAGGAAGACACAATCTCTCTTCCTCTCCCTCCCCCCCATCTTTCACCTCCATTGGCACACTAAGTTTGGGCAGAGTAGGAAACACAGTACTTCAAAATGCAAAACTCTTGTGGACTTCAAAGTCCCTCACAATACCTGAATAAAGAACTAATCAAAAGGCCTGTGCATCTATATACATTGTGTGTGCGCCAGGAAAGCTGAGTTTGATTAAAGTAGCCCTCATTTTCAAAGTAAATGGGGATAATTGGGAAAAAAAAAAACCTGAACACAGTACGTTGCAGTTCAAAACCCAGTATCCTGTGTAGCACTGGACAAATGGTTCCCTTCAGGTAACCAGTTTAAGCGCCTCCAAATTAACAGATTTTTAAAACTGACCATGAATCACACTGAAAAAATCTGACTGCTTGTTTAATGCTAAAGACTGAAGGTGGTCAGCCAGACAGGTTGTTTCCACCAGTACAGAAACTTAAAACAACCTGGGTCAGAAGGGGTCTTGGATGTCACCTAGTCCAATCTCTCTCAGAGCAGGGCTAGCATCAAAGTCAGATCAGATTGCTCAGGACTTGGCATCTTCCCCTTAAAAAAACCAAACAAATGCCTTTGGGATGGTTTAATGCACCCTCATAAATTAGTCTTTGCAGACACTACAGGACCAACGGCTTGGCCAGTGAAGAACAGACTCCTTGATGGGCTGATAACCAGCAAGGCACTGGGTAGCAAGGAGCAAAACTGGCAGGTCCTGTTTTGTGTATGAGATCCTCAGGTGCTCATCTGCACTGGAAACTTCGAGCCATGAGGCAGCTGGGAGGCTCTCTCTTCTCCAATGCCGCGCCTCCTTATTGATGTTCGAGGGTGTTTGAATGTATGAGAGAACCACCTGCCACTGTCACCCCTTCATGCATGAGCAATGAATTTTTTTACCCATTTCTGCGCTCAGGACTGCACCTAGCATTAACTTTGTACCTGGCTTGTCATTTTTAATTTCTGTTTTGCACACAGAGGGAGAGAAAAAGACTTTGGGAACTTGCCAAGATCCTTACTTTAAAGGAGTAGAAACAGGAAAAATTAATGAAGTTACTAAATAAAAATCAAACAGTATTTTCATATCACAGGTCTAGTGAAAACTCCATGGCTTGACTTACCTTTGAGTGTTGCCATACTGGGGACCGGACAATACCTGCTCTCTAAGTGGGGATCTAGATCAAAGTGTTCATGATGATCAGGGAGAACTTAAAATAAAACAAGTACACGGTACTACAAGGAAACCCACAGGGGAAAATATCAGCACAGGAAAATCGCATACAAAGGCTTTTGGGGTATAAACAGGTATGTCTCAAGCCACCTGTTTCTCCCATATTTTCAAGTACAGGGCCATCAACATGTGCAGGAGTTACTGAATTGTCAGCCACAAGAATAAAGTACATACAGTTTTGGAAAAAAACTTTCTCAGGGGCTGGTATGACAATTTTAGAAAGTCTTTTCCTCGGGAGGTCAAAATACAACTTTCAAGGATAAATGAAATCTAGCCTTCCTCAAGTCAACATTTTTATCACAGTTTTCTACCCACCTCCCAGTCTCCCCTTTCATACATGTTTACTTGGGAATACAAAGGAAAAAAAATAATCAGTGATTAAACTACTTGATGGATTTTGTAATCACTTGCATAATTCTAGAGATAAGCATAGGATAAATGCAAAGCTTGATGAGATTAGATGAGGTAGACAGATAAAACTGATTAGGTAGGCAAAATTATCTTTATATCACAGATATCAAAGTCATGGCTTTCCCCGAATACAACACACATACTATACTAACCAGAAATTCCATTTGGATATCCCTTTTGTTTCTTATAGGGAAAATAAAAAGCCTTAACAATATGCTTTATTCCCACCATTTCAGAGTATGTTATGTTTGATAATGGAACAAAGACTAGTTAAAACTCCCCAATATTTCAGTACAAAGAAAACATACCCCTGCCTAGTGCCTAAAACCCCTCTGGTGGTGGGGAACAGCCTGTGTTCCCTGTTTCATCTGCAGAGCTCACTGATCTTGGTAAAATGAAGTCAAACTTGGCCACCGAGTGCTCCTGCACTTCTTCCTCCTCTCTGCCAGTTCCACTGGTTCTTTACCTGATCTGGTCAGAGACATCTGTTACAACACTTTGGAAGAACTAAAAGGTGTGGAGGAAATGACAAATGGGGATGGAGGCTGCAGAACAGATATAGGAGGAAGCACAGACAGCTGTGTGACTGTGATGAAAGGAAACAAGAAGAGAGATTGGATCAGGAACTTGGAAACAAAATGCAGAAAATTCAGAATGAGGAAGGGAATCCTTCACTTTCATTTCTACTAGTTCCCCTTATTCTGAATGAGCTCTCTAGTGCGTTATGAATGAGGGAATTTCCTACCTCTATTAATCAAATCTGATCTTTCAGGATTTAGGGCAAATGAAATTAAAACAAAACTTGACTTGAAGTGGAGGAAAGGGTGCAGCCAACGGCTGAGAAGCAGGAAACTGAGCTAGAGGGACACCTGCTCTAGCCCAGGGTGGCAACCTATATATTTCAGAGCTTTTCTTTGCTCCCTTTCTTGCCACTGTTTTGTTTATCGTAATACAGTAATACCAACTCCTACTGAATCTGGTGTGCCACTCTTCTGTTCCATTACTGATGGAGATGGGGCCCCTGGACAGAAGCTGGAAGTTAGTAAATGTGCTACTGCTTGTGATGCCTGTAATCTGTCACGATGAACTACAGTATTTTGGAAGCAAAGTAAATGAACAAGAAGGATGGAAAGTGGGAAGAGAGGATGAGGAGGGAAGAAGAAATGAAGCAAAATTAAAAAAAACAAAGGAACAAGAAACCAGAGTGGAATGGAGATCTGCAAGAAACCTGAAAATATAGCAATAGTTCAAGGAAATCTTTATATAGACCCCATAACACTCAAGGTTTTCTATATCAAAGAGATACTTCAAGAAAGCAACCAAGTTAAAAAAAACCAAAAAAAACCCCAAAACCCCAAAACAACCTACAAATCCTACAAAAACTTTTGTTAACAAAGGAGCAAGGTTTTTCCTGACAATATATTTCAAAAGTTTAGATGGTTTCTTTTATTTCTTTCTTTGATTTTAAGATATAGTTGATGGTGATTTAAGAGACAGCTTGTTACTAGCTGCATGAGCTTCCCATGGTCACCTACAGGATGCTGAGATTATGTCCTTGCTGCTGAACAGAAGGTGATCGGTGGGGAGCTCAAACAAGGTATCTCGGATCATTAGCTGCTTCTCAGGCTCTAATGTGGATGGTTCCAGTGGCTCCTTCTGAGGTCACCATACAAAGTGTGGGTGGATGTAAACCAGTCTGTGTCAGCTTGTCTGGGCCAAGGACCAGTCCCTGAACCTTGTTTATTAAAGAATATCTTTCATATGGGTTGAAAGCATTACACTACACTTGTGGGGCAAAACAAGGATTTTGAGTCTCTCCAGGACCCAGTAAGACAGATGAATCAGCCTGTAGAGTGGAGACAAATACAAACAGGGCATGGGATCCAACTCAGAAAGGTGAAAAAGGACTCAGTTAGGAAGCCAATCCTCAAATGGGGGGGACTGTAATCTTAAGAGGGCACTGACAGTCATGGAAGCCTGATATGTGAAAGCAGAATTGTTTTTCATCTTTTTTCTTCTTTCTTTTTTTCTTGGGCTTTTTTTTTTTTTTTTTTCTTTTTTCCCTGTGAGTTGGAGTTTTTTGGGTTTTTTTCTCTGGTTTTTTGTTGGAAAATAAAGAGATTGAAATTTTACACACGAGTTTCTGTAGCACTCGTTGTCCTGGGAGGCAACAGACGTAGCCTACAGATGGGGATCAGAATCTAACCCATGCAGGAGCTGAATACATGCATGCTTAAAGACAGACTTTATTCAGGCTGTACTGCAAATCTATAAAAATATGCCAATGAAATTCCCAGCCTATCAGAGAAATTGGCACTGGAAAACAGCAGAGTTCCTGGCCTGGTGCCCTCCTCTTCCCACAACCTGTGAGCTGAACTATATAAACCGGTGTAAATCAAAAATAAGATTGTTCTGTAGTGAATTTCAGGATCTGCTGCATTGTTGTGGGATGGCAGGAAATTGCCCCTGGGTAAGTAACATACAAAACCACTCATGAGTCTTGGCAGACACAGAGAAATAACAGACTTGCCCCTTGCCACTCCATGCTACAGCCACTGAGTTAAAGAAAGACTTGCTGAGATAAAAGCTAAAAAAATAAGCAAGCATTAGCATCACAAAATACAAATGAGAAGCAAGGAAAATCCATTAAAGAATGTGAAGTACCAGAAAGGTAAATGGCTTTATCAACCATGAACTCCTCTGCAAAACGAATGTGACAAAAATTCTTCTTGCTTTTCCGAATTGCTGTTATATCTCCACATTGCTCAAAGACTTCCTGAATAATTTCCTCCGTTGCGTTTTCTGGTAATCCTCCAACAAACACTGTTTTACACCCAGGAGGTCTCTCTCTTGTTGAAGGTGGTGGAAGATCTAAGTCAAAACAGAAATCACATTGGAATACAAAATTTGTCTTTGATCCATTGGCTCTATTCATCCCCTTATTCAGTTTTGGGCAGCAACAGTTATTTGACATAGTATAGAGGCAGGAAAGACGGACAATGAAAATAATTGAATATTGTAGAGACTGCCCAAAATTTATTACTCAAATCTATGCCTTCTCAAGCTTTAGGTGGTGTTTCAGACATTAATTCCTGCCACTGCAGGTTGTTCTCCAGGACAGATGGTGAGGGCTAAAAGGATCATTGTTTTCCCTGAACAGCCACACAAAAAATAGAAAAATATTCTGTTTCAGAGCAGAGTAGCTTCTGCAACTGATTTGACCCTGAGCACAGATCT
Organism: Grallaria varia; assembly: GCA_013396735.1. NCBI lineage: Eukaryota > Metazoa > Chordata > Aves > Passeriformes > Formicariidae > Grallaria > Grallaria varia. The sequence continues at coordinate 830,942 of VWZG01002506.1, read as the reverse complement.
CAAGCACTAGTGCGGTGCATTCAAGGCCTGAACTTCCACTGTCTTTGGCTCTCGCCATGCTCACCAAGTGTGTGGGCTCTCACAAGGAAGCCCATGCTACATACACCCTGTGCACTTGGGCTGGAACCTTTCCCTGCTCTTAGCATAATTTCATTTCTGTTTCAGAGTACAGGAGCACAACAAACAGAAAAACAAAGTGGGAAACACAACGAAGTGACAGCATGATGAAAACGCTCTGCTAGTTATCTGTTTTGTCTTGTTGCCAGATAATGGAGCAGACGCCAACACACGGGAAGGATAACCTCGCTGTTTACAAGTGCTCATGAGGTGGAGTAGCTGGAAATGCTGTTTTCATGTATATGGAGAGAGAGAACGCATACACACTTAAAGTGGAAAACTATTAAATTTTTGAAGGCTATATAAAAAATATAAACTGTCATAACACTTCACCTTCTTTATATGTAGATTACTACAGCATTCCTCAAAAAGTAATTCTCTAAGAAGTAATCTGATTAATCTGACTTAGCTTTTAGGCCCTTTAACACAGTAAATGGGGTTACAACCTTAAAATGTACGTATATATACATACTCACACACAGAGCCAGTTTGATTAAATCGTGATCTGGGTACATGCAAATCCAGAGAACCAGACTATTTGCTTCATGTTCTCATTTAGCTCCACAGTGATAGTGAAAGTCACTGGTATGATGACTCTGAATCTAAACTCATGGGGCCAACATGTAGAGAATTAGTGGGTGTCTCTGTGGGAGGAGTTTTCTATTTGCACAAGTTCACAGAAGGGACAGAAGGAAGCCTGGTCCCTGCTTTCAAAAATAAGAAGGAACTCGTCTGCCATTTTGACCCTCCTGAGAAATGGCAAGAGAGGGGCCGTAGTCCCCCTTTCCCTCCATCTCCCCTGAAGTGGGATGTAGCTGGTCAGTGTTTGGGTACAAGGAGTTGTGTTCAGCGACATGAGCCCAGATTGGCCCCATCTAACTATTGGCACCTGAAGGGGAGCATGGAGATGAACAGAACCATGTAAGCATTATGTTTAGTGACATTGTGATCTACAAGAAAGACAGATTTCTACTAAGCAGTGAAGACTTTCAGCCTCTGCTAGTTTCCTTTAAGTATTTTCACTTTTTGTACAAGATGTGTAGTTTTTTTTCCATGACCTTACAGAGATGACTAAGGATGCTCTGATACCATACCACGCTTTACACACAGAATACACCTTAGACGGAAACCCCATACTTGCTTGTAATCTATTTAAAAAAACATAACTGTGGTTAGAAAAAATTTTTCATGCAATGTATTTAGGAAAGTAACATTCTTTCATCAGATCTACTTACTTGGGTTTGGAGGGAAAAGAGTGCAGCTTTTGCAGTGAATTATTTCTTTGACTACAGGCACATCTGTTGGTGGTGGTGGTGGCACTAACCCCATGCCTGGTATCATTGGGTTAATCGGAGTGATTCCAGTCATCATGCTAAGGCTTGGATCAAAGCCTGGTACACAGATTGAATCTGTAAATATATAACATAAAATCCTGCCTTATAAATCTGGAAACTACTTGTTACAATTTTCTTGCACAGGCAGTTTTGCTTTATGGTAGTTTTTTTTTGTTTCTGCAAGCATCACTGTTAGAATTAGGAGAAGGGAAAAGAAAAAATGGAGAAAAAAAAAAAGAACAAGCAGAGCAATAGTGAGGAGACAGAGAAGAAAATGGAGAGGAAAAGCAAGAGGGAGGGAGAGAGGGAGAGGAAGAGGGAGGTGCATTTGCAGCAAAAACCTCCAAACTATGCACAAAGAAGGGAATATTACATAAGCTAAAATATTAACATGACTGAGTAAACCACAGCACATTAAAGTGTAAAACCATGCACCATGAATATCTGCTATTATCTGACATGCAATTTTCTGTTTCATAATGCTACTGTGATGTTTACATAGCCTTCTGGCCAAAGTGTATAAAGAATATTATTTAACATTGATATGTCCTCTCCATCTAATTGTCAGACTACTTTATCACAACATAGCCTTCTCACATAAGTGACCTTGATTTACAAACAGTATAGAGAAAGATCCATTTCTGGCTCTGTTATAGAAGTCTAGTTTGCCAAGACTTCTAGCCATTTAACCCTGGAATATAAATTTTCGGCTGCATAGAATGAGGTCTTTCTGAACCTTGGAATTAATTCCTTTTTGCCCTGTTATTTAATCGGATTAGTAGATCCTCTTCAACACATGTATTATTAACATATATCACTACAGCCTCATAAAGTAAAATGAATATTTGGCAAACATTACTCTTTCTCCTTCCTGATCTCTTTGCCAAGACTTCCATACGTATTACTTAAAGCTGAAAGATTCACCAGGGAACACCAGTGCTGTAACACCAAAAATTGTAATAAGCAGATGTTTCAGAGGAACTGAGAGCCAGGTTCTGAAATTTACTTTCGTTAAAAACAAGGCTTTGGGTTTCTTGAGGCATAATGAATAAAATATTTTGAGAGACCGATCTCTTTGTTGGCATAACACTGCTGCTATTTGGCATCATCAATTATTTAAAAGAAGAGAGTTACTTCGGTGTTCTACAGATTTTCTGCTGAGTTTTCTGGCTAGCAACTGGAAAGTGTTTAATGATACATGTAAACGTGGAGTTTGGTAACTCAGGAGCTTGTTTATTTTGAAGAAGCAAAGAGGGAAACAACTCCTTGTCAAGCATTTTATATATATATCTCCATATATATACATGTGAAATTTGAGCTAATTTGTTACAAGGCATGGTCAGTGCAATGTGACCAGAAGGAGACCAGTTTCTTCATCCTAAATCTGCTGCTGAGAAGCTACGTGGTCCTGGGTCAGCCCTCGGACCTTTATGTATCTTTATTTCTGCATCTGCAAAACAGGTACAGTAATACATACTTACTGGTGAGCATTAGCTCACATTTTTATAGCACTTTGCAGGTGTAAAGCACTCTGTGGGGGCTGAAAATTAGCATTATTATTCCTGTGAAACATCCGTAATCGTCTTCTCCATGAAGGACAACTGAGGATTGAGAACTTATACTCTAAGGGAGCTCATATCTCTCTCAACCGCATGATCCCTGCTCTTCACTCACTGACTGTGAGCCTTCATTGCCTTCAGGCAGTCCTGTACAACAAGCGTAGCAAGTGCACAGCAAGCAAGGATTTGCTTTAGGCTTATTGAAGACCAGTATTAATGAAAAGTCATGATATTACATTACTTTTTTTAAATAAGTGGGCTTATGAAAAATGATTTGCTCTGGGTGTGATGCTTTCCCCCCGCCATTATCAATGTATATGCACTGCTTTTCAGATTAAGCTTTGAAACTTGGAGCCTGTCATTTATTCCACGGGATGCAGTGGTTGCCATATTAGAGATTCATGGTGAATGCTGGGAGATAAAGTCAGAGGTGAAAGAGCAACATACAATTCAATGAAGGGCTCAAGCTATGCTAAAAGTCTTAATCTCATTTTTAAAAGTCAGACTTCTGATTGTCACGTTAGACTATCGGGTGCAGCACTCTCTGGCTGTGAGTGGAATTACATCATTGCTACTTGCTGCTAAAGTGTCCTGCAGAGCTTGGTGACACAAAAAGCAGAGGCACCACGCTAGCACTCAACACGCTGGGTCATACCAGTCCTCTCCTAGGACCAGGTGATACCAAGAGAGGCACTTCATCCATTCCTTTGGGTAAGTGAAGGGTCAGCTACAGTCCTAGCCAGACGTGAAATTTCATATTGAATCCAATATCCATAGTAGACCTGCCGCATTCTGAAGCAAGTGTACAAAATGATGGACACAAGGCCAAGTTCTCCCTCTCCTGTATGTATCTTCCAAGCCCCATGTCACAGCCAAGGAAAAAAGATCACCATCTGGCAACCGCTACCACAAGTTGTATTTAACCATCCCTGTGTTCTCCTTAAGACAACCACTAGATACATTTCAGCTTCACTACAGAACTAGAAAACTGAAACAGTAGCAAACCCTGCCCAAATCACAGACATATGTTCTCACCCAAAGCAAAAATGGCAGGTTCCAACAAGGTACAGTTCTCTGAATATTCCTCTGGCAGTGATGCAGAGGCAGAGGAAAACAAATCTAAGGGAAATAGCAACAAGGAAACTCATGTCCACAAACACTGCAAATTTGGCTATGGGGAGGAAGAGCTTCTAGGCTGCATGCTCATCAAAGCAGGTTTGTGATTTAAGTGGAAGAAAATTATTTGCTACTAATTCCTGTCACATTCAAGGAAATGTGACTTTGTAAGTAACTTTGCCAGTGTTAAATAAGTACGTGGCTTTGTCATCAGTTTCTTTTGCAACTGAAATCAATATACAAGAGCTCAAACAAAGTGCTGGGGTCCAACGCTCAGGAAAAGTCCTTCTAGGTGCTGGCACTCAGAAGGTGACTATGCTGAGCTATACGGAAGAGTTCTCACTCAGTAATCCTTGAAATCTAATTCCACATCTTGCAGGCACTAATCCAAACCCTGCTAAAGTCAATAGCAAGACTACCGAAGGCACGAACAGCTTTTAACCCTGACCAGGTTTCTCTGTCCTCTTGAATAAGTTGCTTCAGTTTCCCATTGTGTTAAATTGAGAATGAAATACTTTCATAGCAGAGCATGAGCGCTGAGAGGACGCACAGGTGTTGAGCATCCTGGAAATGAAAATCATTCTCTGAATACTGAAATTATTACCATGCACTGCAGTGATGGAAAATTCAGTTGGATTTCTGAACAGTAAAGATCTTGTCAGACCCCCGAAGACATGGGTGGTGTTTGCACCTACAGAGAAGCCAATGCATGTCACCTGCATATTTCTGACAAACCATGAAAAGAGACCATAGACATGGTGTCCAAATACTGGTCTGGACTCTGAGGTGAAGAGAAAAAGAAACTGATAAAGTCACTGGAAAGGAAAGTCAATAAATTTGCCACATCTGTGATAGGATCTAGAAGAATCCCAACTTTAACTATATTAATGCTATCAAGTGGTACAATAATAGAAGTTGGATATATAGCTCTTGTCTAGAAACAAGGGATGATCATCCATCAGCACCACCACTGCAGTCTGCTCCATGTCCTGGCATAATGCCTATTTGGAGCAGGGCCAGGACACCAAAGTTAGCACTGGAGGCAACTACTGCTGAACTTACTGCTAAGATTGCTGGACTTCAGAATCAAAGAAACTGATAGACTTATGCAAGATTTAAAAAAAAAAAAAAAGGAATCAAGCCTACTGATGTATGGTTTTTTAACAGACCTCTTTGGAGACATAATTGTTAAGATTTTGTAGATTTGAATATGTTACACTAAACACAGAATCACATTACATTTATATACTACACATCTGAAGAGTTAAAAAAGCAGTATTTTATGCTTCCAATGATCATAGCATTTTTTTTAAAGGGATCTATACATATATTTATGCAGTTAGGTAATGGTTTGTGATCTCTTGGAATTATAAACGACTTGGCAGAAGAGAGAAAATTTTCATTTGATAAATGTTAATAAGTAATTGAATGAAATGAAATAATTAAAATCAAAAGTAATCAGACATGTTAAAGGGCTTTAAGAATGGAAACCCACATGTTAATCAAGTTAGAGTCTCGCTGGATACTATATGAAAGGCTAGAATATTCACATATTTATATAAGAAAGCAAAAATATTTAACATCAATATTTTCAAGTCCATGTCTGCCTAAATTTGGCAAAACAAACGAATTGCTGTTTCATCTGATAAGAAATTGGCATGATGGAGAACAATGAAAACCTCAGAAAAGCAAATATTTGGAATTGTCAGTCAGAGGCAACAAAAATCTTTTTGAACACTGGAGTAGTTTCTAAAGCACCTTTTCCTTTCAAGCGGAAGAACAAAACATTCCACATTATATTTTTGAGTCTGGAAAAAACCAGAAGAACAATAAAAACCCTTTGAGCTTATGTAGTGTAAAACAATTGCTTTTGTTAGGGTCCATTTTGGGAGGGCAGGAATAACTGTCATCCATAAAAACAGCCACACAACTTGGAGAAGCATCCTCCTTTCCTTCTTTGGCACAGACAGCTGTCTGAATAACCTTTTGTTTTTCCCACATTATTGCTCTGCCCAAGTAACATGGATGCAAACTCCTACCAACTGTGCTTTTGGGTACTGCACTCCGTTGCCAATATTAAGTTACCAACACATTTCCACCAGCCCTTACCACAAGTTATTTATCTGCTCAAAATAACTTTCTAAGGGTATAATCCCCTCTATGATTCAGAGTATTAGCCCTTGGATGTGTCATTTGTTTAGCCTGCAACTGCCAATTGTTTCTGTGGTGTTTTACGATGGCTGCCAAGTTGTATTTCTGTTGGATGCATTAGAACGCCCATGTGTGCAAACAAGGATTTGTTTGTGTGCCCCTACTCGCACACATGGAAGGTTTACACCATGGACATCGTCAGCCATGTGGCTCAAACCTGCTCGTGGAACACACAGAGAGATGGTGAGTGGCGAAAACAATGATCTGAGTGCAAAAGAGCTCACAAAAATAATATACACTGAAAAGGTCCCCAAAGCCTGGGAGTGATAATTTTACACCTACAAAAATAGTCTGCTTTCTGCTAGGGAATAGAGTTGCCTGCCAACATGCACTGAAAGGATTAGGACAGTCCAGGCAGCAGCTGGTAATAAATGTAGTAAGATGCTCATTAAACTTTATTTTCTGTGGATGAAAAAAAAAAAAGGCTTCTGGAGACTAGAGATTTGATTGTGTTCTTCAGAAACACCATTGCTGAGTATTTTGAGACTGAACATAGAGTAGATTTCTAAAAGTTGAAATAAAAATTTTCCTGAAAAACGGCAAATATAATGGTGTGCCTTCCTTATAACAAATACATATGCATATGCACACACACACACACATATATATATATAAACTGTCAGTAGCAAATAAAGAGTTGCTATTTTCTTTCTTTGAAATAAAGTAGCTAATTAAAATATGGAAAAGTTATTCTAAAACCTTATATTTCTACATAAAATTGTCCCTCAAAACTCTGCAGTCTACCAGTGTCTTTATCCCCATGTTAATCTCATTTTTTTTCATTAAGAATAAATATTCAGCTGCAAGCCAGAGATCAAGGCTGCATCACTGTTTTCCTTGGTCATTGAAATCCCACCATCTTCTGGTTTTCAGGAAGCTTATGGTGGAAGTGACTCATTTGTTCAATATTATAGGGCTTCGCTCATCAGCATCTTCAAGTACATTTCCTCGACCAGTTTAGACATCATTAAACTTTTAGACTTCCCTGTCTCTAAAATAGATGCCAGATTGTCTGATAAACTTCCAGTTACATTTCAATAAACAAAGGTGGGATAAAAGGTCTGACAGCATCTCCATTTGACCAGCATAGCCACTGTCATCATGCCTCAGAGATAGGATCATCTGACTGGACAGTAGGAGATGCCCAGGGCATCAGAACAAACAGGCAGGTAAAGAACAAGATATTTTTAGCTCATATACATTTACTGTTTACATATTGCCAATGACAGAGACTGTAATTGAACAATCCTTTCTAGCAGGCATCTATTCCATATGACTTGGTTCAAACCTTTTCACTAAATCCTACTGTGTACCTATTATATTTCAAATCCATTGGAACCTGTTTATATCTCTGGCTTTCACATTGTTCTAGTGAGTACCAACTGAGATGGGAATTGTACTTCCTTTTCCTTGCTAAAACTAGGTATTTGGCAGTTCCAGATACACCTTCTAGTTCTTTCATCCTGAGAAATCATGAATTCCTTATTCACCTTATCCACAAGATTCCAGATTATACCTCTGCTTTTGTATTTTGCCATCTGTTTGGCAAAGTGATCTTTGTCTCTGCAGAACTGGTACAAAGGAATATGGATATGAATCCTCTTGACTGTGGACCCTTTTGAAATCATGAGAAGGTAACTGCAAGGGCAGAGATGTCTTTGTATGTGCTGAATTTTTGAAGAACTAAGTATTAAATACACGGGCAGATGCCTTTACACAGGCACTGCATGAACACAACTGACAAAGCATCATGGGAACACAGGATTCCTGCAGGAACAGGAGTAAGGCACGTAGGATCGATGTGCATGTGTGTGTGTGTGTGTGTGTGTGTGTGTATATGTGTGCACGTGTATATTTGGAGAAGTGGAAAGGAGTGAATAGAGAAGGGGCAGGAAATCACCTCCTTGACCTCCAGCTTTCTCAGCTGGCCAGGGGAACCATCTTAACACCAGTCAGCAAGAGCTATATTCTATGAAACAGAGCCAGGTCTGCAGCAAACACAAGTCTCTAGGGGAGTTTTGACAAAAACAGGGGGTGAGGGGGAATCCAGATGAATGTTTCTCATTAATAATCAATGAAGGAATAATTTATGTGAACTCTACAGTGTCTGCCAGACCCACTTCATAAACAAAGCCCTTGTAGCATCATCAAAACACTTGCCACTTGAAAATTACTTCTATGAGACATATATCACTGACAAAGCTTTAGGGCTGCATCATTGTACTTGTGTGATTTTTTTTTTTTTTTAAGAAGACACTGTCTCTGCACAAAGGAATAGTTTACAGCAGACAATCCCAAAACTTTAGATGCATTCTTCAGAGATGGTTATGCTGTAGCCGAAAACACTAAAAGCAAATCTGGCCTCCTCTTGATCCCTGCCCACAAAATCACAAGGCAAACACTATATTTAAAGCAATATACATGACAAAGACTAAATTAAAGAAAACCACCTTCTCTTTTTACAAGCAAATCATAGGGTGAATCACTCCTGGTTCATCCTTTATTGCTGCAGTGCTTGGCACAACAGGACCTCAATCTTGTTTAGAGCTTTTAATGCAATGCAAATAATAGGAGAGAATAACAAATAATAATAATAATAAACCAAAATATTACCACAATGGGTGCCACTCTCCTCCAAAGATGCAATTTCAACACTTTTGTGTAAATAAATCTACAACGTTAATGTTATTTCTATTACTGTTTCTGCTTTTGGATAGCCATCAGTGCCATTTTTACATCAAAGGAGTCTCAAGCACTACCTGCCCATGTTGAATCTATTTAGTTTCCCCTTAGAACAGCTCTGCAAAAAAGTACCTGGCAGGCAAGCCTGAGAATGAGCTGGAAAACTCAGGACTTTATGTTGAGGGAGTCTGATGATGGTTCGTCAGCTTTTGATAGCTGACAGCTGCATCTGTAAGAAGCTAAGCCAGAAAAAAGTGACTAATCTTAGTCTCCATCCACAATCAGCAGCTCTTCCATGTGTAAAACCCAGTTGCCATTGCAGCAGAAAGTTGTGGAAGTGAAAACTGAAGGGGCAAAAAGCAGAAAAATAGCAAAGAAGGAAAACTGTAAAGAGAAAAATCAAAATTAATGCAGGGAAGGAGGTGAAGAAGAGGGGAAGATGAACAGACAACAATGTTATCTGGACCCTCTGTGTCCATGCTTTATTCAAATGCTGTTTTGACCTGTGCCAGGATTTTGAAGGATTCATGAGTTTATAGCACCTCAGAACATCCAGAGTGTTGACCTCCCCAAAGTCCCTGCTGCTTAAGAACCATTCCACACAGCAGGAACAATGGCCTTCTTCCATATCCTCATTAATAAATTACTTGCTCGCATGGGGTCAGTCACCAGTTCATTGTGAAGAAAATAACAAAAATGCAAATTCTGCACAGTGCCACCTGGTCCCCAGTTAATGGCTCCTGGGCTAGTTTGTAAAAATATGGGACTGGACAATATGCAATGTAGTACATTGCCTATACACAGTAAAATGTGCACAGCTGTTGTTTCCTGACTTTCAAAAGTCTTTGTGCACTCACTATATGCTGCTTGGGACAATCCTCTCCAGCTTTGGGATTCTTCCTTCCATTTCTCCAGCTTTGGGCTCATCACAGGGGGCTATTGGGTAAGGTTAGCCTTTGCCAAATAAAGCAGCCTCTCTAACTCCCTCCATTGGAAGCTGTTCAATCTGTTTGCCAAATGAACCTCTTCCTAGAATAAAACTTTGCCATGTTCCTTGAAAATGAGATCACCTTTCACTTCAAAGCTCTAGAAGATGAGAAAGGAAATAAATAAAACATGATTATTCAACCTAGGAACTGTTAATGGATTTTTCTCCGCTTGCTATCTAGGAAAGTGCTGTATTCCAGAAATCTGAGAGGCATTTGTAGAGGCACAAAAAGAAAAAAAAGGTTATTGGAAGATATAAGCTCCTAAGATGTAAATGAATACTGGAAAGAAATTGGAGAAATAAGAAGAAATTCAATTCCCAAGCTAGGCTAATACTGAAATATAACTCTTGTAATAAATGAAACATAAAAAGCCTTCAGTGTGTAAAAGATAGTAAAATACTCTCTTCTGGATATTAATGTGACCTCAGAGAAAATGGGTGAAAAAAATGAAGTCCAGACATTCCACTGGACATTTTCCAAATGGAAACAAAGGGGATTCATTTTCCTCATGAATTATGAAAGAAGTTCTGGCTACTAAGGTGGAGTTACCGTGTGGATCCTTAAATCTGTAGAATGCATATAAACACTCTCCTTGCCTTTTCAGGGTCACCAGAGCAACAACAGTCCTGCTAAAACTGGAAAGAAGCTGTGCAGCCCAGAAAGGTGTACCAGCTGCATGGTCGAGTTCTCACAGAAACACAAGAAAAACTGGGCTCTGACAGACTGTAGGATCCTTCTAACCCTCCACCCAGAGACCTGCTTCTAACAGCAAATCCCTAATTTTGCTTAGTACAACACCAAAACAATTCTGAAGTAACTCCTCTATGTAATGTTCTCAGTCTCCAACACTCTGTGCAGACTCAGGAGCTTCCTAAGCCAGAGGAAGTTTTCTGCCTCCTTCAGGTTTATTTTTGGATGAAAATACCAATGAGCTTTACTGCATGAGATGTGTTTCTCTCTGTGTCATTACAGGAGATGACAGAAAGTTGTCCTGTGAAATCAGCTGGAAAATCTTGAGTGGCGATATTTCAAACTTTTAACCAAGTTATTCTACATGCATGCTTCTCTGTTAAAAGCCTGAGCAAACACACAAAAGAGAGACTTAAGCCATAATTTTAAATGATTATTACTGTTACTATTTTCCTAGTTTCTTTCATGTTAAATAATTTGAATAACATATCCAAATTCCTAAATCCACAGTATCTTTAACCCTTGGAATACCAGAAAGAGGTTAAGTATTGTGGATATAGCAAAGATTTGCTGTCTGTATATGAATGCAATAATAAATCTTGATATTTTTTATTGTCCTGCACTAGAGCTGTTTGACGTCCATACCGTTTATGGCAGTAACTTGTAGGACAATATTTGAATGCTCTGTGCATGAGCAGAATACCTGTCAGATTTGAATTTGATTAACTAACTGTTGAGTAAGTAATAGAGGGGTACTTGGTGAATTAATAAATCGTTTGTTGGTTAAGAATTAACCAAGAATCCTATCTTAAGAATACTATGCTACATAAAACATGATCTGAAAAGAATTCAGATTTCTTAGCAGCAAGTAGTGCTCCTGAGTGTCTGTAGAAAGTTATTTTAATTAAGCTCCAATGCATTTGGACAAGGCTATTTTGGTTAGATTTTTGCTTTAAAAGTCATCTAGCACCTCAGCAACCTGAAAACATTCCTATGTGCTTAGTTCTCACTGCAAATACAGAGTGTTAGTTACTACAGCTCTTCAGGAACATGAGACATCATTAAGCTGTACAAAAGCAGGTACCTTACTTGACATTTATTTAGTTTACATAAGCAGGTACGTTAGCTAATGGCAGGCTCAGGCCATGGGCAGCCTGTCTCCATCCAAAACAGAAGGATTTGTGAGTTCACTAGGGTGAACGACCTGACACGACCGGAGGGCTGGGTACTCACGTGGGGAGGAAGAGAGTGATCTGTGGTGGTGAGAGTTTGCACATAGACACAGACAGCAAAGGATGTAAAATCAGAGACAATGAGCAACTTAAAGAACAAGCATTTTGCACTGAGAATGGGATGAAAGTTGCATAAATCAAGAGAACAAAAAGTATCACCCAAAGTACTATTCCTTCTACATTCAAAAGAGGAAGAAGTGCAAAAAAGACCATGGAGTTTAGTCAGTGCTTAGTCAACCATTTCTTCTCCAGCATTGGACAACTCGCAACACCCTCAGCTTTTAGCTAGAGACCTGCCAGAAGGGAAGGTAATAAAGTGTGCTAGACAAAAATTGCTTAATAAGTCTGAGATTTTTTTTTATCCTTTCCATTGTTACATGCATGTTCTCAAACATAGATAAAGAGGAAATATTAAACAAATATAAGCTTCTACATGCTAACATTGTCTTCATCTGCAGCTTGTAAGTTCATGAATGTAATGCTGTGCTTGAGCTAAAAATATTTAGAGTTTCTGAAAGATCTGTTCATTAGCTAAGGCTTCTTTTAACCACATCTCCACTTCTGAAATTTCACAGGGTTTGAAAATTGCCTGATGCATTCATTGCAATTCAAGATAAGGTTTCAAATTCCCTTTCCTTCTATGAATTTTATGAATTGTTTTTTAGATCTTGAGGATATAAGCATAAGGGCCCTCTCAGCTCTCTGAAGTGCCTGTTTTAGGCAGCCAGACTCAATGGTCAAATAGCCAGCAATGGTGGTAACTGCACTACTCATGGCTGGTAGAGAAATCCCAAATGGGATACTCCTGACTTCATAATAAAACAATTCCCCTTCATGCTATTTGAGTACAGTAATTATTCCATTGACCAATCTAGAAGAGGCTTGACATTAAAACTATGTCAGGAGAGTGTGCACCATGCTAAGGTAAACAATGGTAGTCCCTAAATATGAAAGGCGTTATTTCAGGCTTTAAGCAGACTTTAGACAGAAATTTCTGCATCTTTTCACATCTAGGGCACAACCATAAAGTTTTCCAGCACAAGTACAATAATTATAACATTATAAATAGATTTTTCAGCTCATCTTCCTTCCTTCTGTATCTCCCACAGAGCGGAAAACCCTTCTTTCCACTATGTGGGTATATCTCTAGTACAAGGAAGGTCATCAGCAGCTAGAGATGCCAGAGTAGCCAGCTGCTCTGTGGGCCTTGCTCCCCAGGGTCTCACTACCAGAGGCATTGTCAATGGAATGGTGCTGATTAATAAACCTTGATTTTGGCAAATAGCCCAGGGGCAGCCAGCTGGGATGGGTTAAATCATCCTGAGGTTCTTTTAAGATTCTCTGGGACCTGTGTAGGGCAGTGCACAGAAGTGGGTTAATGGTTTTGGCCCCCAGTGACTCCTTCCATCTCTCCTGCCTCTCACAGCAAGGGAAAATGCATGCCTCAACTAATAATAAACCAGCGCTGAGCATTGGAGAACACCATGCCAAACATAAAACAGCTGGGGCTCTCTGGCCAGCCATCAGCTAGCTCATCACAGCATCGCCTGAAGTCTTCAAGAAAATAGGTAAAAATAAGATGAGTAAATGAGAAACTTTCAAATTAACCAGGGGGAAAAAAAAAATCTTAGAACATTTGTATAAAGCTATTTTATTATTTATTATGACACAGCTTTTATTTCCTAACAAACACAAACCTCTCATCACGTTCTTCACCAAAAAAGGGACAAAAATGATGAGAAATGCTCACATGAGGAAGAAGTAATCTCTCCAAGAACACTTGCATCTTCGTACCCCCAAAACAGCTTAAAGTACAGGCATTGCTCTTGGCTGTCTTCCCATGTGGTTAAAAAAAAAGGACTATATTCTTCCTCAGAAAGCAACAATCTTGACAACATGCTTACAATGTTGTATTTCATTATTTAGTTTAACAAGGAAAAGTCTAAAAAGAAATCAGGAGGCTCTATAAATGAAGCATACTAGAGGAAGCAGAGTGAGACACTGTGCACAAAATTATTTCAACTTTAATTCTAATTTAGGAAGAATCCAGGATTTGTATCTTCTGTGCATAACACATTTAATTTAGATTATATTAGTGGTTGTGTGCAAAACTTGTAGCTTAAAATTATTGCTGCTAGAAAATCTCATCTGTAATTTCTGACATCCTGCACCAAAGGTTCACCTGCTAATATTTCAGAGTAATGAACTTAATGCACAGCAATTTTACACACACATACGCAGAATCAACTCCACCATTCAGAAATGAAATTGGCGTTTTTGGTATTTACAGTTCACCATCAGAACACTTTACATGTGAGTCTCTGACAATGCTTTCAAGCAAGACGCAGGTTTGCAAACACCAAGAACAGAAGATAGATTCATTGGTTCAAGAAGTATCCATCTCTTTGCAAATCAGCCATAAAGCCATATGATGTCAGACAGACCTCATTTCAAATTGCAATGTTTGTTTATCCCATTTTTAGTGAAAATGCTTTTCTTCGTAACATTGGTGGGCTAGAATATTATCCACATTACGATGTTTTTTTTGCCTTACCATTTGCAGTTCCACAGGGTTCTGTCAATAGTTTTATAAAAAAACCATTTTTTTTCCAGAGGTTTGCATGTCAACTATAAAAATATGCTTCAAGATGAAAATTGCCGGTGTGTTGGTTGTCAGTTCAAGGATACATGATAGTATCGTTCTGAGTATATTTTTAGCATCCTTTTTGAATATGAAAAAGAAAACCCAACCAATCCTCCTTCACAAACTTTGTTCAGCATTTTTTACAAGGTGTCCAACTACAATCTCTAGCAGTGGGGCAATGCAAGAATAACACAAAGACACTTGTAGCATGCAAATGTATTGGGGATAAAGGTGTAGTCATATTTAACATTCTATGTACAATAAATGTTCAATCGAGAGCGTGTAATTATTCAAGACTGAAAAAAAAACTTTGCCAAAGTCTTTCCCATGAGGCTGTCAAAGAAACTGTGTGAGTATAAAGTGAGAGACAAGGTCCTGTCATGATTGATACAGGTCAGAAGCTGGTCAAAGAAATGGAAAACAGAAAACAGGAACTAACAAATGCTTTTCATCTGAGATGACTGGTGTGATTGGAGGTAATGCCGATAATTGTATTGAAAAGAAAGAGAGTGACGTTACAGCAAAACCTCCAAAAGACATAGAATTCATTGCCTGAAAAAAATATAAAATTTCAAGAGGCACTTTAGAGGAACAAAATGCAAAGAAAGCAGAGGAGCACAAGGGTGTCAGTGCTAATGAATCCCAAATGAGTCTCTTTGCAAAGGACTGGCTGAATGGCTTGTGCAGTGTGGTACTGCATTGAAAAGGCCAGGGAAGCCAATTAAAGGTTAGCCTGGATAAGGGATAAGACAAAAAGGTATGGGAAAATTACTGCAAGCCTCTCAGAAAACCCAGACTCTCACTCAACATGCCATATTCTGTATTAGTCACCCCATCTTCCCCAAGGAATAGAAAAGCATAGCAAAAATAGGACAATGAGTATCATCAGAAACATTATAAAGGAGCTCATAGGAACCATGGCTGAAAAAGCCTTGAATTGCTCACTGGAGAGAAGAGGCAGCTGTGTAGGAGCATTACAAAGCTCATGAATTTTATAGGGGAGGTAGGTGGACAGGTACTGTGGACTCTGTTCCAAGATACAGAACTGAGAAGCATTTAGTGACATAAATAAAGAGGTCGTAAATGAAGAACAGGTAGGCGGAAACAATTCCTAATTGCAACAAGAATTACTCCCATGGAACTCCATGTCATGTAAAACTTAACTGAATGAAGATCTCATCAGAATTAAAATATAAATAAGGAAGGAAATACAGACAAAACCACACAGAGAAATACATCGTACACCTTACACAATAAAAGTGTTCAAAGTGATAGAACAGGAGGCAGGATCATCTATTATTAAAGTTGTCTGACACTTCCTATTACAACAACCTATTGTCAGTTGCTTTTAGCTTTGCCAATCATTAGCAGTTTGGACTGAAATTTTACACATCGAATATCTGCCCGAGGCTGAAATGCTCTGAAAATTTTAGTCCAAACAATTCAGCTGCTGCACAAATGGAGTTAGAGAAAAGTCCTTAGTTTTTTTATTTCATTATTCAAAAAAATCAGTGTCGTGTCTCAGCAGCCATAGCCCCTCCAGACTTCTGAGGGAAGATGTAATATTTCAGAGGTGAAAAACCCTTGCATTGCAGCAGTAACATTTGCTATTCTCCTTAAATTCTATCTGAAAATTCAGGCAAATTATGCCTTTGAATAAAATTATATTCACTCTGAAAAAATAGATCTATTTTTGGTTTTAATAGCGGAAATCATAAAGGATTACATCTTCCATGAATGTGCTGGATTATGTTAGTGCCTCCATTCAGCAAACAAGGAAAGAGTTAAAGCAGAAAGAGCTGAGCTATTGTTAACATTTGAAATGATTTGTTCCAGCTTTTCATAACTTGAAAACTACAGTTGCCTTCTACTTTCTCTCTTCTTTTTGCCTTCAGTCTGTAAAGTTTCCAACTTAGCCGGTGAGGATGAATCTAACCTTGTGACACTTGCTGAGATCAGAGTGGTTAAACCAGAAGATTGTCTGAGTAGTCTGATTCTCCTAAAAGTCTGCCAGGTCTGGAGCAGTTAATTGGATCTTGCCTCATATGTTCTGCCTGTGGTTTTTCCAACAACAGAACACCGATAACAACAGAGCCAGCAAGCAGAATTTTTCCCAAGTTTTGCTATTCTGATCTTTCTCCTCATTTGTGGGGAAAAATATCTTTCATGATGATCCTAGGGGATACTTGCAAAGTTCTGAAAGTTTTGCTTTTTTTTTAACTTCACGGCCATTTCACTTGAAACATCTCCTCCGCAGCAGCAGTTTTGAAGAGAAGTCAAGTTTTCAGACTATAATCTGCAGTAGGATACATCATGACCAGGACATACCTAGTCCACCCTGAACCAGGAGTTAACTCACCACCTAAAACCAGTTTCATCAGGGAGGCAGAAAACACCTTTGCAAGCTGTGAGGGCCAAGCAGATGGTGGCATATTTTCGCATGTACTCCACGGTCAAAGAGAGATCATTACAGAGCTGACGATATCACCAATCCTCCCTTGCCCTTCTCTCCATCAGAAGAGGCTCATCTCTCCTTGTGTTCTACAATGGGCACAGGAATAGACATTCTGGGAGCTGCTGGTGGGGGAGGAGAAAAGAAATGGTGTCTAGCCATGCCATCAGGTTGGTTGGCATAGCATGGTTGGCTTAAAATCTGGATGTGGCCCATTTGGTTCAGCTAGATGAATTCACCAGTGTCAATAGATTTGCTTGGGATTTTTTCACACCAGCTGAACTGGTTAGCTCTGCAGGTTATGCTCTCAGCTACACTACAGCTGTATTCAGGGGAGCTTAAAGAAGAGGCTTTTAGCACCTGGGACTGCCAGTGACTGCTTTGTCCTTCGGTTTATGCTGAAGTGGCCGCAGGACAGTTTTGAGTTTTGTAGGGCTGCAATACTTAACAAAGGCTGCTAATGGGCCACCGTGCCCTGTTGCCCTGCTCTGTGTAATACCAACTCTTAACCACGCCAGTGAATTTTTAACCTCTGACATTTTAGGCAGCTTTATAGCTCATTTGCACTACTGAAATGGGACAGAAGGACCAGGTTAGGAAAGGTCCTGTCTAAGCCTAGCATAAGGACTTTTAACTCACTGATAGATTTGCTGTTCAGAGAGGTTTCCAACTGGCTTCTTTGGTCTCTGGGTTCCAGCACTGAGAGGATTTATGTTTCTCACCATGTACTGTAGTTCCAGATATTTAAATCAAGAACGTACTTGTCTGAGCTTCACAGGAAAGTATAGTACTTCAGATAGAATTATGGCCAGCATCTTTATGTTTTGTTGTCATTTAAGCATTAAACAGCTCCATGCTGCCTTGTATAATTCTTGAAACAGTCAGGTTTCTCAGATTAAATAGCAGTCTCACATTATGAAACAGGTTGTGTTCCTGAGAACTACATCACAGAATAACTATGGGACTACGCCAGGAATTCATGTGTATTAATCTTGCACCCACCTTTTCCAGCATTTCTAGATTATAGGTTTTATGTTATCATGAACAATCATGACCATGGTTCCTCTCCAAACATGAACTGATGTCATTCTGAATCACAGATGAGATATAGCCCATCCACCAAAAAAACACCCAATGTGGCAGAAGTAATGAAAAACCCTTCCCACTTTATCTGCCACTTTATAAATCTGACTGCACTTGTCTGAGTCCGTTTCCGTAGGGTTTGTTAAATTTCAACAGAATTCTCTGTCATGTTGTGAACTGAATATGAAAAAGAAAGTGACCAAATTGTTACTCAGCAAAGCTAAAATGCATGCTAACACTGATTCTGAAGGTCAGCAAACCACAATTTATTAGAATGATTTTATAAGGAAAACAAAACAAAAAAAAAAAAAAAAAAA